>CM062827.1:37500-177163 GCA_031772345.1 Himalopsyche anomala
GTAGACAAAGACTTGATTAAAGATTTATTATTTCTCATTATTTTTTCCGCTGATATGAACAATGTAATTTATTTCTTCTATTAGATTTTTATACCATATCCGCACCAGATGTGAAGCATATGCACTCAATAGAGTTCATTTCAAGATAATTGTTTCTACGAGAACTGCTTTAACTCCGTTGCTCATACTCTCTTTGCTTCTAAAGTGAGTAAAAGTAGAAGAATAGGGCTAGGACAGGACTACTGATCAGTTTATCGCTATCGTTACGCTTTTAAGAGTGTGTTAATTTTTTCTGAATTGGGTTTCAAAAAGGGGCCTCAAAATTGTATTGCGCCTGGGGCCTCGCATGTGCTTAATCCGCCACTGCACCTGGGATTAAATGCACAATGACGCACAGACGCGCATTGGAAGCACTCAATCGAACTATAAAAGATCTGTGCAATGACTTAAGATGTTTTGGGGGCGCAATGATTCTACTATCTGGCGATTTTCGCCAAACACTACCATTCATTCCAAGATCGACCGCTGCCGATGAAATAAACGCTCGCCTCAAAACATCGACTCTGTGGCGCTATGTGAAGAAACTTCAGCTAACGACAAACATGCGAGTTGTATTTCTAAACGATCCATCTGCCGAAGATTTCTCCAAGCAATTGCTGACTATCGTCGGTAACAGCCGTGTTCCTGTTGACGAATCGAACGGATTGATTTCGATTCCGCCGACTTTTTGCAATTTCGTCTCAACGAAAGACGGCTTCATCAACAAAATGTTCCCAAACATCTAATCACAAAAATCACAATTGGTCGAGTGAACGAGCAATTCTTGGGGCTAAGAAAAAAGATATGGATCATTTAAACTTCACAATTCAAAATCAAATCGTTGGTCCACTGCATTCCTTTAAATCTATCGACTGTGCCACGTGAATTACATCATTTCAATGTAAATTAAATACTTTTCATTTTGAATTTTAAACATTGATTGAACTTAATTCATTTTGAGTATTCATTCAAACTGAATTTAATTCATTCAATAAATTAACACAACATTTATTGATTCTAAGGCGGTACGAAGTTCGTCGGGCCAGCTAGTCTCTTAATAAATAGCCCAATTTATTGGTGTACACTAGAAGAAAACATTTTTTTTTTCACCAAAATCAAAATTCTTTTGTTTTGAAATTTCCAATGTTATATTATGAGTGTGACATCATCGTTTTTTCAATCCGAATCGAAATTTTTCTACTTTGAAAGAATTTATTATGTACTCGTGTAATATTTAATTGTACAACGTTGCCATGATTACTTATAATTATAACAAACTACAAATATTATATAATTACTAGCTGACCCGGCATGCGTTGCAATACCACTCAAAGGAAGAAAGTGTTTGTGCTTTAATTATATTTATTGAAGTGGTTTTGGATAAATATTGTTTTTTTGTCTGGTGCGTATATGAATAGATCTTAAGGTTTTTCAACGCGTGAGCAGGCCAGATACAGCTGTCCATGTGAGAAGCATGGTTTTTAAAATTTAGTCCACACACTTGTAGCGATTGTCCAAATGCGAGTCGCACCGGAAACTGCAAACATTTTAATTCTTATGGTCTATCTGTCGGAATTATTGGAATGCTTGGCAACAGGACATCGTATCCTTTAAATTTTCCATTTGAAATTGTAGCATAGATGATATCGTTCATTACTTTTTCACTGAAAGCCTGGTACCGTTGCAAAGTCGTGGTGAATTTATATTTCGGAGAAGATTGATAGGTACGCCAATTTTCAGTGTTAAAACGTGCGGTAGCATGCCTGGCAAATCAAGTGAGTTTAATAATTCAATTGGATAATTGACAACTTCGTCTTGATCAATTTATAGTATCGATAGACTTATACGTTGTTTTTTTGCCTGGTATTTCGTTTGGAATCCTGAAGTTGATGATGATAAATTATTTAATTTTTGGAATAATGTTTAAGTTTGCTAAGAACTATTTTTCTTAGTAGCAGAAATTTTGTAAATTATTTATTTTTTGGAATAATGTTTAAGTTTGCTAACAATCATTTTTCGCAGTAGCAGAAATTTCGTAAATTATTTAATTTTTGGAATAATTTTTAAGTTTGCTAATAACCATTTTTCGTAGTAGCAGAAATTTCGTAAAAACCTTCGTAGCGATGCAAACTTTCAAATAAAGTTCTCTCAATATTATTACGATGCTTCAGTTCTAAGCTAGGAAATTTGAATTTTGAACATAAAAAGACGTCCATTTCAATTGTTTTAAATTCGAACGACGGATGTCAGGAATATTGAAAAAAAAATCTGGATAGGGACACCCTTCACCTAGAGGGATGAAATATACTTTACAACCTATTCTCATATCTGACAAATATATATAAAAAAAATCATAAAAATCCGTCAAGCCGTTACAGAGGAGTTTGGAGACAAACATGTGACACGAGATTTTTATATATATAGATAGATAGATAGATAGATATATATAGATTACCTACGAAAACGAAAATGCGCGTTCGGTTTATTAAAAAAAGAAAAAAAACATATTTGCATATAAAAATCCCATTCCTTTATTATTATATACATTTTGCCGAATAATTACGGCCGACGGCAAAAATACTCTACTATAATTCGACAGACAATAAATATGCAAGTTTCACAAAAAACATACTTACACAATAATAATATCCTAGACAAACATGTGACACGAGATTTTTATATATGTAGATAACAAACCACTTATATTTTCGTATTTATATGTATATGCCCTTGGGTCTTCTTCTTTTTCTCTGAAATATATTTATTTGCATACTTGCTTGATATTTCAATTATTCTAATAATTCCAAAATATCTATACTGCAGGACTGGAACACAACTTTCCCAACTGGGATGATTTAAAAATCCTATAAACCTAGATTCTATCAATTAAATGATTTTTTGTAAATAAGCAATTTAACATTTTCTCTTAGTTACAGGTGTCTCTGTAGACCGTGACTCATACCCTTAACGGTAAGTATGCACTATAAACAATTCACCTAAAATGATCCTTCACGACATCTAGTAGGAAATGATGGATGATTTCATACAAAAGCTTTTACCTTTTGACGCGAACCAGCGCCATAGAATTCTATATTTTTTGCGATCGTTGTCTATGAATTTTGTATACAAACAGTATCTGTCAAAATGACATTTGATGTCGGCCATTACCGTATCCATGTAAATATAGGGGGCTGTGTGTCAGCTCATATAAATCTAGCTTTGCAAGCTTAGACAGTCATGAATTAGCCAGTATCACATGAAAGTACAGTTGCATCGATATGAAATAAAATGCATCGTAAATATTCATTACAACATGCTTATCTTTTTCTATCGAAAATGTATTATGACGCAATTATCAATGCTGTTCTGTAGGAACTGTATTTACGGATAAAAGAATAAACAATATAATACACAAAAATAAACGGCGTTAACTGAATTTTCGGTAAGAAAATGAAGCTTGTTGTAAAACATATTTACCGAAGATATAAATCCTTCGGAGATAAATCCTTCACAATACTAAATTGAACCAAGCGTTGCTATAACCCCGAGTGCAGAGCGATTCTTAGGTTATTCGATCATATTTATCTAGAAGAATTACCAAAGAAACTAGAAAACACTAACTAGATAAAAAGAGTTACTAATGAATAAAGAATTCATTAAACAACTTTATAGTATAGAAAACGTTTTAATGTAATGGGCAGTGTTTATTAATCATAAAAGTAAACCCTACTAAGGGGCAAATTTTATGTTTCGGGGACACTATTTGTTACATTTTTCAAAATGGATAACGGATTACAACACAGACATGTTGCTTGTAACAAGGTGAAAAAAAAAACTTGTATAATAATCTAATAATAAGTATTTTAATTCTACAAATCAATCCATTATCTCTAACTAAACAATCTGGACTCGCGGCTAAAAATGAGAAATCTCTCATGATTTATTTGCTCATACAAATCGATAGCAGTCTGTTCATTTTGTCTACCATATATAATCTATTTTGGGTAAAAGTATAGTATAGCGTGTCATGGATTATTTCGGCGAAAAACCTCACAAACTAAGCTAAAAACAACGCCACGATTTAGAAATACTTTTTGACGGCTTGATAATCGCGTTAAAATCACACATTAATGCGAAGAACACTGATAAATTATGCGAAATACGAAATATTGTTCAGTACTTCGGGCTCTATTATCCATAATGGCGGCCGCGCGCGCGGATTTAACGCGATTATCAAGCCCTCAAAAAATAATTTTAAATCGTGGCGTTGTTTTTAGCTTAGTTTGTGAAGTTTTTCGCCGTAATAATCCATGACACGCTATACTATACTTTTACTATAAATGATTCCAAACATTGATGCCGTCAGTCTATTCTGCCGTGCTTGTATCAGCTTGTATCAACTGAGGATTATCAGCTTGTTCGACTATTGCCAGTTTTAATTGCATGCAAAGTGCTAAAATTACTTCGGAATAATGTCGGATACGCGTATATCATATGAAATAAGCTGTCGGAATGAAATAGATTATAAAATCGATACAAACAATGATCACGGAGGTGATTAATGAAATCTTAAATTGACAATAAATAATTTAAAGTAGGTATGTTGTATTTTAAATGTTAGACACATTAGTTATTATTTTGCATATGTGAAAATAAGGTATATAAATCAATATTATGTTATTAGAAATAAGCTATCAAAAAGAAGTAGGTTATATTATAGTCGAGACCAACCATGACGCGTTTGAATGCGTTTCAGATAGATATCGTAGTATGCGTGAATCGCGTACGAGACCATACAACCAAACATAAGTTATTTCTACCTACTTGCAAACAATCCACGGGTGACATAATGTACAATTCTTCGTTTCAAAATTATGTCGTCAAAAAATCCAAGCAGCGACACCTATTATGCCACCGACTAAAACTATCAATTATGTATTTATTTTAAGTCTCTCTAGAAAATTAACGAAAGCTCGTAAAATTATAATAAATATACCAAAGATTAAAAAAATAAATAATATTTAAAACCCCGATACATTTTTTGTCTTTTTTGGTTTAATTGCTAAAAAATCATAATATATAGCTTTGATATTGACCGTTTTTTTAAATCCAAATAAAGTACTAATTACGTATTAAATAAAAAATTAAGCGATCGGGATAAATAAGATGAATTCTTGAACTATCTGTGAGTTTTTAAATCAGTGTCAAAAAAAAAACCGTTAATATTCTGGAACGTAATAACGAAAGCCTTTATTTTTGCTTTTTTTTTTAAATAATGAAGTTAATAATCGACTTAAAAATTAAAAAATATTTTTCTGACTACCTTTAGATTTATTACGACAAATATAAATACTTTTTACATCGTAATTCGACAATGACTTTAGCGTGACTCTTACCCTTAAGAACAATTACCGTGGATTTATCTTTTTTTTTGACATGTTGCGACATCTGTTAACAAATCACGTAAGCTACAATACCTTTTTCAACATCTGACAACGAATAGTAAAAGCTGCATAATGATTACTTTTATGAATATTTTGGCCGTTTAGTTACATCTCTTAACCCTTTTAATACCCTATAATTTTGCACAGGTTTTCCAAAAATATCTGTTTTTAAGTGTTTTTGTAAATTCATGAAAAATAATTAAAAATTAAGATATTTTGGTAAAATATTTTATACTTTATAGAGAAATAACATTACAGACTTATTTACATCCCCGACGTATTCTATTTAGAAAACATACAGTGAGATTGGGAAGGGATACTCCATCTAAGGAATAAAAAAAAAGTAATAACTTTTGCATTACATATATAATTATTCTATAATTACTGTTTTACTGAGGAGGGGGGTTACAATAGTGTTCATTTAGTATTTTTTTTATTTGCATCATTACATTTAAACAAATTAAAATAAAAAAATTCATTAGATTTCAACTTTTTTATTGAAAAAACATCGCTTTGTGGGACTGTATTATATATCTTCGGACCTGTAAGTGGCTCGGATGTCAAATGCTAAGTTTCCTATGTTATGACACTTCTCAATTTAACATTAATTATGTTACATACATAAACATATATGTTTCATTTAGAAAAGCCGATATATCGGCTCGAGGGTATTAAAAGGGTTAATAAATAGCGCAATTAGTTTACACTATTATAATTGGCGTACACTATGACACGACTCAATTGTAGGACCTGACTCCTTGTCTCTCCTATTTGCGCTACAAAATAAAATGTAATTCACAATACGTTTTGTTACTTTGCCAAATATTCTATAAGTGGTCACCGTCACTTAGGGCGGTAGATTTTTGTTAGAAGACTTTCTGAAATCGGCACTTTCATCTGCAATAGCGAATTCATTGAATCGTCGTCCGCTGCTAAATTTAATTGTACAACGTGCATGATTACTTACGGCAACGTTGTATTTAGACATAGTGCAAGTACCGAGCACTGGAAGGAGCCACCTCACGGGCGTTCTGATGCAGGACGCTACCCCCTCCCTTAAAAACACAATTATATGCCGCCCCCTCTTCTCTTCTCCCCCGCTTAGTTGCCAATTATTCAGTTTTAAAAATATTTTATTCGGTCACTTCTTTTCGGGACTTCTTTTTGGGACGTCTTTCGGGACACCGTAAGCCGTAGGTCTGAGGGATTGCTGGGGCCTCTCAGATCGCGCCGATATTAATACAGACTTGGTAAGAATTTCTCGTCAATATAATCAATTTAAAACTAAATACCACTGTCTTCAATTACGTCGGCGTCGATCTGGAGAGGTCCCCAGGATCCGTAAGAAGCTTATTTATAATTGTTTTACTAATTTGAAATATTATTATAGATACTTTGTTAACTATTTTGTTTATTGTGTATTTGTTTGTGCCTAACCCATATATTTGTGTTATTTGTTCTGTTTAAGGAAGCCCGCTGTAATAATTGTTCGAGACGGAAGCGTTGTTGTAAAATAATTTGCTAATCTCATTTATCTATTAAAATCGTTTCTCTGTTAAAACCATTTATTTTGTTAAACGCGTTTATCTATTAAAATCATTTGTAAAGAAATTATTAACCGTAACGTCGTGCGTTTGGGGGATAACCATCCATCAACTTAAATACTATTGAGTATAACACAAATTATTAAAGTATCGCTCAGGTCGACTAATGACCAATCATTATAAAGCTATCTCTTGAGAAACTTGTCGGGTATTCTAACTAAATAAAAGCAAATAATTACATTAAATCAAATACTAAGTGGGTGTATTAAAATCGTGTGAAAGGCAGTAAGGAATGCATCATTGTCATTAATGATCTTATTTGGGCTTAAAAATCAGTTTCGCAATTTTTATCTTTATTTTTCTATTCTGTCTAGACTGTAAGTGTCAGGACGTTTCACCACCGCGGATGTCTCCTCGTATTATTTCTGTGTTTTGTACCCCGGCGGGGGGATCATACCTATTTGAGTAGCTGTTTATTTTTAATTCGCAACTCGACGGTCCCACGTAAATCCAGGAATCTTTGTGATTCATCTAGGGAGTAAGTCGTTAGGAAGTAGGCAGTGAAAACTATTGTTTTGTTTTCCATTTTAGGTAGTAAGAATTTATTATTTGTTTGTTTCCCCGGGAGGGTTAAATCTGTGCCGGATCAGTGGCATCCGAAGGGTCGTGGAATCGAACAGTGAGACGTGGAAGTAAATTCATTAATTTTAAGACATGCCAGACCACGTGGGCAGCAGCTACTCATCTTATTAGACGCGTAAGAGTTAGTTATAAGTGAAAATAAGTTAACTGTCAATAATCGATTTATCTTACGAGTAAACATGCGGTGGTGAAATAAATGTAATCCGATATATTTTGTGAATTAAAGAATCTGACTGTTCAGAATTTTGTTTGCTGTTTTGATTTGCAGACACTAAGTTTATAAACGTATAATATTATGTGTAAGTGATAACCTGTATGTCCTTGTTATCGTGTTGTTAATAAACCTTGCCCATTTGTATAACGGATTTTGATCTTTGCAACATTTGACCCACCTTTCTCCCATATTCCATCTTAGGTGTACCCACACAGGAATTAAATAATATTTTTTCCTAACTTTAAACATCTCTCTCTCATTCCACCCTTTCGGAGAAAGGGGAGTGTCAACTAGAAGAAAATAAAATGTTTTTTTCGTACAAAATCAAAATTATTTCGTTTTGAAACCGTCACAGTGACGTCATGAGTGTGACGTCATCTTTTTTTTCAAACCGAATCGAAAATTTTCTTTTTTGAAAGGATTTATTATGTAGTCGTGCAAATTTAATTGTACAACGTTGCCATGATTACTTACGGCAACGTTGTTATAATCAGTGGCGGTTCTAGGTACTGGGCTAGGTGGGCTAAGCCCGACCTGCATTTTTCACCCAAAACATTAGATGGCTGAATAAAAATCAACAGCAATTCGGCCGCTGAACAAAATAAATACATTTATAAGCGTAACTTACCTTTCCCAAATGAATATAATATCTTTGTTTTAATTTTCCTCTGTCAATATAAGACAATGTTACGTCTACCTACAATCATATTCTCGATTGTGTTTTGTATTACAATTTTAAACTGAGCCGGCATAAACAAACAATAACCCTATAAATACTTCACAGGGAACAGGAACGTTACGTCACTGGCAACACCACTCAGGGGCTAGCGCCCGTTAAGTCCGTAACCACAGACAATATCATGACATATTTCTTTACACTGGGGCGCAATCAAGCACGATTAGATTTTTTTTGTATTTGTATGTACGGAAACGTCATCAAACACAAAGGATAGTGTTTCAATCTGTCGAACTTCTGTTGATCGTTGGGGGCTGATCTGATTCAGCCCATTACGCATACTTATGCATTGAAACACAAAACCAATATCGTTGTATTGTATGAAAGTGACAGGTATTGACTTTCAGTGACAGCAAGTGACAGTTCTATACTGCTTTTAGTAGGTACTTGTTATTTCACTTTGAAAGAGACGAATTTAAGGATTCCGTGTTATTATTCTATTATTTCTTAGTTACATTAGCATTGATTTTATTTTATAAAAATTTATGCATTGCAGTAGTGTCGTAATATTTGTTAATTTGCTTGTAGATTAATGTATAAAGTGAAGTGGAAATATGCTTTTCTCTAGCCCACCCAAGATTTCAGGTCAGGAACCGCCACTGGTTATAATGTTGTCAACATTGAATTGGCATTAAAATCTATATTTTAATTGCGGATAAAATAATTATAACAAACCATAAATATGTTCGTATATGTATATGTCCTACAAGTCTATGGCAGGGGTGGGCTAAGTATGGTCCGCGAACTTTTGATGGTTCGCAGAGAAATCTGACATTATTTTATTGAGCTTGCTGCATTTTATGACGCACTTGAAAACTTTTATTTTAAGGGTAAGAGTCACGGTCTACAGAGACAACTATAATTAAGAGACAATATTAAATTGCTTATTTACAAAAAATCGTTTAATTGATAGAATCTAGGTTAATATGATTTTTTAATCATCCCAGTTGAGATAAGCATTGCTTATTTTCATATTGTGAATTTTGTTTGTAAAAATTCAACAGGGAGCCAGTGGCATGCTTAAGCAGGGACCTCACTCTATCTTGATGATTTTTGTCATCTTATGTTACACGGTTTTTCAGCATTTTAAGAGTTGATATATCTACTGTCTATATGGTTTATGTTACTTTCGCGACTCGACACCCCTGCTAAATGAAAAGTTTATCGTCACATTATTTTTTTATTTATACTAAAATTACAAATAAAATAATAACATTTTTTTTACTATGGATCGAATTCTTTTTCAATCTTTTGAGCACAAAGTTTTTTCTTGTTAAATTTGGCTTGGACGTAAATTTTGATTATTTAATATTTAGTAAAATTCTGCTTTCCCGTGCCCAAAAATTTCCGCTATTTGTGTACTTTTTTTTGCAATCCTCGTGTATTTTAGTTCTTTTAGAGAACTGTGTGTATTCTTAAAAAAATCCATTTTGATGATTATTTACTATTAGATCTGTTGGCTTATTCAAATAAGTTTGCAATTGATTTTTCACGCCAGTTAATTTTCTGATTATTTAAAAATACAACAAAAATCCCCCCGTTGAAGGCAACGGGCTTACAGCTAGTCAATGCTTAATATTATTATTGGTGTATTTAATTTTGCTTATGTTTGCTATTTTTTTCAAAAATAAATATTGCGTTTTAGTTGAGATGTGATTTTTTAAGGAAAAATAGAAGGTCCCGGCTTAAGCACGCCACTGGCTCCTTGTTCATTTTCACAAATAAACTTTATTAGAATATATCAATAAGGAACAGTGGCGGATTAAGCACTTTGGAGGCCCCAGGCGCAATAAATTTTGGAGGCCCTGATTTTCGAATAACATAAAAGTGCTACAAACCTCTTCGAAGAATAATAATGAATATTGAAAACTGAAATTAAAATGTAAGGTTTTATATAATATATGCTATCTTTGAGGCTCCCGAGATTTGGAGGCTCCAAGCGCGCGCCTCTTGCGCTTATGGGATAATCTGCCACTGATACGAAATGTTTCAATCAGCTGAGATGATTTTAAAATTCTCTTACGCTATACTCTATCAATTAAACGATTTTTTCTGTTTAATTAATTCAATAATTTCTTTTAATTATAGGTGTCTCTGTAGACCGTGACACTTCTCCTTAATATGTAATATTTCACACAAAAGTCCAGTTAGTGGTCCGCTAGATTAAAATTGTTAATTTAGTGTCCGTGATTTCAAAAGTCAAAAACGGCCTAAACGTCATTTGACCAACACTTGCGAGATTGAGTGACCCTTGGGTCCAAAAATATGTTAGTACTTTTTTCATTACATTGGCAATTCCATAACTTGTTGACAGCTTGACTGTTACGGATGATTCATGTTTGACAAATGAAACGTCAAATTCGGCAACAGAACATTACCAGTAAAACATTGGCCATATTTCGAGTTTACATAAACGTTTATTTTCATTCCAAATGCATTTTTATCACTCTAGAATTTTCTTTTTATTCGTTGTTGAAATCATTTTTTTGAATTTCGCATTCTGCGGAGAGTCAGAGCGACCCACTAAAGAACGGGAACCGCCGTATGCGATCCACCAAAGAGAATCACCCACTCCCATCTCAGGACACGATCCGCCGTCCTCCCTGGGATACGTCCGGCGTCGAGAAGTTCAACCACCTCCGTCCGGCCGCACGGGAGGCTCAGTCGTCGACGATGTAATCGACGACGACCGCGCGACAAATGGCGAGATCGGAAGCGATCTCAAGAATAAGACCGTAAAAAAGCAATTGAAGAAACAAGAAGACGGTTTGTATTATAAAAAATGTTTCTATCGTATAATTGCGGTGGTAACGTTGTCATCTTTATCTCAGTCATAGATCGACCCTCACCTCACAATGATGCAAAAATGTATAAAGACACTTTGTTCTGTTTGTTGTTATTTGTTCTGAACCCTGATTTGGATTATTCATAGTTATTGCGGAGATATATCTTTGTAAATCATTGTTTACAAATAGAATCGAATTAAATAATTCTTCCTAAAACGTTAAGCAGGGTGAATAGGAACCTTTTCAGACTTCACATTCAATTGAAACCCTACGCTGGATGACTTGTTAGTAAATTTTGATTGTCAAAAGTTGTGTTACCACTAGGAACGCTCATTTTTCACTCTGTATTGATATTTTCTCAATATTATGGTCCGTTCCGATTTACCTGCGAAATGGAATGAATAAGAACACTACTTTTTGAAAAGAAAAAGCTGCAAATTTTATTAAAAAGCATAATTTGATAAAGAAAAGTTTTTAATTTAAGATTTCGACTGAAGGTGCTTGGTGGAATTTCAATATTAAATTTGAATCGTTCAAATCGTGTACATTCACACAGATTAGTGACAAAATCTGTGTGAATGTACATAATTTGAACGATTCAAATTTAAAGAAAAGTTTATTTTCAAAATTTAAACTGTTGGAAAATTACTTTTTAATTGAATTATATATTAAAAATGAATTCTTCAGCGCCTTCATCCATCGTTTTCTTCTCAATATCTTCTTCTTTTATGGCCTGTCTGGATGGTGAAAGTCTTCCGTACTCTTTCCAGTTTCAACATCAATTTTCTTTTCACGTAGTCGGGATATTAGGCTTAGCAATTATTTAACATATTTACGACCGAGACCCATTCTGAGTTTCAATATTTTGATTTCAACAAAATATTTAATAATTTCGAAATTTTTGCCTCAGCACCATAAATAATTATTTTCAAGTCTGTTAGCAAAAAACGCCATGCCATTTTTAGTGGTCGAAAAATGTCCGCCATTTGGCTTCTTCTAGGGGGGGAGGGGTAAAACTTGTCAGTTTCTTATTTTGTTTCTATGTGCAAACCAGTGCAGCAAGGAATAATTGTATATTTATTCTAAATTCGGGGGGGGGATGTGACACTACCTTCACCTCTCAAGGAACAACATTCCTGACTGCGCTAGGCGTAAAGAATTTGTAAATATGAGATTTATTGATAGGTGTGTCAAAAAATTGTCCCCATGCAAACACATTTCTTCCCAACTTATCTTTGAAGTGTTTTTTTCTTTTCTTATTATTGTTAAAACCCAGTTCTCAAAAATTATCGCATCAGACCACCAAAGAGTTGTAGGTGTTTAAATTAGGTGTCTCGAGCTTTTTTAGTTCAAGTATCATTCAAATTTTGTCAGGCATGCAAGACATAGTTTGGAACAAACTTATTCATGTCTCATAAATGACAAATATTCATGTTTTCTGTCCTGTTGGACTTTCTATAAGGTAGAAAATTAAATAATCTTTCAAATAGCATAAATATTGGTATGCAAAGAAAAGCATTTTGACAATCGTAACAGTCTGCTAACATTGTTAGGTGTGCCACGCACACTCGGAAAGACTTGATCATGAAGCTATATATTTAAAATGCATGTGCAAGCGGAAGTAAATCGTATATGAAAATCGCTCAAGGCGCGTTCAATATGTTCGCCGCTCGATCAGTGAACCCTAAATTTCAGTACGCACATGTTGTGTTCGGACTCTAACTAATCTGGCGTGCTGCTTCTCCCGATTACTTTTGCGTGATAACGGCTTAGTATGTTATTTATTATCATGACTAATGGTGCTCAAAATATTTTATCTACATACTCCATTTTCAATCAAAAGTTATGAGACGAAAGGCAATGTAATTAAAATTAGTAAACTACGTCCTCAACCAAATTTATTTGGTAAGCACAAAGACAAAATAGTGAATAAACAAAACATTTTTTTATTTTCAAAATATGACAAAATAGTCCAAAAAATGGTGGAATTCTTATGTGCCAGGTTTGAGATTGCTTTAAAAAAATATTTTAAAAATGTATTTTTATTTACTAAAGTACATTTATGGTTCATCCTTTACCAATTTTGGAACGAACCGGCTTTGCAAATAATAAACTCAATTCATGAAAAAAATAATCTTGAGTTAGGTTTCTAGGAAGTAAATTTAGTAAATCAATATTAATGATTCCATGCAGTACGACTTCAACTGAACGCTCATTTTCTGCTCTTAAAAGGATAAATATTTGTTATTGAAGTACACAAGGCCAAAAAACAGAAGGGCATGTTTAACGACAGCGTGATACAAAAGCAATCCGCCCGACCTTCAAATTAATTTCCGAGAAGTATGCAAAAAAAAACACCTTTTTTACCACATTATATGCGCTCCTGACTTTTGAAGCTTATGTATGAGAATTACGAAACATCAAAGAACCGACCACAAACTTCGCTTGCCCTTGCAGAATTACTTTTGTAGACTTGTAGGTAGTCGCATGTTTTTAGGATGCGTGTGTATTCATTATGGTTTGTAGTTTTGAGATATATTATTTTTTCTCAACGCAGATAATGCAAAATGGTACAGTCAAAGTGTGCGTATCACGTACGTTCATATGGTCAGGGCAGTTAACTCTCGCGGCTCGGAGACTAGAAAAATACGTCTCTGGCGATGGGGGTCATTTTTGACCCCAGTGGTTTCCTCATTATTGGCCTTATTCTTATGAATTTCAAAAAAATAAATAGTCTACGGGCTTTAAAATATCTCTCTGCATCATTCCGCATACATTTTTTTATAAAAATCCTTGGTTTTTTAATAAATAATCATATTTTAAGTTGCGCGTAAAATATACGTCGTTTCACTGCAAGTATCAATGTGCTACTGGCCCGCATGTGGCCTGCTTTGCTGAGCGGCGTTCAGCCTATTATCTTACAAACGATCGCTGATAAGCGGGCGCTTATCTCTTATCTTATCGTATTTATATAAACTACAAAAGGTCCAAAAAACTATGATATAAGAATACCTTAATTATAAACATTGTATCACCCATATTAAAATAGATATTTAAGAAAATGTGGGTATTGGGGTCGCATTTCTTGAGCTTAGAACCGGAAAAGTTAATGTACAAATAAATAATAATAAAGTTTTTGTTAAATAAAAATCAGCTTTCTAAAAAAATATTGACAGCCACCGAACGTCACTGCTACCCACCCCTTTTTTTCAAAGAATATGTATTTTTTAAAGGTCAAAACAAAAAAATGCCTACTGATTTGAGAAGAGTGGCTTTTGGTATGATCAGTCTAGTTTGGCAAGTTAATCTACATAATTCACCCCAATACGTGAAAGTGAATATCATTAACCATTGTAGAATAACCATAAATTTCTAGAGCTTCTTCCATCAAGCACCTTCAGTCAATGTCTTGAATTATATTCTTCAATTATTGGCGTAGGTAGGTAGGCAGGTAGCATACCAGAAAGTTTGGGTCAGCCTATGTGCCATTGTTGCAGCACTAAATATTTCACAGTTGCGACAATATTGAACCATTGAGCAAGAGTAATCATTGGGCGTATTTCAAAAAACCTTTAATTAGATAATTAACTGCACCGTTCAACTTTCAGGAACTGATGTGCAAAACCATGGAGTAAAAAATTCATCTGTCTCAGAGGGCAACGCCTCAGACAAAAATTCAACTCTCCCAAATGAACCCAACAGATCTTCTGACCCGGGAGCTAAAACACGAGGAGTCATCGTGTTCGGATCTCTAGGGCTTTTCTCATTTGCCTATTTGGCATATAAAATATACAGGTGAAGGTTTTGCTCAATGTTTTTTTCTCAAAGTCATGTTATGTGTAGGTATTCTCAAAATTTATGATACAGTGGTCCATGTTGTTGGCTCCAATGCTGAACCTCACATGTTCGAATCCCAGTCCGAAAAGCACTTTTTCAATTGATTTTTGATCGAAGGCATAGATATTTATGGTGTCTAAAAATTCCCTCCCACCCTTCCAAATCTAAAATAAAGGGGTGTAGCGAGAGCAATTAGCTTACCACTAGCCCTGTCCTAACCCTATAATTTATATCTTTACTCTTTTTGAAAAGAAGAGAGGTTGAGCAATTGGGTAACAAACAGATCTCGTAGAAAAAATACGTTGATATACCTTCATTAGGAGGCCATATGCTCCGCATTGGGAGCTAGACATGTATAAAAAAAATATGAAAAATTATTTCCAGAAACAAAATGAATTCACTCATGATAAAAAAAAAAATAGAAACCAGCCAAGTGTAGGACCAGTTTATCCATTTTTAAATTGTTCAAGACCCCAGGGCTTCAAATTCTTGCCAGATAAGAAATAATCTCTCCCGAGTCTAGACAAATATAGCGCATATGTTTTAATTTGAATTACATGCTCATCAGGGCTTACATTACTGGTGAATTGAAAAATTTTCCAGTAATTACTGAAAATTATTTTTATCGTGAATTAAAGAAAGATATGGGCATATTATCACAAAAGTTTATTGAAGATATGCATGCAGAATGGGAAGATTGGTTTTGCGCCTCGGGCACATTGAAACACGCATTATTATTTTTACACTGGTGTCATCTGCCATCCATCAACATACCGAACGAGCTTGGCAGCTATGTTAGTTATATTCTTGCTGACTATTTTCTGATCATTTGCATCACTTCATGTCGCTTACATTGTCTGGATCAGGTTTTGTCATGATTTTTTTGGGTCAAATTAGCATCGGACGGTTTGTAATCCGTCAGAATCGGTTCATGCCCTAAAATCGCTGATAATAACTGTGTAATAGCTGATAGCGCTGACTATAAAATTAGTCCCATATCATTTTCTAACTCAAAAATATTTGTTGCATTGACTTGGTAAATATTTTCTTCAACTAATTTTTTTTTTATAATACACCATCATTTTTTTTATGCAGCAAAAGAAAGCGCGATAGCGACTCCGGACACAACCCCTATCGAGGAGACCTGCAGCAATTTAAATACGGGGTGCTGACTTCCTCGGAGGCGGAAGACAATCTCGAGCTGGCTCGTCTGCCTTCAATGATGGAATCTGACGAGGAAGAAATGGAAATATTTGATCTAGAGAGCCGAAGGAGACCTGATGGAAAGGGGGGACGCGCCGTTGACGAGGATCCTTTGACGAGGGATGACAAAATTTTGGATCCCGGAGCGGGCCGGTCCACTCCGACTGGCGATGATGACCTTCTCGATCTCCGCGAAGGAAGCTGTCCGGCCTTGGCTCCTGCCGCCTCAAAGACGACGGAGGGAGTCTTCAGTTCTCGCAGGGCCGGTAATGAGAATTTCTTCGACGTCTTATAATTGATCCGAAAGAGTCTGCTGTATTCCATTATATCTCATTCGTTTATATTAAATATAAAGCCGGCCGCATTACTATTAACATTTGATTTTACAAAAAAATAATACAACACAAATGCAGACCATATAATTAGGGCTTCCAATTAACCGGACTTTCCAACTAACCGGTTTTCGGTTTATTTCTGGTAATAAAACCGGTTAACCGGTTTAAACCGAAATATAACGTATTTTCATTAGGTAGGTATGCAAAAAAAAATTTTCTGGATTTTTTAAAAAATATTTGTCATAAATGCTCCAATTATAATGAAAAATCGATATTTATCTTATATGTAGATGGAAAACAGAAGGCATTTTATTTATACATATATTATGTGCTTTTTTTTGAAAAAAAAGGTGCCGGAACGCACTTTTTTCGAGTATTTTCTGAGAAGGTATCTTATTTATTATATATTCGAATATCATTTTGATAGAATTAATGACGGCTTTTCATATAATGCATAGAAAATAAAACAAAATATACATATTTTAAAATAGAAAAAATTTAATTAAATTAAACATTTATTAAAATTCTCGAGAAAAAAAAGGTGCCGGAACGCCGTTCCGCCGCGTTTTAGGGTAAAAAAAAGCCCTGAATATATATATACAACAATGACAATCAAATCTGGAAAAATATTTTATGATAAAATATGTCAAATAAAAAAATAGAACTTGATAATAAAACTCATCAAAAGAAAGATCATCAAATAAATGCATTTATTTTTTTAATCATATCGACTAGATAGGACATCCAATGCTTAGACAAAAATATAGTTGAATAGAATAATATTAGCTTATATGTCTCCACTCCCACTTTGAAGCATATAGACTCAAACAATTATTTTTTAACGAGAACTGCTTGTTACTCAGTTGCTCAACTCCCTCTTTTTTCGAAGAGAGAAGAGATTGAAAGTTATGGCTAGAACATGTGTGGCTGATCATTCTCACTAAATCATAGTAATTTAAGGGATAGTGGAATAGAATATTAGGCATCACAGACATCCATACCATAGAAAAGAAATCTATCAACTGATTGCAAAAATCCGTCTGTACTGGGACTCGAGCTCGTTTGGTCCGCAACCCAAAGAAACGACGTTGACCACTCGCCCGTGGACTCGGCGTTATCATGTTCATCATGATAAGACCATAATACTTAAATTATAATTGAGGATAACAAGCACAATAATAATTATATTTTATGATAACATCAATTATTTATTGGGTATATGTTATTTTCTGAACAATTATTTATTTATACATATAGGTATTATACGATACTAAAATTTTCATTTACGTATCACGTTCAAAATTACTTACATAATATTATATTCAAAAAATCATAGTTCACAGTGTGTTTGTTTATCTATTGCTCAAGAAAATAATTCGTAAAAAAACAATGCATCGAAAATGTTATATATCACAAAACTACAAATTTGAATTAAAAAATTGTATCAATCAAAAATAGGCACCAAGCAAAGCTGTATTTGAATATATTTTTTATATTGTTCTAGTTAAGATATATATTGTGCTATTTACCTGAAAAATATCAATGACTTCTTAATTTTCTATAACCTCATAATCGCTGCGTATAAGCAATTTGTATATTACTGAGAAACTATCAATAATCTCATATTTTTTTATTAAAAAGAAACATTTTTTCCGCATTAAAAAATACTTAAGTAAATATATTGGGATTAAACTCTACTGGGTCATAAAACATCCACTAGGTTTGTCCGTTCTATTGTTGATTATTTAACTTACTTCCTCGACCTTGTGAGACTGTAAAATTCTAGCCACATCTGGTATTAATTTAATGACAACTGAGAAAGGATGAGTACCTATAAAATACTACTGCATCTTTTGTGAACGTTTTGCAAACGGAAACGTTTGAAATTGACAAAAACCAACCATATAATTGAACAATACAGTAAAAGTGACATGGGACAAAGTTCTTGGAATAATTTTGACCCCCCGTTAGGTAAAACTTTACAATTAACTCTTGTGTATTAGTTTTCACATATTGCATTATGATGCAGAAAAAAAGGTTCGTACAATAATTTAAAACATCATATTTAAAGCAGCGATCTTTTGCATTGTTGATTTAAAGACAAAATCAAGTAAACTTAGAATAATTATAATGCAATAATCATGCAAAGGAAGAATATATCTACTAACAAGCACACAAAAAAATAACAGTGGGTAAGGAGATGTAAATTAATATCATTAATTAAATTGTATACGTTTTAAAGTGGTACATAGTTATATATAGTATCCTTATTAATAGTTTTTTCAAGATTTATATGATTTGTCAAATTTACAATAAAGGTTATTGAGTGACGTGCATGTAAGAATCATTACGTCTTTTGATAAATAGTTGTCAATAATTACGAAAAAAATATTAAACTATTTGAAAAAGTCATATCTGTTCACAACATGGACAACTTTGAGAAATAATTAGATTTTTTCATAAAATTCATATGCATGTTTCTTGTGTTATGTAAATGGTTTCCGCTTCTACGCAGTATATTCATTGTAAAAGATTTTTCTTTTTGAAAAATAAAATGAAAAATAAGAAAAGAGTATTGTTGATAAAACGCGGTTAACCGCGTGAAATAAACCGGTTTTCGGTTTTTTTCAAAATATGCGATAAACCGGTTAACCGGTTTCGGTTTAAACCGGTTTGGAAGCCCTACTTATAATTATTCTTATTCAAATCTGAGGAATAAGACAAGTGATATCTATATTCGGATCTGAGAAATAAATACATCAGTTCGCTAAAAGTCTGATTAAAGTAAGGTCAACATCGCCGTGTAGTGAAAAAAATGCATTTAATCTTTTGTTCTATCGATCACCTTCGAGGGAATTGGATTGCAGCGAAAGAAAGTCCCTACTTTTATTTCAATATATTACACTGTCTGCGAACTCGAGCGTGATCGAAATTTCAGATATATCAATGAGAAACCGCCTGACTTATGTCAAATATAAAGTATTGTTAGGGAGGATTACTCTCTCGAGTCTCCAGTGTCGCCTGTGCGCAGGTATAACTGAAAATTAGTGATTTAACATAGGCCAGTCTTAAATAATTAATTCTTTATATTTTAAGTTATTTATGGATATTCCTTATCATATTAGGTTTGACTTAATATTGTACCTGGCCAGCGGGTGAATATGACTCTCAGCATTAATATTTTCTTCTTGCCCCATTAATATATTCACATTAAGAGAATTCCTGCCACGGAAAGGCAGAGTGCACCGGGACACCGTCGTAGATCCTATAAAGCACTCTGGGAAGTATGACAGTTCTCGACTTAACATTTTTATGGATGTGCCATATCTGGGTTTCTCTTAATGTTATTTTTATTCAGAATACTCAGATTGGCTTTTTTATTTCTCTGATAAAATCCGTCGGGTTCAGTTAGAATATGAGTAATCTAGTGAGCGGGAAGTAGGTGCCATTTTTTATTTGATCCTGTAGGCGAGTTTGAGGGTCGTGTTACTAATTTCAATGAAGTTAGTCCTTGAATACTTGAAAGTTTAAGAATAAATCTGAAGGTGATTCAGTCGTCTGAATCACCTTCAGATTTATTCTCTCGCTCGTGTATCTTATTATTGCCGAGTACCTGCAGATCCTCTACCGATCCAAACACAGCAATGAACACTGTCGATAATATAAATAATTAATTGAATAGGCATTTACTTGGTAAAACTCTGTTAAAATTATAATATAAAGTACAATGTTATTTTGACCTTAATATGAATAATACTCACAGTATGAATAACATTCAACCTGTCGACAATTTCCCTGGGAACCCGATCTTGTGCTGTCATCAAAATGCGTATTATGTGTATAGCACCTGTTATAATTTTTATTCATCTCTTTAGACTGAGAAGAGGCTATGTATATTTTCTTTACTGTTTAAATAAAGCATTCGATATTTTAAACTTTAAATATTGATTTAATTCATTTAAATGGTCCCATTTGTTGCCCTCCCCTCCTGCAACCTTTGATAGATTTATCGCATTACCGGAGATTGTAAATTTTAATTCAGCGTGTTTGATAGTATCATAGTCAGGTATCTTTATAACCAATTTATTTATCACAGGACATACGCAAATACAAACGCAAAATGGACAACGCAAATCCCAAAAAAGACTGCCATTCGACTTTCTCAGTGCGAGAGATTTCTTCACTTTCTTTTTCTTCTGACAGTCTTTCCTCTGCCACCGCCGTCAGGTCTGTCGTGTTCATCAGGAGCCAGCTCTGCTCTCAGCTGCTTCAGCATTTTAGGAGTGAGCAGTCCTTGAGCCACCAGCCGTTCGGAGAGTCGACCTTTACGTTGAATATGCTTCAAGGCTTGGTCGTCCGAATGGGATTCCCCGTCGGCCGTGGCGGTGGCAGTTATCTCTCTCTTGTAATTGTAGCGCCTTTGATTGCGCTCAAAAGAATCTTCATCTGGAGTGTTCGTGCTCACATTATTTTCTGAATTACGCAGTAATCTGAAAATAAACAATAATTACAATTTATAAATCCACTATGTAAAATAAACTAGCAAAAACGCAAATATTAATGACGATGTACGATTGTCACGAGATAGATTCAAACTCATTTTATTCATCCTGTTACTGCAAATTTATATCCAACGTGAACCCTCGATTTCTCCTATCTACACAAATGTAAATTTTACAGAAAGAAGAAAAAAGGTCATGCATACTTTTGTATTCTCCTATAATTGGAAGTTAAGTTGACCTTGAAGGTTCTACCCAGTTCGCATCAAATTTAAAAAAATGCCTGAAAAAGTCTAAAAACAACACTTTTCTATACTCCCATACAAACGATTCGTAATAATACTTAAAAGTCAATTTGAACTTTAATACCATACCATAAAGTTCAAGTGTTAGTGGAGAGGTTCCGGGAAGGCAAAACAATGCCCGCCCCCAATGCGGAGCATATGGCCTCCTAATGGAAGTATCTCCACAAGTTTTTTTCTACGAGAACTGTTTGTTACTTAGTCGCTCAACCATCATTAATTTAAATTTGAATGTTATTAACATAATCAATATAATATAGAAATAA
Organism: Himalopsyche anomala; assembly: GCA_031772345.1. NCBI lineage: Eukaryota > Metazoa > Arthropoda > Insecta > Trichoptera > Rhyacophilidae > Himalopsyche > Himalopsyche anomala. Next base: position 59,348 of record CM062827.1, read on the forward strand.
ATTCTTAGAAAATACTTCTTGGACACTCCTGGTGGTACAGGAAAAACTTTTTTGATTACTTTAATATTGGCAACAATTCGCTCAAAAAATGAAATTGCTTTTGCTTCGTCAGGCATTGCAGCAACTTTGCTTGAAGGCGGTCGAACAGCCCATTCAGCTCTAAAATTGCCATTGAATATGCAAAGCAACGAAACTCCAACCTGCAACATTTCCAAGAATTCTGCAATGACAAAGGTTTTGCAGCAATGTAAACTAATAGTGTGGGATGAATCCACGATGGCGCATAAAAAATCTTTAGAGGCTTTAGATAGAACCTTAAAAGATCTACGGAACAACCAAAACCAATTTGGTGGCGAAATGATTTTATTAGCAGGAGATTTTCGGCAAACATTGCCAGTGGTTCCACGTTCAACGCAAGCTGATGAATGAATGCATGTTTAAAGTCCTCCAATTTGTGGAAACATATCAAGGTATTACATTTAAGCAAGAATATGCGTGTCATGTTGCAAAATGATCAATTTGGAGACATATTCTCTTAACAACTCATTGATATTGGTAATGACAAATTTCCTATAGACGTGCTGACTGGCTGCATCACCTTTCCTGAGAGTTTTTTTCAGTTAACTCAATCAAAAGCTGAACTCATTCAAAAAGTGTTTCCAAATGTTGTTCAAAATTACTTATTCCATGATTGGTTGAGCGAACGAACTATACTGGCTGCCAAAAACACTGACGTAAATGAATTAAATTTCAAAATTCAAGATGACATTCCTGGCGAAATGAGGACATATAAATCAGTTGATACGGCAACTAATGAAGATGATGTCGTGAACTATCCACCAGAATTTTTAAGCTCACTAGATTTGTCAGGATAGCCGCCTCACAATCTTCAATTAAAGGTTGGATCTGTAGTTATAATGTTCCGAAATATTAACCAACCGCGACTTTGTAACGGCACACGATTAGCGATAAAAAAATTACTGAATAACGTAATAGAAGCAACCATATTGAAAGGAAAGTATAAAGGAGAAGACGTTTTGATACCCCGCATCCCAATGATTCCGACTGACGTACCATTCGAGGTTAAACGACTGCAGTTTCCAGTACGGCAGTATAAACAAATCCCAGGGGCAGTCATTAAGTGTTTGTGGTATTAATCTAGAAAACCCATGTTTCTCGCATGGTCAATTGTATGTTGCCTGTTCCCGTGTTGGAAAACCATCTGCTCTGTTTATTTACGCGCCAGGTAATCAAACAAAAAATATCGTGTACCATAAAGTATTACAATAAAAATAAAACTTAATTTAGAATAAGTAAAAATAAAATGAAATAAAATAAGTAGGTATCATAATAAGAAATCTGAAATTGTAATTTTCATTGTGATTTTTTATTGACTATTAAAAGAATTTTAGGTGTTTTATAATTTTTATTTTTTGATATAATGTAATTGTAGACTTATTAAGATCCTTTTTTCTTTTTTTTTATCTTACTAGCTGACCCGGCGTCCCGAATAGCAGAATAAGTATTAAAAAAAACTAAAATGTTAAAGAATCGACTGTTAGGCGGTACGAAGTTCGCCGGGTCAGCTAGTTATGTTTATAGAGTTGCGCAATTTTCTAGTTTCAACTACGAAATGTGACTCAATTTAGTTGTGTATTCGGCTCAAAATGAAGTGTCACATTCTGGCACACCTCAGTCAGTAGGATTCGTGCGATAATTTTCACCAAATATATTGACATAATATATATTCACCTGGTGATTTGAAAAATTCCCTGCTGTATAATGTAATCGAGCTCTCCTTGCATATCTCTGACGATTCGCGCATCTGGAAAAAGGTCTTCGAAACGGTAGCTGAAACAAAATAATATTTTCAGTCTAATATAAAATTGAAATTGGTCGCTTTCATTTAGTATTGAGAGTTTTCACAGATTGAATGCCGAATTCGATGAAAATACTGGTCAATTCCGGTTTGATGGTCATTGACACGTCCTAGACTTTTCATAAATCATCACAATAAATTTGCCTCTCGCATCTCACCTCAGCCATAAATATAAATCCAAAACATCAAAGACAGCCTCTAAGTGAACCAAATCCATGATCGTCTTGGGGGGAGCGAGAGGCCATCCGACGGCGTTGCACAGCCAACTCCACGTCAGAGGTTCGTTCCTACTGTACTGTCTCACCATCTGATGAAACAAACATTCGATTAATCTTTCATCATTGTGTATATGTCTTTAAATAACATTGTTAAATAATAATAAAAATATAAATGGTTGTCTCGCATCCCATCTGAGTTTGACACTTTTTATGTTTCTCTGTTTTTGAGTATAGATCTAATATTTGAGGCTTATGGAAAAATTCATACAAGTTACGATTGGAGTCTCTTAAAAAAATTTTGTGCAATACATTTATTTCAAAAATTTTAATATTTTCCCTACCTAACCGAATTTCTTTTAGTAGTGCTATAGTTCCACTTGCTTGAAGGTCGAAGATAGTTTTCGGTTTTAACCCGTTAACAGCTACGAAAAAATATTGTTTTTTGTCCTGTTATCTAGCAATTTTCTTAAAACTATAAAAGGGCAAGACATTGGAACTATTCACTTGATTTATGGCTTTAGATGTTCTCCGTCCCGAATAAAAGTAATCCCGTGTAATTAACCATACCACAAGGTTTGTAGCGCGTATAAACGATTCCTCAATTAGGGTTGTCACACACAATTTATAATAATATACTATTTTGGAATTAATTTTAGAACAATAAAGTTTAATGCAAAAAATAAGATATTATATCCCACAAGTCTCGAATAGTCCCCACAATAAGAAATTACATGCTGTTAGGGTTGTCACAAAAAATAATTTTCTAAAATTATTGACATGATAAATAAAAATATGTTCACAAAAGTGTTTTATGGTGTTCATGTAACGTACGAGGTATATTAAAAAATAATTTTTGTATGGTATGTTTCAAAACACGGCACTGCACATAAGGACACATCACATTGTTTACAAAAGAATTTTGTAGATGTTCTTTATTTTGAAGCAGCACATACCACACAATGCTTTCTATTTATATTTCTAGCAAAAGTAGATAGCTCAGAGGTGGAAGTGGGCAAAAAATTCATAAAGTGTGTGTTTGCTCCAATACGGGAATGTAATGCGACAGACTTACGCTTACGAGTGATTGTTTAATTATGACTGATGGTAAATGTAATAAAAATGCATTTTGAATATTGGGATAAATATCGGAACATGTTGAAAGCATTAACTACATGTAAATAACATTTCTCATAATATAACATCAAAAAAACATATGTGTGCCCTGACCCGATTTAACCTTTACAGAAAACGGCAAAAAAGTATCATGTTACCTACCATTTTTTTTTGTGATGCTTGCATCTCAGACTACCGCCCCTGCAGGGGGCGGAGATTGTAGGATTAGTCATATAAATCAATGTTGTCAATGTATGTTCAAAACGCCGCTTAGCTAGATGATTTTCTACCGTCGACTGTTTTACCATGAAGAAATATTAACGTATTTGTACAAAGACATCAGCAATTCGACAACCCCTGCCACCTGTACGATTTTTGTCGATTTTTTCTTAAGAATTTAAGAATAATTTATATTTATTCAATTGTTTTGAAACCTATACACATGCAAAATAATATTTACGCATATGTTATGATTATTTATCAAAAGTTGTGACAGCCCTTACGACCTCTATTCACTTTTTGTTGAATTTCTCTTACGAAAACTGTCAAAACGAAAACTTTATATTCATTTTGTGAGTCCTTAAGAGATGTCGGACCCTTATTCAATAACGCGAACTGAAAAAAATATTTATTGACGCCGTAATAATGAGAACACACCGGTGGGACAATAGCGTGTGGGGTTAGTAGGTATGCGACACACCGGTGGGTCGTTAGCTTTTAACTGGTTAAAGCATTCTTTGGGTCTTCTTTGGGACTGAGTTAATAATCCTGACATTCTCAAGACTCTAAACATACATGATCACAATTTTTATTTATGTGACTGATTGTATTTTTTACATATTTGTAATATTTTTTTGTGCTGTTATATATTTTATTTTTAACGTAATTTATATAACATTATTATGTACTGTCTTCATTATATTTGTCAAGTGCATGGCGCATGGCTGTCAGATGTAATGCCATGTACTGTCCTTTTCATTAACAACACAACAACAACTATGAAAACATATTACCCTTAAGATAAATTAATTAAAAAATCAATTTCAGAAAGATTCCATGCGGCAATTCAAGCACTTGCAACCGAATTGGTTAGACTCCCAAAGACCGCTCTATTGTGGGTTTTCATTTTAAAACAATTATATTTTTTGATTATAAGCCATTACATTTTTTTAAATTTTCTAATCCATACTTAGGGAATGAATTGGTAATTTCTTAATACCATCTTCAAGGCGAGCATGAATCGTCATGATTATTTTAAAATAACTATGACAAAACCCTTAACTCTCGCGGCTCGGAGACTAGAAAAATACTTCTCCGCCGATGGGGGTCTTTTAGGGACCCCAGTGGTTTCCTCATTATTGGCCTTATTCTTATGAATTTCAAAAAAATAAATAGTCTAAAGGCTTTAAAATATCTCCTGCATCATTCCTCATACATTTTTTTATAAAAATCCGTGGTTTTTTAATAAATAATCATATTTTAAGTTGCGCGTAAAATATACGTCGATTCAATGCAAATATTAATGTGCTACTGGCGCGCTTTGCTTAGCGGCGTTCGGCCTATTATCTTACAAACGATCGCTGATAAGCGGGTGCTTATCTCTTATCTTATCGTTTTTACATAAACTACAAAAGGTCCAAAAAACTATGATATAAGAATACCTTAATTAAAAACATTGTATCACCCATATTAAAATAGATATTTAAGAAAATGTGGGTATTGGGGTCGCATTTCTTGAGCTTAGAACCGGAAAAGTTAAGAATAAGCTCAAGTTTAGACATTTTGTACTGTGGCTGACTTAATCCACATAAAAATCACTATGGTTGAACACATGGGCACTTCAGACTGAAATGTTTTGAAATACAACGCCTCACCTTTAAAAACAATGCACAAACAAATGGAACTTTCTGGTTGATCGGTGCGCAGCAGAAGACATATCTCGCCCTGAGAGATAGAGGGACATGCTGAATCATTTCAGCTAAAAATTTGAATGCTTCAGTATTGCACATGAAATAGAGTGAGTCGTCGACCGTGCAAAGATGAACAAAGATATCCTGAAAATAAATATTTCAAAATTATCATAATTTATATTTGTACTTCCTTGTATCTTTTTTTTACAAATAAAATATTTTGTATTTTTTTTAATTGTTTTATTTTTATTAAGGGTAAGTGTCACGGTCTACAGAGACACCTATAATTAAGAGAAAATTTTAAAATGCTCATTTACAAAAAATCGTTTGATAGATAGATTCTAGGTTAATAGGAATTTCCAATCATCGCAGTTGGGATAAGCATTCCTTATTATCATATTGTGATAAATTTTGTTTGTAAAAAGTGAACAGGGAGCTAGTCGCGTGCTTAAGCATGGAGCTCCTATTTTTTTTCATTAAAAATTCATCATCATCTCAACCAAAACGCACTATTTATTTTAAAAAAATATATCAAACGTTAGCAAAATCAAATACATACATAAATAATGAAATAGTATCTGTCAAATGGAGAATTAAAAAAAAAATAAAAACCATGAGACTACTAAGTGTTGAGTGTGGTAGATGAAAAGCATAAAGCTCCATCTGCTCTGCAGTGGGGTGGAGACCGGCCTGTTCGACAGGTGCAGGCAATTGAGACAGGAGAAACTTCAAAGTCGGCAGATCTTCTGGTTTGAATGTGGTGACGTATCCCGTCTCCCAGGCGCTTCCATATCTTCCCGCTCTGCCTGTAGATATAAATTAATACTATTGACCAAGGTGAGCATCATAGATCTTGTGTCGGTGGTATTTGCTGACAGTCATTTGAATATCAACACTATACGATCCGCACATTTTCGCAAAATACCTATGCCAAAATCCAGCGGTTTTTTATGAAAATCAACAAATTTCTATTTATATAAAAATATTGAGGAAATTTTTTGCGTATGATTTATTTATACATCTTTTTGCGTAGAAATATGAACCTTAAATATAATTATTTACTAGCTGTAAGCCCGTTGGCCCCAACTGGAGGTTTTTTTCGTATTATAAAAAAAAAATGAAATTTTCCGTCATGTAACAATCAAATGCATATTTATCAAATTAATCAGAATAAATTAACTTCACTAATTCGCCAAACGGAGCTTATTTTTAGGAATATATGAGTCTTTAAGGGAAAAAAGGGTGAAACTTTTCCATTTGACTTTTAAGTGCAATTACGTTTTCAATTATTTTTTGTGGGAACTGTCATCAACTTTTAATTTTATGTGAAAGTTTTTTCAATAAATAAGCATAAAAAAGTAATACAAAATAACTTAGATTATTCCACGTATTGTGCTACAAACTGTGACACGTTTTTCGCCTATTTCAGAGGCATCCTCAGACAGACTTACTTTCAGTAAGTAAAAGTAAGTCTGTCTGAGGATGCCTCTGAAAAAGGCGAAACATGTGTCACAGTTTGTAGCACAATACGTGGAATAATCTAAGTTATTTTTTATTTTATATTCAAATGAACTTCCACAAAGTTACCGACGAATCCATCGAAAGCATAAACAATGTATTTTAGAGAAAAAATGATTTAAATTATGCAATAAAAAGGGTGGGTTCAGTTCACTTTTTCCCATCATCCTAACTTGGCTCACTTTGCCGTATTTTAATCTCGTTGTCCCCAATCTATCAAACTATTTCGCTTACTTTATTTATATTACTATTTGAGCATAAATTTACCTTGTCCAAAGCATAGACTCGTTTACTCGTTATTTAAAACAAAAGATACAAAACTTTTAAAGTATCGGGATAAATTCTAAATACCCTCTGTTAAAAAGTAAAATATTTAATAGCCGCCAGCATATGACACACATGGAATATTTGCATTTAACTGTTCAGTGATGCACAAACGGATGCCGCATGCGGCCCTTTTTGAATTTTGTGGCGGCCCTTAAATCTTTTTCTCAAACATACTTTTTTCACATAAAACATTTATTAAACAAATGTAAGCAAGCTTTTTCTTCAATGAAGGAGAATAAATCGGTTCATAGAAACAGGCTTACAAATATTATGTCAAATTAAAAAAAATAGTTAAAAATTATCAAAGACCAAGAACGCATTAACTTATGATTTGTATATAAATGAAACATAAATATTTCACAATGAAACGATTTTTAATAAGCACGTACTCATAATCCTTTTTTTGCTTGGCTTATTTATTTTCGAAATAACACGGTCAAAATAATATAATGGAACCTATTATTCACTTGATCTTTTTTACACGATTTTAAGGCTGTTTTACGTGGAACGTACATATGTTCTGTATAAAAAAAGGATTGAGCGTACTTTAAATCATTTTTTTCTTTGCGGCCCGAAGCCACGATAATTTGTTTTATGCGGCCCGCTAGAAGGTGAAGGTTGTGCATCACTGCTATAGTCTATAGTCTATATAGACTGAATCATTTCTTCAAATGCAACGCGTTTTTAAGGATACATATAATGAGAATTTGTGAGTAAAAAAATAATATTCAGAATTATAAATATTATTGTTCATCATAATCTGCCGTTAAATTAATACCGATTGAGGAAAAAATAGACCCACTCTATCAAATGTTTGGCCCTGCAATTTATTTTTTTGCCATCTCATAAACTAAAGTAATCCCAAACAGGAAGAATTGTTTTTTTTTTTTGCATTGTCAAACATCGAAAATATACAGGCGTTAACAATCAAACGCATACTTATTGAATGAACCAAAAGGTATGGTTAATGAACCAATGGTCTTGAAAAATAAATGTGGAAATAAGTACAGTCAATCCTGTTTTTATGTGTTTTTTTTGTTGTGCGATTTTGAAGTAATACTTACATTACATTACTTACATTACATTAATACTTACTTATTTTACTGACTGCTTAAAATTATTAATTTTAAGCAGTCAGCGTATATATGACACACATGGAATATTTACATTTGACTGTCGAGACTATATTATGTAAAATATACCACATTCATTATTTGACAGTTGTCTCAATACTCCATTTTTGAATCTTGAATACAAACAATCGAAGTCAGTTTGAATCGTTCCATTTTTAAATGTTTGATTTATATAATGTATTTTTATCGCCTTGATAATTGTGACGTTAGCTCAGTTGATAGAGAGCTCGACTGGTAATCCAGAGTTCTGTGTTCGATTTTTTTTTCAGCGATTTACGACAACACGAAATGAGCTTCTTCAAATCTCTACACAAATATATATTTGTAAGTGTATTGAAAAAATGTGTCTTTAGTATGAATAAAAAAATGGCGACAGCGGGGCTGGGGAGGGGGAGGGGATCGTCTTTCTTGACGTCATCGAAAACAGGACCGACAGACGTAAATACGGAAATACTAACATTATCGACTATTAATATATAGATTTTTTCCGAAAGAATATTTTGTAGACAGAATACCTGTGTACGTTCTTCATTATTTGAATGCTTAAGCAGTAACCCTTTGATTAATAAAAACAGATCATCCTTTGTACTTTATTTAAAAAGATCAGGACTGGTTTAAGTAAAGTGGAAATAAAGTACAAAGGAATATTGTTTTTATTAATATACACCCAATCCTTTTTTTATTTGCGATTTTTTTGGACGACACCGTTACGTTTTTTTATACATTTTTGATACTTTTTTATGTGGATTTGGAACCGATTTATCAAATTATATAAAAATGAGGTATTTTTACACAACACTTTTTGGAACCAATGTATCGCATAAAAAAAGGATAAGGTGTAATGCCTTTCCACCAAGTATTGACAGTGAACACCTTAAAAGTAATTAACCCTTTGAGTAGCGAGTTTAATGACTATGGGTCGAATTATATTTTAACCCTTTGAGTAGTAAGTTTTGATGTAAATTTTGATTATTTATAGTATAATGAAACCCCGTTTTCAGGTGCTGGGAATTCACATTTTCCCACTATTTGCGTAAATTTTTTACGATCCTGATTTATTTTAGTACATTTTTTCTTACCCTGTATCTACATTTTCCTACTAATTACAACTTTTTAACAGTTCTTTCAAAAACTTAAAAACGGGGTTTCATTGTATTACTTCAAATAAAAACATTTCTTTGGTTATGGGACAATTTTTGTTTAAACCTTTGATAGCGAGTTTAATGACTATGGGTCGAATTCTTTTTTAACCTTTTTACAGTGAAACCTCGTTTTATGTGCCCAGTATTCACGTTTTCTTGCTATTTGCATACAATTTTTATAATCCTGTTTTATTAAAGAACATTTTTCCTAAACGCGAATCTACATTTTTTTATTTACTTTTTTTTATCAGTCCCTTCAAAAATATGAAAACGGGGTTCACTGTATTACTTCAATTAAAAATATAAAAACATTTCTTTGGTTATGGGATGATTTTTGTTTACCTCTTTGAGTTGTGAGTTTTCTTTTGTTAAGTCAAGCTTTACTTTTTTTTATTATTTATACTACTACAAAAAAGATAACAATAAAAATAATAATAATGACTAATTAATAATCATTTTTTTTTAGCTTGCTCTACAGTAAGGTGTGTAAGTTTTTAAAAAATATAGGTGATTGAAAGATCGCGACAAGGGTAGAAAGGATGTGGGGTGACAACCCAAAATTTAGTTTTTAGGGAAATCTTATGAGTAAGCCTTCACATTGTTAGATTTAGGTTATAGTAATTTTCAATATTGTTAGCTTTTTTTTCCGATTCTTTCTAAAAATTACAAAAAAATAGGCAGATTTTGAATAAACAATATTATTTATAGTTCTGGTTTTATTTTTTTTTGTTTGCAAATTACAATCATTTATAAATTCTTCAAAAAAATCCATTGAGAGAATTGATTAAGTTTAAACATTCTGTTGTATTCAATAAATAAGTTTGCATTTGATTTTTCACTCCAGTAAATTACTGATTTTTGATAATGCAAAAAAATCCCCTTGAGTGCAACGGGCTTACAGCTATGTAGCAGCTGTCGGCAAAGAGTGGTCTGCGAGAAAATTTTGGTGGTCCGCAGAGAGATCTGACATTATTTTTTGGACATGTTGCATTTTTAGACGCAGTTGATTCAATATATAATATTTAACACCAAAGTCCAATTAGTAGTCCGCTGGATTAAAATTGTAAATTTAGAAGTCCGTGAGCCCAAAAAGTTTGCCAACCGCTGATATATAGAATGGTAATACGTCCAACATTTCTGTAAAAGAACCTAAATATTTTTTTCCATCGTGATTTTCCGTCACACACATATTGTTCAATCATCTAATGATAAATCTTGAAAACAAGCATAATATTTTTTTACAGCAAAGCTATAGATATCTAAAGATGCCATGTTGGCATTGCCAGACCGTAATGTTTGGCCCACAAAGGATGCCAACGTGGTGGGCGCGGATGTGAAAGTGTTAATAGCTAAGGCTTTGTTTTTCATAATCGCTTAGTTCTTTTATCTGGCTAGGTACAGGTAACAAAAAACTGAAATATACTCACCGGCGATCTGCAGAGCTTGGGATACTGACAATGTGTCCATTTCTTTTTCACCCTTTTCATTAATCATCGGCTTAATAAGCGAGTTGAATATTATTCTCCTTATGCTCCTGCCCATGAAACAAAAATTTCATATTCATCAATGTGATGGTCGAATGACGTTCAAAATGAGTTTTACTTAATTCTGTCCTATGGATCATATTATCATGTATGTTAATTTTTTTTTTTAAGTATTGATAATTAAAATTAATAAATTAAAAAATAACATTTTTTGACATGGGTAGTTATATTTTATAATTTTTTTGAGAGTCCCGGTTGAATTGCCTGGCATGAGTGCCATACCATTGTGGTGTTTTGTTATCATTGTTATCATAAAATATCTCATAATTTAAATGGTTTTAGTTCATAATTGTCGCATTGCCAAGGATACAGAAATAGGTATTTCATTAATGCATAGCTTGTTAACAATTAGAGTCAAGAAAATAAATATATTCAAAGAGTTATCTCTCAATGAGAATGAGCTATCAATGTTGACTATATAACGACTGAATGATGTAGAATACCCGCAATGCAATAAGGATTACAACGCGGATTCCAATTTCACCGGAGCGAATTAGTTAATTAAATTTTAGGAACTCGTTTTTGCAAGACTGAAGCATTGTAAATGAATATTGAAATATTATACCAAAATAAAATTCAAATGCACGGCAATTATTTGCTTAAATAAATTTAAAGATTTTCAATCCTCACAGATTGATCCCCAAGCCGATAGCGTCGGTAGCAACCATCACTTTGCAAGCGCTCTCCGGATCGTTAAACTTGTTCGCCTGGGCCAGCTTCGTGCCTGGAGGTAAGCTTCCATATATTACGGCAACTTCTTTGCCTCTGAAAATTATAAAAGGCGACTGCTTGAAAACGTTTCTTTGTTGAGAATTAAATACTAAGCAGAACAGAACAAGGCATATGACAATAGGGCGCAAGGAGCTGACATAATCATTATATCCCTACAACAAAGGATAGAACAATTACATATAAATAAATTATTATTAAAGTCACTACTGTTGAAATACTATTTAACCCTTTGAGTATTATCACTGTTATTCAGCGTACGGTGGAGAAAACGTGTCCCTACTTGTATATGCAGACATATCGAGGGTTAAAAGTCAAACAACGTTATCTACGACAAATGTGTTTTTTTATTAAAATGAACTTCCACAAAGTTAGTGCCGAATCCATCGAAAACATTTAGAGGTGTTAAGCATTTACATTTTCGTTAGCTTAGAGTCTATTATTTATAATTTGTATATTCTTTTCATTGCCAATTGTTTACTACACCTTTTTTATTGCTATTTGGTTTTGTATCAATAACACTGTTAAATTCTATTTCCTATCAGTTGAAAATGCTTGCCATGAGCGAAACCGGTCCTGATCATAAATGCGATGTGTTTTTATTAATATAATGCCTTTCCACCAAGTATTGACAGTGAAAACCCTAAAAGTGATATAAACTAAAAATATTATATTAAATAAGTAATGACACTTCAATTGAGATATATGTACATAGTTATTTTTGTGACTGATCAATCAAAAATATATTATGGCTTCACCGTCTACACACAGATGTCAGTGAATAATGAAAAAAGGTTGATTATATTAATTATAAATAATACCTATTTAATTTCGAAAAAACTGCCACGACCGGGATTGAACCTGACCCCATCAAGGCATATCAAACTAACTAACTTTATTCGCTATTATGTTTTTTTTTGAAAATAAAAAAAAATGAATGATTGAATGCTTAATTTCACAAAATCTTACCTGTGTTCGATTGCCCGAGATACGCTATAAATGTCGTTTTTGCTGAAGCATACAATGCAATCGCCATCTGTAATGTTATCCAATGATCCTAACGCGCTGTCTTCGACGTGGAGTTCCGTCAAACGCTTGTATTTCCTCACCTGAAACATGAAAATTTAAAACTACCATCTCTGCCATAAAAAAAAGTAAATTCACATATATCAAAGCATACTTCTAAGTCTTCTCCGGTCGTATTGCAAATGTCTTCGATCAGTGGAATGGCACCCGCTTCTCCGCACAAATGCAACTCTTCAGCTTGTAAACCTAGTGAAAAACACAAACCATTCGTATCATGGCGCTCATAATAAAGACTAGAGAACATTATGGGCTTTCAGAAAAAGAAGTGTTCGAATATATCTAAAATTGCTTTTTGTAAAATTTATCAAATTTCGGGGTCAGCTAAATTTTTTTTGTAAAATTAACTAATAAATTTATTACACTGTCGCATAATATTGAGTGCGAAAATATTGTGTACAATTTCATTAAAAAAATGATTGAATTGGGATTTTAACAAACAGACTTGTTTTGTATAAATAGCACTGTAATATTGTATTCTCTTATCAGTTGATAATGCTCATGATGAGCGAAAATGGTCCTGATCATTTGAAATAAAGGTGGAATTAGTACATATGAGTATTTTATTTTTTGAATATTTGTTGTAAAATGTAATAGTGATCGCTTTCAAACCTAAAATGGCTCTTGTCCACGCCCATCCTCTCCCTCTGTCTCCCATCAATTGCACTTCGTCCACAATGGCGACTTCATCTAGACAAGAGAGAAAATTTCTTATTTTCAGGGCTGTGAAATATTTTCAAATCTAGCTGTCTGAAAAATGTACTACAAATACTATTCATCAATTTCAAGAAGTTCAACATAACTTTTCTTAATTAATAATTAATAATGCTGTGCGCAATAGCTGGTCACTTTGAGAGGAGTGGGCAAATAGACATATTTGAATATGGAACAATGAATCTAGATACTGCAGATCAGAACCATACAGAAAATTTAACAAGAGGCTTTATAAAAAGAAGCAAATGTTTTTCACTGATGCACTCCTTACATATAAAATGATATTAAATTTGCTGTTTAAATCAAACCTGGAATTGGTACAGAAATTGAATAAAATCAGATGCCAAATATTAAAAAAACATATTTCATCAACTCACATGGGGTTGTGAGAGATGTCATTTCTACGGTACAGGCGACATGTCCAGACGGCTCAAAAGATTTCCCATCAGAGTCCACAGCCGGCCTGTCATTGTTGTACTGCTTGGCATTCCGTCTCTCTTCCCCGGTGATCAGGTCGCAGGGCGTACCCTAAAAAATACAATGGTAAAATATTTCTCTTACTCTGCTGACATGAGCTGATTTACTTACGAGATCTTAGAACTAACTGTTACACTGAAACATTTTTTAAAATTCAAATATTCCTATGAAGCTGACAATACATGGTGTAAATTAGATTTTGGCTGCCAACACATGTTACCACAGAGATGAAAAATATTTTATGTTTGTTAAAGTCAATTTTTCATTCCTTGTTGTTGGATTGCCATTTCAATAGATAATAAATTATTTGTTAACACCAAACAGTGATATTTAAGAAAATAACTTTACCCTCAGATTAGTTTTTTGGAATATTTCGGTGGCAAGAAGCTTGAGAGGACCACAGTAGACACCGGATTTGGCAGATAGATATCTTTCCAAGGCGTGATATGTCTTTCCGGAATTAGTCGGTCCGGCGTGAAAGATTACCCTTCTGTTCATGGCACGAGCGGACGGATACCTGCAGGTTTCGGCTGACAAAATCAACAAAATCGACACAATGACAATCTTCAGAGGACGGGAATAGAGTGAGCTATGAAATCACGATAATATGAAATCTTAGCAAAGTGAGGTCGGTGGCACCTCGTAATCAAAAACTACGAGCAAAATAAAACACAATTTTAATTACTCACTTAACAATTTTATAATATGATCAGAACCCGTTTTGATCAGTGAGTAATATATTACAACATGTTGAAAATATAATTGACCAGGGCTGCTGACCCTCTGTCCCCGATAATCCACCAATAAAGAAGAAGGGATTAAAATACACCCGAGTGCAAACTTTTCCGATGACATCTGCGTATACTTCCAACTAGGCCTGGCAATTAACCCTACCAAAATACTATTTTTTTATGAAGAAAAAATTGACCAATCAGGTCAAGTCGAAATATCTTTTTCAACCATTTTTAAAAACAATTTTTGGTCCATACTGAAATGCAGTGCTCCGCAACCATTTCTTTCCCGCGAACACCTGAGTACTCTTTTTAATTTCGAGACACCCCGCAAATAAAACTTATATTTATCAATTTTTATGTTTTTTATTTGATAAGTTTAAAATACGGCTGACATTATTTGATAAAATGTATCCAATTAAACTCATTTACCTCTAGTAAAGTGATTCTTACTCTTTTCAAGGTGATTTAACTTTCAATTTGATTTTTGAAATGCTAAGAATTTTTTTTTAAATGATATAAGATGAGAGAAATTGGAGATTGTAAAATAATACTAATTTTTGGTTTAATAACTCATTCATTGTTTGGTTTGTATATATAGTATTATATAATAATAAAGCACTGATGTAATGGTTTGATAAAATGAAAAAAGACCTGAAGTATTTTTATTACTTTATTTTATGTAAACATTAATAAACAACTGAGCGTGCTTGATGGAACTTTAATATCAATTTTTGTGTATGATAGTTTTAAGAATTCTCACCAACTGGCTGGAGTCCTGAGATCTGATATCTTTTTAAGGTCATCCAGACAATCTAAATGCGGAAATGCCAGCCTCGCATGTCTCAAAAAATATGGAAAAAGATCATCGATGTGGCCGGCGCCTGTAAAATTAATTACTGATATAGGTACATATACAAAGAGTGTGTTATAAATCGCATGTGAGATGCAAAACTCATTTTTTGAGTTAGTAGGAAAATCTTGTCAGGATTTTTCAACCCAATCATTGAGAATGGTATATGACGATAACGTTTTAATGAGAAACTAGTAGTTTCTACAGCATGCATAGTGATAAATTGAAGATTTGGTCTCTAAGATTTTTTGGTACTTCCTTGTTTAAAGCCAGGTGGTGAAACCTTTCCATTTGACACGTCACATTGTACGAAATATGATCATTTGTCCAGTTTTTAGGTATTCTATCTTGTTGTTCCCAAGCAGAGCTTAAAATAGTCCATTTTCTGAAGGACGGAAACCTAATTAACAATTCAAAATCGCGATAAATCAAAAAATTAGCCAACATTATAATCACGATTCAGAAGTATTTGATGAGTATTACCTTTATTCTAACTACATTACACTGCAAAAGTGATGGAATAGGACACTGGGAATCTTATGTTGTTTTCTTTAATAAATAAAAAACTATGAAGAAATATTCGTTTTCTTGAAGTGTGTATTCAAGAAAGCTCACTGTTAATTAATAATAAGTCGATGTCTCATTCTGAGGAAACAATGGTCACTTAGCGATAATCATCGCGTAACTAACGCCTTGAAGTCGATGTTCGAGAACACATAAAAAGGGCAGTTTTTTTATGTTATTTTTATATTTTGAATTTGGTTGATTAACATCTCATCTGGACATGGAGGTGCGCTTACGACCGTTGCATTTTTCAGTGTCTGGCGTTAAACAAGGAACTACCGATTTTTTACACTAGATAAGCCATTGAATTTCTACAAAGATTCTGAAGTAAATAATTTGCAAAAATCACATTATAAAAAAGTTTGTGTGAAATAGGTTGCAAAACCTGTGTGGATGAAGTTTTCGAATTCGGCCCGCGTACGACCCCATTTTTATAATTTCATTTTGATTCGTATATTATAACAAAATATCTCTTTAAGCATATGCATTTACCTAGCCAGAATCAATCCTGTTCAATGAAAATAAACAAACCTTGAAGAATATCGCTAATGATTATGTGAAGATCAGACGGAAGGTCATTTTCAAGACAGTGTTTTCGGAATGACACGAACGCTTGGTGAAGGAGGTGATCATCCAGACCATTTTCAGCTGACAGCAGCCTGATCTCGGGTTTTTGATAAAACTTAGTTAGAATCTTTAATAAATCCTGCTTTTTCAAGCGACCGCTCATTTCCAAACCTATGTTTATGTCATCGGGATTTGTTTTGACAGGAACCGGTATAAATAACGAAGAACTATAGGGCTTATCATATTTTTTATGTCGTTTTGTAATGGAACTGACGGCTGAGGGAATTAGGATGCGTCTGTTGAAACAAATATATCTGGTTGTGACACATTTCATATTCATTAATGCATATTCTATTTGAGAATTTTTTAAACCTAATCTGGTCACAGTTTTAATCATTGCGAACGACTGTGATTATTACATAAATATTTTAATTTGAGGTTACGAGAACACTGTTGTCAAAACGTCAAATTCATGTGGACGGACCACAAAGTTGACCATAGACCATAGATAAGTAATATATAATGTAAGTCTATGGTTTGGAGTGCACTGTGCAATGTATGCATGGTATGCGTATTACGAGTCTTTGACATATGTTGCGAAGTTGAAGTTGAAATCCGGCAAATGTGCTTGGTTATGACACGAATTTTAATATCGAATTCGATAGCAAGATTACTCGCCAGGCGTATTATTGACTCGCCGTAAGGAAAGCGTTTTTATCTTTTTACGATGGGTAAATCTAAAAAAGTCAAGAAAGGATCCAAAGACGACGACAAGTACGCATGCGAGATCTGCAATATGTATTCAATATTTTTAAATTTTTCTACGATATGACTTATCCGATGATTGTGTTGACGTTTACAGCGACAGCGACGTCGAAGTCGAAGTTCCCAAAGGCAAGAGTTCCAAAGACGCAGCGTCCAAAGCTAAAGGAAAACCGAAGTAAGTACTTTGAAAGAGACGCTGACGGACGGGAATGTCAAACGTATTCCATTATACCGCATAT
The DNA here is from genome assembly GCA_031772345.1 of Himalopsyche anomala. Lineage (NCBI taxonomy): Eukaryota > Metazoa > Arthropoda > Insecta > Trichoptera > Rhyacophilidae > Himalopsyche > Himalopsyche anomala. Next base: position 76,854 of record CM062827.1, read on the forward strand.
TGTTTGACAGCGCAGTCTGCGTATTCGTTCCTTTCCGTCTATTTGTATGTTTAGTATAATATCAACATTAATATTTAATTGAAAACAAAACCAGACTCATTAAGTGTCAGTATTATGCGCATCCTTCTGGAGACGTCCTAATAATCGACAGGTATAATTAACAGAACAATTGACTATTCCAGATCTAAATATGATGATTCTTCCAGTGATGATGAAGAGCGCCCCATTCCTGTTAAAGCGTCCAAAAAGAAGACTGAGGTTGATGAAAAAGTTATCGAAGTTACTCAGAAATTAAAAAAGCTTGAAGTTGGCAACAAAAAGAAAACGAAAAAAAAAACCATCAGTGACGGTGTGTATGCTCAATTATTTAAATGCATATCACATTATCATTTAGGAGCGGTATGAAAGTTTTATTGTCTGCTTGTGGCCAATGAATATGTTATCCAGGCCTCCTAGACTTGTTCTCTACATCCTTATCATCTATGAATTTTACGATCAATAAAATTAGGGCCATTATAAAAAACGCCGGCTATGTGATAGAGTGGTCAACGTTGTTGGCTTTGGCTACAGAGGTCACAAGTTCGAATTCCAGTATAGACAGTTTTTATGAATTGATTTTCAATTGGCTTATGGATTTATGTCTGATGTATTTGACGTCTAAAATTCGCTCGCACTTATCCCATTCTAACAATGGGCATAGCGAGAGCAATCAGCTAATTACTGGTTCTGTCCTAGTCCTATCTTTCTATCCTAATCTCTTTGAAGAAAGAAAGGTTGAGCAACTGGTGCCCATATGCTCCACATTGGGAGCAGACATGGCTCAAAAAATAGTTTACAACATAACTCGATTTCTGAATATTGAAAACTGTCGATGGATCTCGCTTAATTTTCACAGATGAATCCGAATCGGATGACGATTCTATCAAAGGGAAAAGCGTTAAAAATAAATCTACACCTGCTGCTAAAAAGGGTGGATTTTCGCTTCTTCTGATGGGTGATCAGACTTCTTCGGAATCAGAACAGCCAAGTGAAGAGAGTGATTCTTCTGAAATAGAGAAACTTAAGGTTCTACAGAAAAAGACAACACAAAAAGAAAATCTAAAAGATCAGGGAAAAAAAGGGAAAAAGTCAAAGAAGAAAAAAGACGACAGCGACGATGACATTGATAAAGTTCTCGCCGAATTAGAAATGGAATACAGCGGTAAGAAACCTGTGACTGCGCTTGAAAAGGTCTCTGACACAGTAGAATGCGAACAATCGGAACAGGGTAAAGCTTCCAAAGATTATGCGGCAGAACAAGAAGACCAGGCAGCTGTCAGAACGGCTGCTCAAAAAAAAAAAGAGAAAAAAGAGCGTGAAAAACTAAAAAAGCAGGCTGCTAAAAAACAAGATGCGGATGTCAAGGAGACAACCCCGACACCTGATGAACCTTCAGAGGCTACGACCGAGGCACCGACAGAAGCACCAACAGAAGCACCAACAGAAGCACAAGCTGACGCAGAACTTGTGGAGGAAGACGGTGGTGATAAGAAAAAAAAGAAAAAGAAGGGCGAGAAGGTAGTGGACGACAAAGCCAAAAAGGGTCCCGCTAAAAAAGCGATTGCAGCCATGCAAGAAACGTTGAAAAAACTCAAAGAGGAAGAAGAGAGACTCCAGCGAGAGGAGGAAGAACGAATAAAGCTGGAAGACGAGAGGGAGGACCAGCGTCTTGAAATGCTACGACTGGAAAAAGAGAAAAAAGATCGTAAAAAAAAGAAAGAAAAGGAAAGAAAAGAAAAATTAAAAGCTGAAGGAAAATTCTTGACTCCTAAGCAAAAAGCAGACAAAGCTAGGGCTCTAGCCATGATAGAATCCCTAAAAGAGCAGGGTGCCGAAGGCGAAGGAAAACTGGAAGAACAAGTCGAAAAGAAACCTCGCCTTGGCACCAGAATTCGCCCTGGCAGACTCAAAAAGCAGACGTCTGACGAGCACCAGGCTACTGCTGACGGAAGCAAAGTCAAAGTGGAGATAATCGATGCAAAGGTAAACAATGTCTTACATATAAAATTAAAAATAATTTTGATTATTCCACGTATTGTGCGACTAACTGTGACACGTGTTTCGCCTCTTTCGCCCCTCCTTGCTTCCCTAAAAAGGAAAAAAACCCAAACTCAATTTTGTAATTTCATAATTTAAATGTTAGAATCAATCGTGCTTCATTACTTAAGCAAATTTTGCGATAGTAAGTCTGAGGATGCCTCTGAAAGAGGCGAAACACGTGTCACAGTTAGTCGCACAATACGTGGAATAATCAAAGTTGTTTTAAATTTTATATTAAAATGAACTTCCACAAAGTTACCATCGAAAGTAATGTCTTACATTTTTGAACACTGCAACTGCAGTCAATTTTGTCGTTTCTATTTGCTACAATATCTTGAAATGTTCTCTTGTTCACTGAAAATCTATAATATTACACTTAAAATAATTGTGGTGCTATAATGCAAAACGTACTATTTCCAAAATGAGCGATATTGAGTTAGGTATCCAGATACAGTAATTCAAACCTAATGAATCGACTGGTATTAGTTTTACGATTAAATGCTTAGAACACAATCATTTTTCAACTTGAAAATCGTATTTTTCTGCAAAACGTATTATTTCCAACGAGAAATCATCTACCTTTTTTTGCAAAACGCATTATTTCCATGTTACGGCAAAGTGCACTATTTCCAATAGAAATTTGAGCAGAGCAACATTTTTTTTTGCAAAACGCACTATTTGTCAGTAGCTGTCAAATGTTGGCAAATTTGACTGTATATTTTAAACATTGTGATCTGCTCTGAATACAGTAAAGGAAAGGATAATATTTTTGTTTATTCCTGACAGGAAACCAAATCAGGAAGAGGACCAAACTAATCTCCAAACTAAAATCGATTGGACGTGCGCGGAAATGACATTTGTTTTTGGGCTTACTTGAGAAGTTTGACAGCTGTATTTATCATACATATTGGTTATACATATTTCTGCGAACGTTTAGGGATGACTTGTAATTGAATGTTCAGGGATGAATTGCAATTGATTTGTGAATTCTTCAATGAAACTTGATGTTTACCCAATTATAAGTCACGCAGCTAAAGCTGAGTCGAAAAAAATACTTACTCAGACGCATTGGTTGCAAATCGTCTCTTTGCTTAGGATAAAATAATATTATTTTTCTTATTTTGTTGAAAAATAATTTCTTTTATATTTTTTTGTCCATTTTTTACTAACTTGTTTCCCTAAATTTATTTTCTTATATTGTTTGAAAAAAAAAAGTTTGTTTTTTGTACACATAGTTCCAGGCAATAGTGCGTTTTGAAAAATAAATACATTAAAATGACGAATTTAAAATACTTTTTACCATTTGCCAAGTTTATAGAGCAGGTCAATGGTATAAAAATAATTTATTGTATGATTTTTAATTGATTCATTCCAGTGGCGGTTCCTGACCTAAAATCTTGGGTGGGCTAGAGAAAAGCATATTTCCACTTCACCTTATACATTAATCTACAAGCAAATTAACAAATACTACGACAATACTGCAATGCATAAATTATTATATAATAAAATCAATGCTAATGTAACTAAGAAATAATAGAATAATAACACGGAATCCTTAAATTCGTCTCTTTCAAAGTGAAATAATAATTACCTACTAAAAGTAGTATAGAACTGTCACTTGCTGTCACTGAAAGTCAATACCTGTCACTTTCATACAATACAACGATATTGGTTTTGTGTTTCAATGCATAAGTATGCGTAATGGGCAGATTCTGTTTAGCCCCCAACGATCAACAGAAGCTTGACAGATTGAAACACTATCGTGTGTATTAGGTGACGTTTCCGTACATACAAATACAAAAAAAATCTAATCGTGCTTGATTGCGCCCCATTGTAAAGAAATATTGTCTGTGTTTACGGGCTTGAACGATTTAGCCCTTGAGTGGTGTTGCCAGAGTGACGTGACGTTGCCTGTTCCCTGTGAAGTATTTATAGGGTTATTGTTTTTTTATGCCGGCTCAGTTTAAAATTGTAATACAAAACACAATCGAGAATATGATTGTAGGTAGACGTATCATTGTCTTATATTGACAGAGGAAAATTAAAACAAAGATATTATATTCATTTGGGAAAGGTTAGTTAAGCTTATAAATGTATTTATTTTGTTCAGCGGCCGAATTGCTGTTCATTTTTATTCAGCCATCTAATGTTTTGGGTGAAAAATGCAGGTCGGGCTTAGCCCACCTAGCCCAGTACCTAGAACCGCCACTGATTCAATCATACTATTATGCTTGTTTTGTTCGCTATAGTTTTTTGCCTCTACTGAAAAGTTTGATTTTTGGAAATAGTACGTTTTGCATTATAACACCACAATTAAGAAAAACATTTTTCCATTCTCTATACCGAATCTCTATCAATTGCATATATTTTCTCTTAACTTGTATTCAATCCTTATACGATTCCTTTCAATAATCTGGTTACTAATTGATTGTTTGAATTGTTTTTTTTAAGAGCGAATCTAAGTCTGATGACGCAAAAAAAGAATTGATAAAAGATTCCTGGGATGCTGAATCCTCCTCATCTGAAAACGATGCAGAGGACATACCCGCGTCTTCTACCGTTAAGAAGAGCAAAAACGCTGAAGCCGGAAGAGCTGAGGAGGGTGTCGCATCAAGTGACGATGGAAGCTCTGACAGCGAAGAAGAGAGTGATTCCGATGATGAAGCAGAAGTCAAAGATGACACTGGCGACGCGAAACTCAGGGAGAAAGCCATTATCAGAATAAAAGTGAGAACTGAACCTTCACTAGGGTAATATATATGTATATATAGGGAGTTATTTCTATACTATATATTCCAACATGTCCAAGTTGTTACTATTACATATAAGTGTAATGCTCAATGATGGAAAATAGGTGTTGCGACTTCTTATTATCAATCTTTATAACTCCTATATTCGGCTCTCTCTGTCATTTCTTATTTTAACACTCAAGCAACCGGCAGTTTTGCGACAAAGTTACGCTTAAACCCGCACATTTCGCACATGCAGCCGGATTAGCGCGTTTTTTCTTTAAAAAATCATCAGTGTCGATTAAATAAAAAATCTTTTTTTTTAATCGACACATTTCTTTAAAACAAAAAGGGCTCGAAAGCAAAGAGCCGTACCTATGAAAATAAACAATGAATGGTCTTGTGAAGGAGTATGTGACGATAAAAATGCATAATTTCACTGATGTTGACATCATTGAAAAGAACCGAAAATAATAAAAATTTGACATGCGTAATTAAAGTAAATGCCCATAAACATGTGAAGCAATAAATTATAACCCTTAATTGACTCAAACTGACTAAGAGTTCTCGAGTGCATACGCGCACTGAGTAACACTGGAAGATGCCGAGAGGCGAAACCCGGGTCGTGTTCGACCAAGATTTTTGTGGAAACGTACATTATGAAAATAATTCTAATTTAACGTGCAATTTCCATCAAGCGCCTTCAGTTGAAATTCTAAATTACGAAACATAATAATTGTTGTGTACTACGCTCTTATAAATATTTATTAAATTGGTTAGATTAATTTGAGCATAATAGATAAATAAGTTACAACAATATAGAAGTAAACATATGAGGGCTCAGGAACAATGTTTGCAGTTTGCAGTTGTCCCACTCTCGAGTCTTCTTCGAACCAAAGCACTGTACTTCAATATTACAATTTTAACTTCCGAAAATACTATGGTTGTACGGGGGTGATAAACATTTGCAATGCTTTTTTGCAAGTACAGTGGAACCTCGATTCTACGTTTTTCAAGGGATCGTAAAAAATTAACGAATAATGCGGGAAACCGATAATGCGGGAAATCTTCAAATAACACCAAAAAATGTTTAATTTTCAAAAAACTCATTTATTTATTACATTTTATTTATTAATTAAAGAACAATTAAATATATTTTTAACTTGTTTAATACAAAATAAGTAGCTTATTTGCAGTTTGGCACTTAAATTTTAAGAATCTAAATCGCGTACATTTCTAAGTCAACTAACTCCTTTTTGCTATGTCGACTCGTTTTTCTCCTGAATTTTTTCCAATGTCTTTAATTATTTTCAGTTTCTCAACTAGAGTTCTAGTTTTCCTCATTTAGGTATTTTAGTTTTGACTTTTGAGTTTTTTACGCAACCAGGTGCAATGCAAGATTATTTATGAGCGAAAAAATCCACAAAAATTAGATAGTAACTGGGATAGATAGATAATCAGGATAGATAGTAACTGGGACGGGACGATAATATTTAGATGATAGATCAAAGAAATCGGTAAACCTGGAAATTATTAACGTGGAATTATTAAACATTGCTATTACGAGTAAAAAATAAACGATCCATGCATAAAGACGAAGATAGTGAGAACGGAAGTTCCAATGAAAAAAACGCGAAACGAAATGCGAGGTAAGATTATTTATGAGAAATATTCAATGAAAACGGTCAATCGGGATAATATTTTTAACAGGACCAAAATATTTGAACGATAGATCGAGGAAAACGGTAAATCGGGGAACGGTTAATGCGGGATTATTTTACATTGTTCTTATGGGTGTTTGGCCGGGACTGAAAAATAAATGAACCATGCGGGAAAACGAACAATGCGAGAACGGTAGATCGGGGTTCCACTGTAATCTTATTGCGGTTATTGAATGTTAGTTTGCTCTCACATTGTACGCCAAGATCTTTAACTGAAGAAATTCACAAGAGAATTCAACCTCTTGTGAAGAATAAAAAAATGCATTTATCAATATTGAAATCGTTTGTCACATCTTCTCCAATCAATTATACTATCTATATCAGACTGGAGACAGTGCCCTTTTTTGACCATCTCATTTAAACAATTTTTCAGAAGCGACAGGAAGAAGATGAGGCAAACCGAGAGGCCTCCTCCCTGAGGGCGGCAATCGTGTGCGTACTCGGACATGTCGACACGGGTAAAACTAAAATCCTTGACAAACTGCGACGAACGAACGTGCAAGATGGAGAAGCTGGCGGGATAACACAGCAGATCGGTGCCACCAATGTGCCCATTGAGAACATCAAGGACCAAACCAGACATGTGAAAGGAGTATGTATCACCCTTTTTTGTGAAATTCTTGGTAAAAATTTAATTCAAGTCAGAAATAAAAATTTGCATTTGTAATATGTATTACCTATTATCTATTTATATACAAATGCAAAAAAAAAATGAGCATATTCATTTATAAGTGATTATTTCATATGAATCATTTAGGTTTTTGCTTTTCGGCATCTTCAGGCGTTGAAGTGCACGGATGAACTTAAACTGACACTTGGTAAGTGTATCGTGTATATCAGTGTGTAACCCAAAGTGGGGTGCGTGAAGCGTTTGGTGGGGGTACACGTGGGTATGCTGATTTTGCTTCTCATTGATATAATGAATGTTATTTATGACTTTTATTTTTATTTCCCCCCCCCCCGCCTCATATATGAGAAATTTATTTATTTATCACTAAGTTAAAATCTATTGATGGCATTATGGATTATTTGATTTTAATGACGCTTAGTAAGTTGGGAAAGTAATCACATACAATCTCTGCAGGTCTTTGAAATTATATGTGATCAACGTTCCCTCTAAGCTGCGCGCGTGGCAATTGAGAAGCCCCCACGCACTCATTCTGGGTTGGCGCGCACTACAAGACAGTTATTCAATTAATAATTGATCGGTCCGCGAGCCTTTGAAATTTCCGCAGAGCTAACCTTTTGTCTTAGAAGGAACATTGCATGTGATTTAATTTAATTTGGGAATACCTACTGATGTAAATAGTAGGTATTTTTAAGAATCTTACTACAGTGGAACCTCTCATAACGAGTTCAATTTGTTCCAGAATCTTACTCGTATGTGAAACAATTTTTCCCATATAAAACAATGTAAAATACAATAATGCGTTCCATGACAGTAAAAAGGCATTTGTTTTTTAATTTTTAACGTTTATTCAAATAAAATTACATACTCATAAATTATTATAGAGCGTAACAACCTGGAATGCGATTTAGATTTGCAAAAAACAATTTAAAAAATGACTAGTTTATTAATTAGGACAAATAATTTATTCTTTTATACTAGAAAGCTGTCTTGAGACATTTGTTTTTGCCGACGTTTCAAAATTTGGTGAAAATGTGACAGCATTATCATTGAATAAATTTGTAAAACGCATAGCCACCTCCTTATTAGGGTGATGCCTCTCATTGTACGATGCAACAGTTTTCCATGCTTTCAGCATTTCTCCTATTGCGCCAGAGGATTGTTGTTCTGCTACTTCCTTCTCCTCCAACAACAAACTCTCCTCCATAAATTATTGCTGTGAAAAACAATTCAACTCTATAAGCTCTTCGGTGGTCAACTGTTGACCGTGCTCTTCCACAAGCTCATCAATATTGTTGTTATCCACCTCCGGTTCCATGGTATTGACCAAAGATACAATCTCGTTGACTGTAGACTCCACAGGTACTGTTTCAAACTCCTCAAAATCACATTCGACAACGCTCTCTGGCCAAAGCTTCTTACAAGCAGAAGTGAGGGTCCTCTTGGTAACCCCTTCCCACGGTTTTTCATTCATCTTGAGGCAAGTAACGATGTGAATGTGATTTTTCCAAAACTCTGCGTCACTCGTTATGCGAAATATCGCTCGTTAAGAGAGCATTTTTTTCACAATCTGTTTTGCTCGTTATGGGAATTACTTGTTATAAGAGGTGCTCGTTATGAGAGGTTCCACTGTATTTTGATCGCTTGGAAAATTTATAATTATTTTACAGAAGTTAATTATATTTACATAAATGTATAGGATAGAGGAGGGTGAATTGGGTAGATTCGCTTGTTCATTTATAATTGGCAAACTACTTATCTGTGCACTATTGATTTTTATAATTTCTTGGTACAACAATTTATGCTCAAATTTATGTTCTGATGTAAGATTTTATCCTGTTCATCCGAGTTGAACAAGTGGTTCTTTAATATTCTGATGCAACACCGGTACATACATATGAGTGAATATTTTGTTTAAGTTAACAAAACGGAATATAATAAAATTAGCATTACTTTTGTTCAGAAGTTTTAATTGATATACCGACATTTTATGATTTGATAACTGCCACCTTTGCTTCCAAGCCCTCAAATATAATACAATGTCGAATACCAAAATAGGATATATTGAAATATTTGTTTGAAATCCCTACTCACAGCCTGAACTACTAAATCACGTTTATATTAAATTGTAATCAAATATCAAATATTAAAACTATTTTTTAAATCAAAAATGCTCAGTGAGAGGATCAACTAACGTACTCAACAACTGTTACTCAAGTATGGGGTAATATATGATCAAATGATTATATTTTAATAAATAAGGTATTCATAATGCATTCATAATTTGGCTCTTATGTTAAGTACAATTTGGGTAGAATTTTACCATTATTATTTTATAAGCCGTATATTAATAATTTACGACAATACTTACCGACGTTACTTATTTTCCAGGTTAACCTCATTGAATTCAAAATTCCCGGATTGCTTATCATAGATACCCCAGGTCACGAATCTTTCAGCAACCTGAGAAGCCGTGGATCTTCTCTCTGCGATATTGCCATCTTGGTAAGCCATATTTTTGTGTAAGATATACGATATATAGTAATACAGCTTAATAGCCATTAAATTTGATGATTTTTATTCAATCTGCTATGCTTCATTGCATCAGCTCTCGCATTTGCTATCGGTTTGATATTTTTAGATGTAAAATCTTTCCTGGCTGTATAATTTTTTTAGCTGAAACCAAACAACCGTTCAATTGAAGCGCTGCACATTTCAGGTGGTGGATATCATGCACGGCTTGGAGCCGCAGACTTTGGAATCGATTAACCTGCTGAAAGCGCGAAAGACCCCATTCATAGTGGCGCTGAACAAGATGGACAGGCTGTACGACTGGCAGAGTGCTCAGAGGAAGGACGTCAAAGACATCATCAAAGCGCAACATACCAACACACAAAACGAATTTGACACGAGAACCAAAGAAGTCATTCTACAATTCGCAGAGCAGGTCATTTTTATCTCCGCACCGCGTCTATTACTTTTAAATTTCCTCTCTAAATATAATTATTCTTAACAAAAATGGTAACCCCTCATTAATTTTATAATTCATTGACATCTAGGTCAGCAATTGTTATTTATTTTGAAACTTGATATCTCGTATTACAGTAATGACATGACATTTTATGTTCCCCTATAAAGTTTTAGTTTATGTAGATATATTGTGCTTTTTTAAACAGAAATTAATGATTTTTGGTACAGGCTTTTTTTAATTATAAAATAACATTTTATTACCTGATAAAAGTGACTTTAGAAACCGATAAAAAGCAATCCTATATTCTAAAAAGTTAATGAAGTGAACAATATTTTGTTTATCATTGTTACAGAACCTAGTTAATTAATCCCACTCGTGAAGTAGACATGATATTTTTAGAATCGTGATAATATTTTTTTCTCCCTTTCAATCACTAGATCGTGACCGCATACCAAAGTGTGACCGCATACCAAAAATATACCCATGAATAATTATTTTTATATAGTCTATGTTCTAACCAGCACAATAATGAGACCAGATAGTTATCTATTCTACATGGTTCCATGAAAGAACAGAACATGAAAAAACAGAACACGAAAAAACAGAACATGAAAAAACAGAACAAGAAAAAACAGAACATGATAAAACAGAACTATGACAAAACAGAATAGGGAACTTGCATAAACAGAACATGAAAAAACAGAACACGTAAAAACAGAACATGCCAAAACAGAACATAGATAAATGAGAACAAATATTAAATATTAGTATGAATTGTTGTTTATTTATTACTTATGGTCAAGCTACATTGACAGTTCGCTCGTTTGTTTTGGATTTACTTGTATTTGATATACTTAATTGTATACAGTGGAACCTCGATTCTACGTTTTTCAAGGGACCGTAATAAATGAACGAATAATGCGGGAAACCGATATTGCGGGAAATTATCAAATAATACCAAAAAATGTTTAATTTTCAAAAAATTCTTTATTTATATACTTAATTAAATGCGACGTAAAACTATTTGAACCAAAAAAAAATATTCTACAAAAACGATCAATCGGGATAATAATTAAAGTCCGCTTTAATTTATCAGTCAACTGCTACTTTTATAATCTTCAAATATCTATTAATTTCAGTTTGAAAGTATTATTGTTATGGATAATTGTGTGTTAAAGCTAGTCATGGATTATTACGGAGAAAAATTTCACAAATTAACCTAAAAAAACGCCACGATTTAAAATATTTGTTTGAGAGCTTGATAATCGCGTTTAAATCACACATTTATTTGAAGAACACTGAAAAATTATGCGAAATATGAAATATTTTTCCGTGACACCGTTTTTTGTGTGATTTTAACGCGATTATCAAGCCTTCACAAAAATTATAAAATCATTTTTGGATCTAATACGATATAGAGATTAATAATTAATTGTAAAACATATCAATACTAGAGTTTTCTAAAGATACCATACTGTCAGACGTTATGTTATCTATTGTCAGACGTGCAATGCCATAGAGTTCGCAAACTTGTTCTGAATTATCAATTTGTTCTGTTTTTTCATTGTTCTGTTTTGTCACGTTCTCTTTTTGCATGTTCTGTTTTATCGCGTTCTGTTTTATCATGTTCTGTTTTAGGATGTTCTGTTTTTTCATGTTCTGTTATTTCATGTTCTGTTTCATCCGGTTACCATTCTACATCATCCGCCATGTCACGGTAGAGTGGGACGATACACCATTTCTGTGCTTTATGCATGCGCAACAATCTGTCTCGCCATAAGTGCTGTCTAGAATTGCTTCACTTAACAGTCACAATGCGCTCAAATAATGTATGTCCATCACACATATCATAAACTTCATATATTGATGGGCAAAATCATAATTGAAATTACCTGCTGGAGATATTACGGAAGATACATTGCACAAAAGCTTTCAGATTTCTCAAGAGTGACTAATTTGTCGCTTACGTTGAAAATATTGTGCAACGTTCAATGAGTAATTTTTATCCAGAGCGTGTTTTTATTTAAAATTGCGAAAAGTCGTACCCGCAAATTATTTAAGCAATTGTAAAACTTTCTCATATATCATTTCACACGTTTTTTAAATAAGTTTGCTACTTTCATCTTTGAAATTTATTTCTTTTTGTTAACGTGACACCTGTCAAAAATATGGCTCTGCAGAAATTATATTAGTCTGTAACTTGGTGTCTAAGCAGTCATCGTGGTAGATGTGTGCGTCACGTCCCGGGACATTTGTTCCCCAGCACAGTGGTGGCCGGTCAATGTGGCATTGGATGAATGCAGCCCTTGTATATGCAGGGGTGGTTATATTTCATGAAACATAACATTAAGACCATTCACTTATTTTAAATTCTTCATTTATTTATTGTCTATAATAAATATTTAGGAACATTTTATTTTATTTTATTTTTTAGACAATAAAAACATGAAGAATTTAAAATGAGTGAATGGTATAAATGTTATGTTTGAATATTATTTCATGAAATATAACCGCCCCTGCATATACAAGAAGTGCATTGATCCAATGCCACATTGACTGGCCGCCACTGCCCCAGCATATCTCAGCATTTAGCTATACGTTGGCATCGCTTACTTGTTTCTTCAAATTTTAGACTTTCATCTCGGACACAGAAATATATGTTGAGTGTGGAAATTGGTCAATTTCTCTCTCATAAAATTTGGACGTTTATTATGAATAAAAGAGATAAGCGCTCACAGGGAAAGAATCGAATGGGATGGAATAAAAAGATTGAATTGATTTCAGGGGCTTAACGCCGCTCTTTACTATGAGAATCCGGACGTGCGCACGTACGTGTCGTTAGTGCCGACATCTGCAGTTACCGGCGAAGGAATGGGAAATCTTCTTGCGCTCATCATCCAATCCTGCGAAGGCATGCTTCACAAACGGCTACTTTTCTCTCATCAGCTCCAGGCCACTGTACTCGAGGCGAGTGTTCAGCATTTTCCAAACGCTGAAGATCCAAAATATTAATCAACCTCTTATTACCATATATGACTGATAAATAAATATCAATGTTAATTCTCAATAATTGTAAATAATAAACCTTATAATTTAATTAGAATTTCACATAAATAGTTTAAGTTTATTCAAAATGAAAATCCAATGTCTTTTGCAGAACATAGATTAGAATGCACATTATCTTTTAAAAAAGTTTGCAAAAAGGTCACAATTCGTACAAATATTTCTAGTTAACGTATTGTTTTGTATCTTTCTGAACAGACGTTGTTAGCTCAATTAAAAATTTACATTTGAAATACCCCATGGCTCGCTGACAACAGACAATCCACAAAATGTGGGATTTTTCTATGTTGAATGACCAAAATAGGGTTCTCCTCTTTAATAAGTAATGTGCTTATTTTTATGTTAGTATACTGTTTCAGGTTAAAGCGATCCCCGGATTAGGCACAACCATCGACGCCATCCTCATCAATGGAACACTTCGCGAAGGCGACACTATGGTGCTAGCGGGAACTGACGGACCTATCGTCACCCAGATACGATCACTGCTGATGCCTCAGCCCATGAAAGAATTAAGAGTCAAGGTGATAGTCAATGGATATCCACATTAGCGCCGTTCCATGATCATTATAATCTTTCACGTATTCCAGTTTTTCCAGAGCCAATAAAGTTTTTTCAAGTTTTTTTTAGTTAAATTATGAGAAGAGTGCTAAAATCCTGGGTGCTATACTCTCTGGGAGTTCAGGTCTATCGCTTTCGTGTAGTCTCAGTCGCTAAAAGACACTCAGATCACTAGGGTCATATTATATAATATATCAGTGTTCTGTAACCTTTGCTCTCCCACTCACCCAGACGGTTCCAACGTCTTTCCATAACCACTGACGTGAAGGGGCACTGTCTTGTACGTTCTCTAATCTCACAGTTCCTCACGAAACCAAACCATCCCACCCCTGTTACCCGAAACAAGCCGTTGAAGCTCAGTAAGCGGTTTTTCTGAGTCGTCGTCTGGTGCCATGAAGCAGCTCTGGTAGAATGCTAGTGTTGAACAATTAGCATTTGGCACATCCCATTGGTCTTACTTGTATTAATTTTTCACAGATATTCACAGAAATAACATTGAGTTTTTTGTTTCTTTTGATAAATATACATTGTCAAAGAATTATATATGTACATGAGTTTCAGATATTAAGCGTGTATTAAAAGTATTGGATATAAGGAAAAAACTATTTGTTCTCTGCGATGAATTAATGCAAGTACTAACTAAGTCATGGTAGTATCACTTCGATCGCTGTTTTCTAGTATTGCAATTTCCATGACCATTCGTCTCGGCTGTAAATTTAGTATTGAAAACGTTTGGCTGTAGCGGGTGCTGTCTTCTAGGAGTAATTTTAATATTTTCTTTTAGAACGCATACATAGAATACAAAGAGGTGGTGGCAGCCCAAGGCGTGAAGATAGCCGCCAAAGATCTGGAAAAGGCGGTCGCCGGACTGAATCTTCTAGTAGCACATAAACCTGATGAGGTGGATATTTTAAGGTGTGACTATTTATGCTCTATAACAAAAAACATGTCAAATTTTTATTTATTCGACTATTTGTGTGTGCCAATTTCACAGAGACAAAAATTCTTAATACCTGTTTTCATGAAGGGATGACAGTGTAATTTTAATTCACCCACCGAAGCAGAAGAAAGATAAATTGCACAGAAGTTTTGAGTTTACTCGAAAGACTAATTTGTCGCTTGCGTTGAAAGTAGGGCTGTGGAGTCGCGTGAAAAAAAGACGACTTCAACCTAAAAATAATTAACGACTGACAGAGGATTTTTTTAATAATTTCATTTTAACTTATATATATGTATACCATCAGATCATCTTTAGTTAGCCAAGCATAAAATGTTAACACTTTTGACTATTTTGTTTGAATACACATCATTAACTCTCGCGGCTCGGAGACTAGAAAAATACTTCTCTGCCGATGGGGGTCGTTTAGGGACCCCAGTGGTTTCCTCATTATTGGTCTTATTCTTATGAATTTCAAAAAAAAAATAGTCGTAAGGGCTTTAAAATATCTCTGCATCATTCCTCATATCTGTGATTTTTTAATAAATAATCATATTTTAAGTTGCGCGCAAAAAAGACGTCATCCCAGCACGCATATTAATTTGCAACTGACGCGTTTAGCCCAGCTAACTTACAAACGATCGCTATCGCGGGCGCTTATCTCGTTATCGCGTATTTATATAAACTACAAAAGGTCCAAAAAACTATGATATAAGAATACCTTAATTATAAACATTGTATCACCCATATTAAAATAGATATTTAAGAAAATGTGGGTATTGGGGTCGCATTTCTTGAGCTTAGAACTGAAAAAGTTAAATATATTTTTCAAAAAAAAATCGATCCGCTCATTTTTCACGACTCTGACTCTGGCCAAAATACTGCGACTCCGACTCCACAGCCCTGGTTGAAAGTATTGAGGAAAATTATTATTGCTACTCTTAACTCTTTGTTCTAAACCCAAAAAATAATCGTCATACTACTTAAAGACAACTTTGAATTGGTTGGATACTTTAGAGAACAAATTGTTTCTCAACATGACCCGCAGCATAGAGTCCAGAGCAGGGGCTTCCAATCTTAATCACTTCATCCCCCTCTCACACCATTTTTCGGAATATAATTCCTCCCTTACCAAGTCCAACTCGAAAGGTATATTTGAAACTTGCTTTTTTTGGGAAAAATAAGGTGCCAAGTTCTGGCAAGTGAGTTCACTTCTTCGCAAACTTTTTATGAAAGATGAAAGAAGGAGCAACTGTATTGCCAATGATACTGTCCATCTTACAAATTTGCATCAGATGAACAACTGAACAAAATAGATCTAGTATAATTGTATTTTTCTTCAAGTGAAATAAAAAAAAGAATTAATGCAACTTACTTTTAAATATCTAGAATAAACTTACTGATTTTGTTTTTTGCTTAAAAAAATATGACTGCTGTCAATAATCCTGGAGTCACGTAAAGGGTCCGGCATCGGATGCCCCAGTGTTAACATGAGAAATATTCATCAAAGATTCAAGAGATGCAAGTCTATTTAATCTGTTATTAGGGAACTCGTGGCTAAGGATCTTAAGAAAGCTCTGTCTGGTATAAAGTTGAGCGACAGAGGCGTATATGTGCAAGCATCCACTCTCGGATCCTTGGAAGCCCTCTTGGAGTTCCTGAAATCCAGCAAGATCCCGGTGAGCAAATTTCTCATACACATGTATCTCTATTTGAAATTATTGTTTTTAAAAATATTGGAATATTCGGGTGAAAATATTGCCATCCTAGTACCGCTCAATTTAGAGACACGAAAGAAGACATTTTTTCATCATTTTCTTTTTATTGTATTCTGTGTGCAGTATTCAGCCATCAGAATAGGACCCGTAGTGAAGCGTGACGTGATGAAGGCTTCCGCCATGCTGGAGCATGAATCGCAGTACGCCGTGATCCTGGCCTTCGACGTGAAGGTGGAGCGCGATGCACAGGAGATGGCTGACAACCTCGGCGTCACTATCTTCCAGGCAGACATCATCTACCATCTTTTCGACAAATTCATGGCCCACAGAGATCAGCTCAAACAGCGCAAAAGGGAGGAATTCAAACACATTGCTGTCTTCCCATGCAAACTTAAGGTACACCATAGGTTGCTATCAGGAAATGTCAAAGAAAAGTTTTTACTCACTTAACCTGCGTTTTTCGCTCGTGCAGTCGTGTATAGATTTAAAAAAAATATTCTTCTCATTTATACTGCGTATTTCTTTCAAGCAAAAATTTTCGCAGAAAGCAAATAGTCTTGTCTATGAAAATGAGCAATGAATGATGCTTAATGCGGATGCCCATAAACATGTGGAGCAATTTATTATGACCCTTTGTTTGTATTCACTTGACCTTTTCTTTTTACGAATTCTTTTTAGTATCCCGAAATAAATAGACCATCGAAGAGACCAATAGTAGATAGTGACAGTGATGATTCGTACTGTGACCGTTACGTAGAAAGTGATTGCAAAGACATTGATATTCTAGTTTCCAAATTTCAAATTCCATCACCAGTGATTACACTGCTACTCAGAACTCCGATCAACCCGATTTAAGACATACCATTTAATGCAAATCCTTGATTGAAAATTTTACCCTAATATTTAGAACTAAATTTAATTCAAAGCTTACTGTGTCCTCCTTCATCATTAAAACCTACACCGGTTATCAGCAATTACCAATCACTTTTTGAGAAAAACCTTTGTGAACCAATGTCAATCAAAAATATTATATATTTGAAGCCATACACGCCAAATATTCAATGTCACTCACTAGTGTACTAGAGGCACTCGACCAATTAAACCCGAGAGCGTTTTCTTACATTAAAAAATATTTATTCAAAAATCATTTTTTTATTTTAAAAATTACTGAATCTGTTTTTCTGAATTTCGACAGATATTACCGCAGTTCGTTTTCAACTCCCGAGATCCCATCGTAGTCGGCGTCATCGTAGAAGCCGGAATCGTCAAAGAGGGAACTCCCATCTGCGTTCCCAGCAAAGAGGTAAATGATCGATCGGATCGTTCAGAATAATTATGGATTGAGTGCATCAATATCTATCCTTAGATATTAAGACTTACAGTAAAAGGATGTTTACACTAAAGATATTCAACATGTTTTGATACTACATCAATAAATTTAAAGAAAAAGTCCAAACAGAACCAATATCTGCATAGAACATTCTGCACTCTCACTTTTTTAATTTTTTTTGGTACTTTAATAAAGGCAGGACGCCGTTCCCATAGTCTCAATTTATTCAATAGATATTGGATGCTTTATCTATTTTCATAAATAACTGCCATAATAAAATCAAAGGGTGGGTGTGCGCAATTAAATATTAATTGGGATAAACATCTTGAAAGAAAATCTGGAATTTTATTTGATGCGTTTCATATTCTCTACATCAGGGATGCCCAACCGTTAGATCGCGATCGATCTAATGTGTATTTCGCATTAAAAATATTATTAAAAACATTTATAATTTTTGAAGAAGGGAAAAAACCCTAAATAATATTTCTAATAAGAATCATGTTAGAAGTCGATTGCGAGAAAACTTAAGATTGAAAAGTCGATCCCAGGGCAAAAAAGATTGGGCACCAATGTTTCCTCTAATTTTCCAATGGTTATGTGCGCAAAAGATATTGGCTGTGCAACTTTAAAAGGAAATTAAAAAAATTGTGCGCCACAACGATATTTAGACCTTTAGTAGGTAATGCGCAACGGTATTTTTTTAATAATGATAATAATTAACAACACTATATAAAGTCAATTAGTTTATTCTGCTGGTGGTACGTATAACTGGTGTAACTTTTGTGTGCTCTATTATAATGTATGTGCGCGCACTGCTTAGAGGGAACACTGTTGGGCACCCTTGCTCTAGATCACGGGTTCCCAACCTATGGGACGGGCTTTCTGGGGGTCGCGAACTTTTTTCAATTTTAGATTTGAACAACAAAACTAAAACAGTCAACTAAAATTACTTTATTGAAAAAAGGGGTCGCCACCCGATAAAAGTTGGGAACCTATTCTCTAGATCAGGGTTTCTCAACGGTGGGCCACAGCGTGTTCTAAGGGGGCCACAGAGATTTATTTTTGTTTTGGGGAGCCACAACACAGTTTAGGGGGGCCACGAGTATTGATAAAACAATAGAAGGAAGAGCATAATAGCGGACGTCGCGCAGCTATTTTTTGTAAATCCCTAAATAAAATAAATTACTGGCCTTCTAGATTCGACATTCTCGGAAGAGCTATAAAAAAGGTGGGTTTTTGAAATTATAATTTTCATGGAAAGACAAAACAATGGTATGGGGGCCACAGAAAAATAAAGACACTCAAAAGGGGCCACGCTCCGAAAAACACTGCTCTAGATGTTAAGAGTTATCAATAATTAACAATTGATAAAATAAATAATCGAAAATTATTTAATGAATCATCAGTTGAAATCTCTCGTGATGACCGAAACTGGCCCTGATGATATTGATTAAATGTTTAATTACTACAAAATAATGTTTTATTGTTTGAATGATTTGGAATTGTAAAATTTTCAGTTCGTAGACATTGGCATCGTGACGTCGATCGAGAGCAACCACAAGCAGGTGGAGACAGCTCGAAAGGGCATGGAAGTCTGCATAAAAATAGACCCGATTCCTGGCGAAGCTCCCAAGATGTTCGGAAGGCACTTTGACGACACTGACTTTCTTGTCAGCAAGGTGATTTTATAACTACATCATTTTTATCATTATTATTATTACCGGTAGTCCCCTACTTAAAATGGTCCGACTTACGACGATTCATACTTTGGGTCATGGGAAATTCTGTTTTGAATCGCCTGTGCGTTATCGACAGAACACAGATCATTCCTTGCTTCTAATTTAGCATTGAAGCTATGTCGTCTGTCTAGGAAGGCTTCTTCTAAGTCTAAAAATATTTATTTCTTTTCTGCCTGCAGATTTCCCGCGCAAGCATCGACGCCTGCAAGGACTACTTCCGAGATGATCTGATCAAGACTGACTGGCAGTTGATGGTGGAGCTGAAAAATCTATTCCAGATTTTGTAAAGTTGTCACACTGCAGCGCGAATACCACCATTCCCCGGATTGCGTGTCAATATCGCACATGAATAATTTTTTCATGGCTGTCATTGTTTCTGCTCGTTTTATTCCTGATCTCGTGTGCCGAGTGTGCTGATCGACCTCTATTCGAAAGCAACCGAAGAAAATGAAAAGCTTGTAACGTATTTTGCAATTCATATCTGCAGTTGTAAAGTTTTCATCTTAAAAGTACTGTCCGGCTGTCGCAATAGGGCCGTAGCCCAAAAAGTTGCAAGTCTATCCTCTCCTGCAATTATCTGAGTGAAAACGTTTTCTTATACTTTTTCAATAATATAATATAACTCAAATGGATGTATATTTATATCATATCTGTATTATGTTTCTTTATTTTCAAATGAACGATGGCTGTCACGCTAAATTCAAATATACAAGTGTTTTGTCGTTTTTTTCAGTCTTCCAATTTTATGGTGTATATAAAATTTACATTGCACGGAAGATATGTGTATATTTTGCTCTCACAGTTGTGATCCGAATTTATTTCTCGACATCAAATCATAAATATTGCGTCGCAAGCTCCCGTTGAGCTTTTTGTATTATAATTTTTAGGATATTATTATTGTGTAAGTATGTTTTTTGTGAAACTTGCATATTTATTGTCTGTCGAATTATAGTAGAGTATTTTTGCCGTCGGCCGTAATTATTCGGCAAAATGTATATTATAATAAAGGAATGGGATTTTTATATGCAAATATGTTTTGTTTTCTTTTTTTAATGAACCGAAGGCGCATTTTCGTTTTCGTAGGTAATCTATATATATCTATCTATCTATCTATATATATAAAAATCTCGTGTCACATGTTTGTCTCCAAACTCCTCTGTAACGTCTTGACGGATTTTTATGAAATTTTTTATATATATTTGTCAGATATGACAATAGGTTGGAAAGTATATTTTATCCCGCTAGGTGAAGGGTGTCCCTATCCAGATTTTTTTTTCAATATTCCTGACATCCGTCGTTCGAATTTAAAACAATTGAAATGGACGTCTTTTTATGTTCAAAATTAAAATTTTCTAGCTTAGAACTGAAGCATCGTAATAATATTGAGAGAACTTTATTTGAAAATTTGCATCGCTACGAAGTTTTTTAAATAATCAAATACACTGATTCGATTTTTTGAAACTATAATTATAGAGCTGGGAGCTGATTTGACAGATTTTGTTCAGTGTCATTGATTCGATTATTGGAAGGTATGGTTATATTTTGCATCCGGCCTTGAAAATCTTTTTAATTTCTTACATGCATAAGGAATATTCTAATGACAGTATGGATATTTTATAGAACTATATTTTGACTTTTATTTTAAAATCTTCTACTACGAAAAATAGTTGTCAGCAAACTTAAACATTATTCCAAAAATTAAATAATTTACAATTTAAATACTGCAGGGCTGTCGATATACACCACGTGGTCTATTTATGCTAATACGAAAAATAATTGTCAGCAAACTTAAACATTATTCCAAAAATTAAATAATTTACAATTTAAATACTGCAGGGCTGTCGATATATGCCCAGAGGTCTATTTCTGCTACTACGAAAAATGATTGTTAGCAACCTTAAACATTATTCCAAAAATTAAATAATTTACAATTTAAATACTGCAGGCCTGTCGATATACGCCACGAGGTCGATTTCTGCTACTACGAAAAATGATTGTTAGCAACCCTTAACATTATTCCAAAAATTAAATAATTTACAATTTAAATACTGCAGGGCTGTCGATATACGCCACGTGGTCTATTTCTGCTACTACTAAAAATGATTGTTAGCAAACTTAAACATTATTCCAAAAATTAAATAATTTACAATTTAAATTCTGCAGGGGTGTCGATATATTTTTCGAAATCTATTTCTTTTTTTACGAAATATATTTGTTAGCAAACTTAAAACATTTCAAATATTACAAAAATTATATTATTTACAATTTAAATACTGCAGGACTGTCGATTTATATCCCGAGATCTTTTTCTTTTTCTTCAAAATATATTTGTTAGCAAACTTAAACATTTCAATTATTCAAAAAATTATCTCTATCTCTATATAGGCTTAACCGATTTTTTAAATGTATATTTGTTAGATAGTAGAATAGATTTTTAAGTATATTTCATCCCGCTAGGTGAAGGATGTCCCTATCCAGAATTTTTTTTCAATATTTTTGACGTCCGTCGTTCGTATTTCAAACAGAATGAAATTATTTATGTTGTCCAAAATAAGCAAGTTGTTTATGACTCCTTAGTTACGTTTGATACGAGCCATGGCTATGTCGCCCGCTTTGGTCTAGTTGGTAAGAGCTTGCTCTTCCGATCAGGTGGGTCCGGGTTCGATTCCCGGTAAGAACAATGTCAAAATTGTATTTTTTCAATTTTAATTTGAGATCTAAGACATGGGTGTTTGTGAAGTCAATTCTCCTTGGGTTAATCTCATGTGACTTTCAAAAAAATTCTCATCGAGTATATCTCGTATGATCTTTCAACTTGAAAAATATTTGACGCATTGGCGTAAGCTGTAATGTCAAATATTTTTTTTAAATTTAAAAAAAAAAAAAAATGTCAAACAATCAAAGGGAATTTGTAATAGTCGTCACAAAGCATTTCTTTCGCTGTCAAACAATTATGCCACCTAAACGACTAGCTATTAGTTGATCTAGACCTCAATCACGCAAGAAAACAGCATCACGAGCTTCAGAAACAGACGAGCAAGTTTGGAAACCGTTCGGGCTGGCACTGCTCAAGCCCGATCGTCTGATACAATGATATGCAAACAACCCTTTTGACCGTGATTTGCAACGAGAAACACAATTTGATGTCGACAAATTGGGTACATTCGTTCAAACAAATCTTCCGAAATTGGTCCCAGAACAACGCATGACAGCGTATGACAGAATTATGCATGCAATCAATCACAAGCCAAAACGTTGGATCCGAAACAATATTGCATTGGCAATCGCTTCATCTGCAATTGCAGCAAATCTTTTGGATGGTGGTCAAACAGCGCATTCAGCAAAGAAATTGCCTTTGAACACCAACATCCAATATCAAAAAAAAGTCCTGAATGGGTGAAGTACTTTAATCATATTAACTCATTAAATGGGACGAATTTACTATGGCGCACAAAAAGGCATTGGAAAATCTTCACTATATGTACACTAAAAGATTTGAGAGGAAATGAACAGGTCTTTGGTGGCGCACCTTTTTTATTGTCTGGTGATTTTCGACAAACTCTACCAGTTATACCACGTTCAACAGCTGCTGATGAATCAAGTGCATGTCTCAAATCATCAGTTTTATGGTGACATGTACAGAAATTGACTTTGAAAGCTAATATGCGTGTATAATTACAATATGACGCATCCGCTGAACGTTTCAAAAAACAATTGTCGGATATTGGTAATGAAAAATGGAAACTTGATGAATCCACACATTGCCACCAAGCTTCTGTAAAATTACAGGAACCATAAGCGAATTAATGCATTCTTCTCCGAAATATAAATCCACCATGACTTTGCAATGGTACCAGGCTTTCAGTGAAAAATTAATGAACAATATCATCTAAGCTACAATTTTAAATGGAAAATTTAAAGGATACGATGTACTGTTTCCAAGCATCCCAATAATTCCGGCAGATAGGCCATTAGAATTAAATTGTTTGCAGTTTCCGGTGCGACTCGCATTTGGACAATCGCTACAAGTGTGTGGACTAAATTTTAAAAACCATGCTTCTCACATGGACAGCTGTATCTGGCCTGCTCACGCGTTGAAAAACCTTAAGATCTATTCATATACGCACCAGACAAAAAAACAATATATATCCAAAAGCACTTTAATAAACATAATTAAAACACAAACACTTTCTTTCTTTGAGTGGCATTGCAACGCATGCCGGGTCAGCTAGTATATATATATCTATACATAAAATATAAAAAGGAATGTTTGTTTGTTTGTTACCTATGCGCTCCTATACCGCTCATCCGATTGTGATGAAATTTTGAGTGTGATGATGAGTTGTTGTGCGGACGCCAGAAAAGGTTTATGAATCAGCGGTGGGCTGCCAATGCGTTAATTTGTTTGTTTGTCTGGTACGGGTTCTTAAACCGTTCATCCAATTGCGATAAAATTTTGGTGAGTTGTTTTGCGAACGCCCGCAAAGTTTTCTGAATTAGTACAGTCAGCGGTAGGCTGCCAATACGTTTACAAGGGGCTCGCTTTATATCAAAGTAATTCTCGGTGTTCTGGGAAGCAGTAAGTTTTTTAATCACTCCGATGGAATTATATGCAATACTTAACCCTCTTAATACCCTATAATTTTGCACAGGTTTCCCAGAAATACCCTGAGAAATATCTATTTTTAAGGGTTTTTGTAAATTCATGAAAAATTATTAAAAATAAAGACATTTTGATAAAATATTTTATACTTCATGGAGAAATAACATTACAGACTTATTTACATCTCCGTCGTATTGTATTTAGAAAACATACGCTGAGTTTGAGAAGGGATACTCCATCAAAGGAATAAAAAAATCCTTAATAACTTTTGCATTAGATATATTATTATTCTATAATTACTATTTTACTGATGAGGGGGGTTACAATAATGTTTATTTTATATGTTTTTATCTACATTATTACATCTTGGAACAAAAATTACATTAAAAAAATTGAAATAAAAAAATACATTAAATTTCAAAATACATTACATTGGTTACATCAAACAATCGCGGGGTATTGCAAACAATTATCAAGTGAATTTTTAATAGTCGTCACAAATCATTACTTTTGCTGTCAAATTAATTGTCACCCAAAAGACAAGCTATTGGTCGATCTAAATCTCGAGCACGAAAGATGAAGACATCACGAGCTTTAGAAATAGACGAGCTATGGGAAACAAGACTGGAGACCGTTCGAGCTCGCACTAATCAAGCCCGATCGTCTGAAACAGACGAGCAACAAAAAGCAAGACTGGAAACAGTTCTAGCTCGCACTGCTCAAGTCCGAGCAACAGGAAGCAAGACTAGAAATGGTTCGACTTCGCACTGCTCAATCTAGACGAACAATTCACGCTGATTTAAACTTTGGTGCATTCCATTACAATGCTTATTATAATTACAGTCTTCACCCAAGTGTGGTTATTGGAAAAATGGATAAATTATGCATGTTTTGTAATGCCCTCAAATTTAAGAATGAAACACAAGGAATGTGCTGCGCGGGTGGAAAAGTGAAACTGCCAGATTTACATCCAACACCTGAACCATTGTCAACGTTAGTATCCGGTGACACAAGCCAATCTAAGCATTTCTTGAAAAACATACGCAAGTACAATTCATGTTTCCAAATGACATCGTTCGGTGCAACAAACATTGTGCGCGAGAATTACATGCCAATATTTAAAGTGCAAGGGCAAATTTATCATTGTGCAGGATCATTACTACCAGTGCCAAACGTAGATCACAAATTTCTCAAAATTTATTTCATGGGAAATACTGATGAGCCAGGGTTTCCCAAACATTTTCTGGAATGAAACACTTCGCAAGTCCGGAAAATATAACGGAACACTTAGCTGAATTTTTTTCGGAACATAGTTTGGGAAACCCTGTGATGAGCAAATCGATCAACGTTGTCAATTCAATACGGGCACCAAACGAGAGATTGTCGCTGATTTACAAACATTATTCGACTCGCACAACGAATTAATTCGACTGTTCAGAACTGCCCTTGAACAAATGCCAACTGATGAATACAAAGTTGTAGTTAGAGCAGACAACACACCTGTCGGCCAACACGAAAGACAGTACAATGCACCAACACTTGATGAAGTGGCAATAGTTATAGTTGGAGAAGAATTTAACTCGCGGGATATAATTCTTCATCGCAGAAATGATGATGTTCAGCGAGTCTCAGACACTCATCGGTCGTACGACGGATTGCAATATCCGATTTTATTTTGGCAAGGAGAAGATAGATATCATTTCAACATCATGATGAGAAATCCACAAACAAATGAAACAAATAAGAAAGTCAGTGCCATGAATTACTATTCATATCGATTGATGATTCGCGAAAACACTGAAAATCATATCTTGAAGTGTCGACAATTGTTCCATCAATACATTGTCGATATGTATGCGAAAATCGAAACCGAACGAGTCCTCTACATTTGATTAAATCAAACTAAGTTGCGATCCGAAGAGTACATTCATTTCCGTAATGCAGTTGTTAATGATGGTAATGTGAATCTCAATGAATTGGGAAAAATGGTCATACTACTGGCCACATTTACAGGGAGTCCGCGGCACATGCATGAATACGCACAAGATGCAATGACCTATGTTCGCGCATATGGCCGCCTAGATTATTTTATTACCTTCACATGCAATCCTACGTGGGATGAAATACAAGAACAATCATGGTAAATGCACGAAACGGTACCCAAGAGACTTACTTGCTGAGACTATCACTGGTAATGATGGATATCCACTCTATCGTCGGCGATCAACTGAAGATGGTGGCAAATCCGTCACTTTAAAAGTATGAAACAATGATGTTGAAGTCGATAATCGTTGGGTTGTACCGTATTCACCGTTACTATCGAAATCGTACAAAGCGCACATCAATGTCGAGTATTGCAATTCGGTGAAATCGGTCAAGTACATTTGCAAATATGTTAACAAAGGAAGCAATATGGCAGTTTTTGGAGTGGAAAATGCAACCATCGATGAAATCTATCAATATCAACTGGGACGCTACATTAGTAGCAATGAAGCAGTGTGGTGCATTTTATTATTTCCAATTCAACAGTTGTTCATTTGGCAGTGCACCTTGAAAATGGACAGCGCGTGTACTTCACTACAGAAAATGCACGTGTAAGAGCATTGTCACCACTGCAAACAACGTTAACTGCATTTTTCTCATTGTGTGGGAATGATATGTTTGCAAAGACTGACACATTAGACCGTCTATACACTGTTCACCCAAACAATGCAGAATGTTTTTACTTGCAATTACTGTTAATTAACGTACGACATCTTTCCATGAACTCGGAACAGTAAACGGTCAAGTATGTCTCACTTATCGTGAAGCTTGCACAGAATTACATCTTTTAGAAAACGATGCACATTGGGACACTTCACTTGCTGATGCATCAAATACTGCTCAACCACAGCAAATACGCACGTTATTTGCAATCATATTGACAACGTACTTTCCATCCAATCCAAAAGATCTTTGGGTAAAATACAAAGACTACATGAGTGAAGACATCTTACATCGTTTTCGTGCAACAAATCAAACTCCGGACCTTCAATTCACACCAAACGTGTATAATGAGGCATTGGTTTCAATTGAAAACATATGAATGGAATCTCTAACAAAGCACTGGTACAATTGGGAATGGTTGCTCCGAATCGATCTGTAAACAACCTTTTTGATCATGATATGCAACGAGAAACACAATATGATGTCGACGAATTGAGTACATTTATTCAAACAAATATTCCGAAATTGGTTCCAGAACAGCGCATAGCGTATGATAGAATTATGCATGCAATTACAAACCAAAGCGTTGGATTGTATTTCCTAGATGCACCCGGAGGCACAGGCAAAATTTTCTCATTCCACTTATTTTGGCAACTATACGATCACGAAACAATATTGCATTGGCAATCGCTTCATCTGGAATCGCAGAAACTCTTTTGGATGGTGGTCGAACAGCGCATTCAGCACTGAAATTGCCTTTGAATATGCAAAGCACCGAGACACCAACATGCAATATCAAAAAGAAATCCGGAATGGGTAAAGTGCTTCAATCATGTCAACTTATAACATGGGACGAATGTACTGACGCACAAAAAGGCTTTGGAAGCTCTTCACTATACACTAAAGGATTTGAGAGGAAATGAAAAAGTCTTCGGTGGCGCACTTATTTTATTGTCAGGTGATTTTCGTCAAACTCTACCAGTTATACCATGTTCAACGGCTGCTGATGAATTAATGTCTCAAATCATCATTTTTATGGCGACACGTGCAAAAATTGACTTTAAAGGTCAATATGCGTGTAAAACTACAACATGACGCATCCGCTGAACGCTTTGCAAAACAATTGTTGGATATTGGGAATGGAAAAATGGAAATCGATGAATCCACACAATATATCACATTGCCAAAAAGCTTCTGTAACATTACAGGAACCATAGGCGAATTGGTTTACGAAGTTTTCCCAAATATCGCACGTAATTACAAAAATCATCAATGGCTCAGTGAACGTGTTATATTAGCAGCCAAAAACAACGATGTCAATGCCATAAACTTCAGGATTCAAAACGAAATACCAGGCTAAGAGACAATGTTTGTCCATCGATACTATAATGAATCAAGACAAAGTCGTCAATTATCCAACTGAATTCTTAAATTCACTTGATTTGCCAGGCATGCCGCCGCACGTTTTAACATTGAAAATTGGCGTATCTATCATTCTTCGAAAAATATAAATCCACCTCGACTTTGCAACGGTACCAGGCTTTTAGTGAAAAATATAATTAACAATATCATCGAGGCTACAATTTTAAATGGAAAATTTAGAGAAGATGTATAGCTGCCACACATCCCAATGATTCCGACAGATATGCCATTCGAATTTAAGAGTTTGCAGTTTCCGGTGCGACTAGCATTTGCAATGACCATAAACAAATCACAAGGACAATCGCTACAGGTGAGTGGACTAAATTTGGTAAATTCATGCTTTTCAAAACATTCATGCGTTGGAAAACCGTCCGATTTATTCATATATGCACCAAATAGCAAAACAAAAAATATTGTGTATCAAAAAGCACTTCAATGAACAGTATTAAAACACATCTTTCTTGAGTGGCATTGCAACGTGGTGCAATTGCAATTTTGGTGTCTTATGTCCCAGGGCATGAAACAGTTGAGAATTTAGGATCCCTACTGCCAACTACTTGTCCGATATTGGATATTCATTGGTCGTATTTTTTCGACTTATGTGAACTTTTTTTGTAATACCAGTATTGATATTTGCTATTATATTCCTCCGATATTGCAATCCTTACTCTCATCGTATGTATTGGACATCTTGGCTCTGGCGTGTCTCTGTTATTAGTATGAATACAAGGATGAAATATAATGACAAGGAAGCATACTGATGTGTAGATATCAAAACTGAGTTTCAATCAATTTTGACAAAAACGCATTTAAGATATGTTGACTCTCAGGTACAGATTTAAGATTTTGACAATATAGGTCAGGTTATGTTAGATTTTTCTTAAAAATTTCACAATTTATGTAAGATTTTCGTCAAACTTTGCTTTGGTTATTTTTAAATTTTCATAAGCATTTTCCGATAAGGATTTAAAGTTAATTTTAGATATTTCTCAATATTTAGGTTGGGTTAGGTTCTAAAATTTTCCCACCAACAATATTGGCTAATTTTCCGACAATAGCTTTTATTTTAGGTAGGGATTGAGAATTTTCCGATACGGATTTGGAAATTTATTTGAGATTTCGTCAAAGCTTAGTTCATTCACCATTTCAATTTGTGTTCATTATTGGCTCCAATCGAATATATTTTTCTGGGCATTCAAATGTAATTTATCAAGAATCGGACAACCATTAACAAAGAAAGAGAAACATATATAATTATTTAGTTTTATGAAGAGTTTATGGAAACTCTTTCAATGAGAATTTTATTTATAAAACAATAAAAACAATTGCCAATTTAATGATAGAAGCTTCACTGGCGGAATGCCACTGATCTCGCTCTAAAAAAGAATTGATTGAGACTGAATTTTGTGTATTGTTTTAGACAAAAAAAAAAAGTAAAACAGTCTGCTCCTGTCTAGAGACCGTTAAAAAGTATGAGAAGGAGTAAGACCACAAATAAATGTATGTATTATTATGTTAAGAAAAGACACAATATTCTTTTGTACTTTATTTCCACTTTATTTATAAAGGTCAAAACCGGTTTCACTCATGGCGAGCATTGTCAACTAGTATTATGTAAGTATTGTAGGAAAACCCTGTCCCACTCCGGTTATGACCCCGAACCATTCGGTATTTGAGTCACTGATCCCTCTGAAAAGCCTCAATCCTGCCTGCCTTTTTTTTCGACCTGTGGAATTCCGCCGCCCCGGACGTACGTCGAATACTATCCATAGTATGTACTCGGCGGAACTGAGGGATGCTGTCATGTCATGGGAAGAAGCAAAGCAATTGGCGGGAGACAGGGAAACATGGAGGTGGCGAATATGGTCAAAAAAGAAGAATTGTAGAAAAACAAACTGTAAGCAACATGCAGCAGTAATATGGGAAGTATTTAGGTTTTAAATTAGATTTTTTACATGTTATAAGCAGTGGCGTACGGTGGGTGTTGATGTAGGGTGTGCTGTAAATCAGTGCTTTCAAAAAAAAATACCGCGGCCCCCTCAATCTGAAAAAAATAGACTATGGCCCCCCTCAATACAAAACATGATCTGCGGTGACCCCCCCAGGAGGCCGTGGCCCCTATTTTAGGAAGCCTGCTGTAAATTATATATATTTTCTAAAAAAGACAACTCGACATGAATTTTATTTTTATTTATTTGTACATTAATTAAATTCTTCGCTTTCACGACATAGTTTTGTTTATTACACTATCGTTAAATGAACCCTTCTGTTTAAATTCAACGAGTATCCTTTTTCTATGGAAGTTTAGACCACAATGTGGTCTAAGCTTCCACTGATATGATAGTCTTTCTTGGTTTTGTGTACTTCGATAACAAGTATTTATTCTTTTAAGGGCAAAAAATGAACGTTCTGTTGAAACCGTGAAAAACTTCATAAAAACCTGACTGATCTCTGATTTTTTTTCATGAAATTTACTAGTTTATGAACAGGTTTGTCTGAAAATTCAGAGCATAAATAGACAACGGTAAGCTCCTTTTTGAATATAATGTAGTCAAATAATGCTCAGTAAAAATCATTGAGCTTACTTGGAAAATTCACCCTATAGTGTGCATATTTTTCATTTTTTAGGAGGTGGAAGTACTCTAATTTTGAAATTGAAAATGAAGTATTCAAAACATCTTGAACTCGGTTAGACAAAATAATAAATTAAGTACTAAATTGTTATGCTAAAACTGATAACAAATTATATACTAAACTGCAAAAGCTATCGGAAGTAACTGTGCGCCTGATGAGTTTGGCAACAAATACAATACGTGTGTGCTAGAATGAAAGAAATCGCCCTGGGTCCTTGAAATTTCAAACAAATACATGACTTTGACGCGGCGCCTTTGCAGACAGGTCAACTCTATGCAACTGTATGGGCTCACTGGTCAAGCGGCAAGCGTATTGAACGCCTTGAGCGATTGCACATACGATTCACTGCCGCCTGCAAATTCATTTTTAATATATCGCTTCATGATAAAGTCTTAAGTACGGGCGAGCGGCGCACGCCTTGCACATCCTGAATATACGCCCCTGGTTATAAGTAAATTCCGTAAACAAAGGATCAGTTTAATACAGGGCTGTGGAGTCATGTAAAAAAAGACGACTAGCTTAAAAATAAAAAACGACTCCTACTCCGAAGAAATTTTTCAATAATTTCATTTAAACTCATATGTATTCCGTCAGTTCACCTTTAGCGTATTTTTTAATTAATGATATAGTACAGGGGTTATCAACCTTTTTGGACACCAGAGTGCATTCTAAAATATTGGTAGGGTGGCGGGCACTGCATTTTTTAAAGGTTATTTATAACTCAGGAATTTAACGATTTGCCCAAATTATCAGCGTGACTCGTTTTTTTTTTTTTAGCTCATCCAAAATTCCAGGAATTTAACGATTTGACCAAATTAGTTGGAGGGCGCACCGAAATCGGTAGGTGGACACGGTTACCCCTGATATAGTATATACAGTGGCTGGTGGATTACCCTATAAGCAAATGAGGCGCGCGCTAGAGGCCTCAAAAATAGCTTATATTTATATATACCCAAAAAAACAGGGCCTCCATATTTTATTGCGCCTGGGACCTTCCATGTGCTTAAGCCGCCACTGAGAGAACATAAATATCTTTTATGTTAATTAACCTAGTGTTCTTCAACTTTTTTACTTCCGTGGATCAGTAAATATTGGAAAAATATTTCGCGGACGGGCGTCAACCAGATACACATTACAGACCGTCAAATATCGACTTACGTATATTTACGTATATAGACATTTAAGACTTACGATGGAGTATAAATTAGTAAAAAAATCTCTAGTTTCAAATAAGTCCAGTCAGGAACTGGCTTATAGACCAAGACAGGGGCAAAGTTACAAAAAAAATCTTATTTACATTACAAAATTTGCTTCGAAGAAATTCGAGTCAAAATTTTTCGCGGACCACCAATAAGCTCTTGCGGACCGGTGCCGGTCCGCGTAGCACAGGTTGAAGAGCACTACTTTAGCCTACAAAAACAATGACAGGGAATCCGTACGTCAAAAAGGACTACTGCCAGTAGCGTAGCAAGCGATATTTTAGCGGTGCATTTGTCCTGGTGAAAGAACACTTTTTTCTTCTTTATCTATGGTAGTTTTTTCGCATTTTTTTCCGTTAAACGCACCAATAATACCATATAATATTCGCTATTGATGGTTCTCCCTTTCTCAAGGTAATCTATGAATAAAATATAGTGTGCATCCCAAAAATACGGAAGCCAAAACCTTACCTGCTGACATTTGCGTTTTTGGTCTCATTGGGCGGCTTCGCCGATGCGCTGAAACAGCTCCAAACAGCGCTCTGAATTGTCGATGCGTTGTTGTTTTTGATCGACTGTGAGCAAACGCGGTGCCCACTTCGAACAGAGCTCTCTCATGAACAAATGTTGATGCAAAGTGGTGAATACACTGCCATCAGATATCTTTAAGGTGTGAGCTATCTCATGCAACTTCAATTTACGATCGGCCAAAACTATTTTCTAGCAGTGGTGGTTCTACATACTGAGCTAGGTGGGCTGAGCCCGACCTGCATTTTTCACTCACAATGTGTAGAAAAAAAATTTTAGATGGCTGAATAAAAATGAACAGCAATTTGGCCGCTGAACAAAATAAATACATTTCTAAACGTAACTAACCGTTCCCAAATTTATAGAATATATTTGTTTTGATTTTCCTTTGTCAATATAAGACAATGCTATGCAGCGGTGGGTTGCCAATATCTTAACAAGGGGCTCGGTAAATGTTATTCATTTTTTTATCCATGTCCGCTCCCAATGTCGAGCATATGGCCTCCTAATGTATCTCAACAAAAAATATTTTTCTACGAGAACTGCTTGTTATTTAGTCGCTCAAACTCTCTTTTCCAAAGAGGGTAGTAGGAATAAAATGATAAGGATAAGACAGGACTAGTGATTAATTAATAGTAGCGCCCAGTTGAATTGAAGGATCGGAAGAGTAGGAGGCAATATTAAGACATCATAAACACCCATGCCTTCGAACAGAAAATAGATAAATCGAACGAAAAAAAAATGCTGTTTCGTAATGGGACTCGAGCCCGTGAGGTCCGACACGGAAGCCCACAACGCTGAATGAAAAAATGAAGGGACATCTAATTTTCAAATTTAACCATCTACAGAAATTGCAGTTATGTGATGATTTGATCTAAGAATAACGATTTTCATATCTTAACAAGGGGCTCGCTCGATCCCCCGCGAGCCCCCTCCAGCCCATCCCTGATGCTATGCCTACCTGCAATAATACTCTCGATTGTGTTTTGTTTTACGATTTTAAGCCGAGCCGGCATAAAAAAAGCAATGGTCCTATACATCATATGGAACAGGCAACGTGACGTCGGTCTGGCGATACCTACGTATTGATAATAATAACAAAGGCTCGGGCTACTTTGAAATTAGTCCGAGCTAAGACACAAGCTGTTTTGCAACACTCTGTTTACACTGGGGCGCAATCAAGCAAGATTAGAAAACGTATGTATTTTATAAACATTATCCATACGGAAACGTCATCTAATCGTAAAGGATTGCGCCTCTGTATTCAGCTTGCAGTCATTACGTCACAGGGGATAATTCAACCCAGCCCATACATACAAAACAGTGGCAGTTCCTGACCTAAAATCTTGGGTGGGCTAGAGAAAAGCATAGCATTGTATACTATTAACGAAATTGTGCATGTTTCCACTTCACCTTATACATTAATCTACAAGCAAATTAACAAATACTACGACACTACTGCAATGCATAAATTATTATATAATAAAATCAATGCTCATGTAACTAAGAAATAATAGAATAATAATACGGAACCTTAAATTCGTCTCTTTCAAAGTGAAATAACAAGTACAAAAAGCAATACAGAGCTGTCACTGAGAGTCAATACCTGTCACTTTCATACAATACAACGATATTGGTATTTGTGTTTGAATGTATGAGTATGGGTCATGGGCAGATTCAATTTAGCCCCTAACGAATGACAAAAGCTTGTTAATTTGAAACACAGTCGTGTGAATTTGATGACGTTTCCGTACATACAAATACAAAAAAAATCTAATCGTGCTTGATTGCGCCCCAGTGTAAAGAAATATTGCAGGATATTATCTGTGATTGCGGGCTTGAAAGCTCTAGCCCCTGAGTCGTTAATACGTAAGTGTTGCCAGACTGACGTCACGTTGCCTGTTCTCTATAAATTATTTATAGGGCTATTGTTTTTTTTATGCCGGCTCAGTTTAAAATTGTAATACAAAACACAATCGAAAATATTATTGTAGGTAGACATGGCATTGTCTTATATTAACAGAGGAAAATTTAAACAAAGATATTATATTCATTTGGGAAAGGTTAGTTACGCTTATAAATGTATTTATTTTGTTCAGCGGCCGAATTTCTGTTCATTTTTATTCAGCCATCTAAAGTTTTGGGTGAAAAATGCAGGTCGGGATTAGCCCACCTAGTCCAGTACCTAGAACCACCACTGATACAAAACCACTCTTACCAACCTCTGTTCGTTAAAAAATAAACGTCAGAGTTCGTTGTATTCAGAGACAAGTTGTATTGTATGAAACAAAACACGGTAGTTCACTTTACAGGAGACGAATTTGTGGTCCAGTTTTTATTATTCTATTATTTCATACTTACATTACATTTATAAGCGTAACTAACCTTTCCCAAATGAATACAATATCTTTGTTTTAATTTTCCTCTGTCAATATAAAACAATTTTACGTCTACCTACAATCATATTCCCGATTGTGTTTTGTATTACAATTTTAAACTGAGCCGGCACAATAACCCTATAAATACTTCACAGGGAAAAGGCAACGTCACTCTGGCAACACCACTCAGGGGCTATTAGATGTTTAGACCGTAACCACAGACAATATTTCTTTACACTGGGGCGCAATCAAGCACGATTAGATTTTTTTGTATTTGTATGTACGGAAACGTCATCAAACACAAAGGATTGTGTTTCAATCTGTCAAGCTTCTGTTGATCGTTGGGGGCTAAACACAATCTGCCCATTACGCATACTTATGCATTGAAACACAAAACCAATATCGTTGTATTGTATGAAAGTGACAGGTATTGACTTTCAGTGTGACAGTTCTGTATTGCTTTTAGTAGGTACTTGTTATTTCACTTTGAAAGAGACGAATTTAAGGATTCCGTGTTATTATTCTATTATTTCTTAGTTACATTAGCATTGATTTTATTATATAATAATTTATGCATTGCAGTAGTATCGTAGTATTTGTTAATTTGCTTGTAGATTAATGTATAAGGTGAAGTAGAAATATGCTTTTCTCTAGCCCACCCAAGATTTTAGGTTAGGAACCGCCACTGGATTGTATCTATATATATAAAACAAAGTGGGGTTATTTACACCACGTATATCTCGAGAATTGCTCCACGGATTTCAATGATCTTTGATTTATTAAATTTGTGTCCACCTAGAATAGCAGAATAAGCATTAAAACATCGGAAAAATATCACGGGAAAGAAATTATAAAGAAAATAATATTTTCATACAGAACAAGATTTTCAAATGACGAACAGCTTCAAACGATAAAATGTCGTATGCTGGTTTCATAAAAATCCACCAGATCGCACTGTTTTCTATATTTGTTTGTTTTTGCTTCTTTTGCATATGATTGACTTATAAATAATTTTAATTTTAGAATATGGATTAGAATAAAATAA
Organism: Himalopsyche anomala; assembly: GCA_031772345.1. NCBI lineage: Eukaryota > Metazoa > Arthropoda > Insecta > Trichoptera > Rhyacophilidae > Himalopsyche > Himalopsyche anomala. The sequence continues at coordinate 112,842 of CM062827.1, forward strand.
ATCGATGATATGAAATGAAAACGAAAGAAAATCGGATAATATTGAAATAAGGTTATGTTTATAATTAGGTATGATTAATTTTTGACAACAATATTTTGCACGAACGTTGCTTTACTCTGAGATGACACGTTATTACACTTGGAACGCTATTTCGAAGAAATTTTAACGTCAAAAGCAAAGCGATGCGGTTCCTGATCACCCGAATGACTATTGATGCTCTCGGTCGCATTTACACAGTTCATCCGAAAAATGACGTATGTTTCTTTCTACTTGCATGTCAACAGCTCAATTTGCTTGAAAATGATACTTATTGGGACATGACAATCGCTGAAGAAATTGTTTCTAAATCTCCAAGTCAGATACGCACATTATTTTCTATCATTATTTTGACATGTTTCACATCGAATCGATGTGAACTGTGGAACAAGTACAAGGATGACATGTCGGAAGACATTTTACATCGAATTCGTCTCAGTTCGGGGAATCCCGATCTCGAGGTGAATGAAGAGATAAATAACCAGGCTTTTAGATCGAAGACATGTGTTACCTCATGTGAGGCATTTTGTTAGTCAAGATAGGAATGCCAACGCCACATCGTGGGACTGGGAAGATATTCCTCATGTCATTGATTATGGCGACTGTTCGTGCGAGATCCGAAATTGCTGTAGCAGTTTCGTCTTCTGGAATAGCGGCCACGTTGATAGAAGGATGGCGAACGGCTCATTCAGTACTGGAATATCCGTTAAACCTTTAAACGACTGAAAAACTGACATGCAAGATTGCGAAACACTCAGCAATGACCAAAGTTTTGGTAGCAAGTAAAATCATCACCTGGGATGTATGCACAATGACGCACAGACGCGCATTGGAAGCACTCAATCGAATATCTGTGCAATGACTTAAAATGTTTTGAAGGCGCAATGATTTTAATATCTGGCGATTTCCGCCAAACACTACCAGTCATTCCAAGATCGACCGCTGCCGATGAAATAAACGCTTGCCTCAAAACATCGACTCTGTGCCGCTATGTGAAAAAACTTCAGCTAACGATAAACATGCGAGTTGCATTTTTAAACAATCCATCTGCCGAAGATTTCTCCAAGCAATTGCTGACTATCGTCGGTAACGGCCGTGTTCCTGTTGACGAATCGAACGGATTGATTTCGATTCCGCCGAATTTTTGCAATTTCGTCTCAACGAAGGACGGCTTCATCAACAAAATGTTCCCAAACATCTAATCACAAAAATCACAATTGGTCGAGTGAACGAGAAATTTTTGGGGCTAAGAAAAAAGATATGGATCATTTAAACTTCACAATTCAAAATCAAATCATTGATCTACTGCATTCCTTTAAATCTATAGACTGTGCCACGTGAATTACATCATTTCAATGTACATAATTTAAATACTTTTCATTTTGAATTTTGAACATTTATTGAACTTAATTCATTTTGAGTATTCATTCAAACTGAATTTAATTCATCCAATAAATTAACGTTTCAGTCTTGCGAATCATGGCACCTGACGAAGACTCAGAAAAACCGTATACTGAGCTTCGAGAACAGATGCTTGCGTCGGATAATGGGGGTGAGGTGGTTTGATTTTGTGAGGAATTCAGAGATAAGGGAGCGTACAAGACAGCGTCCTGTCACGTCAGTGGTTATGGAGAGACGTTGGAACTGGCTGGGTCACGTGCTGCGGATGCCTCCGGAAAGCCTCAATCCTGCCTGCCTTTTCTTTCGACCGGTGGGATTCCGACGTCCCGGACGTCCGTCGGGTACTATCCATAGGATGTACTCGGCGGAACTGAGGGATGCTGGCATGTCATGGGAGGAAGCAAAGCAATTGGCAGGAGACAGGGAAACATGGAGGTGCCGCGTGGCGGCCATATGCTCCACATAGGGAGCGAACATGGCCAAAGAAGAAGAAGAATAAATTAACACAACATTTATTGATTCTGAGGCGGTACAAAGTTCGTCGGGCCAGCTAGATATATAATAATTTATGGTTTGCAGTAGTGTCATAGTATTTGTTGATTTGCTTGTAGATTTATGTATAATGTGAAGTGGAAACATGCACAATTTCGTAAATAGTATACAATGCTAAACTTTTCTCTAGCCTACCCAAGATTTTGGATCACGAACCGCCACTGTTTTGTAGACTTTTTTATGTTTTCTGGACCAACTGCCGAATTTAAGAAATCATGAAATGAGAGAAACCAGTTGCTTAATAAATGTGGAAATGAATATGTTGTTATTTTAATACAATGCCTTTCCACCAAGTATTGACAGTGAACACCCTAAAAGTGATTATGAAATGAGAGTTCAGAAATCAGCAAAACACTTCTTTACCATTTGTCTCGATGGAGCAGAGTCCAGATTAATAACACTTGTCAAGCCATTGCTTTGCTTGAACGATATTTTTTCCCATTAAAAAGTAATGGTTTATCAACCAACACACGAAATTCAGATCTTTTCATTGTTTTATTGCACTAAAACCACTGTAACTTGTGAATTAAACGTCAGATTTTTATGTAATTTGGACACTTATTATTTGAAGGTTTGTACTTGGTTGGAAGCATATGGATTTGTCAATAGTGGCACCATATATATGTCATCCTACCTGTGGCGTAGGAAGGGGTCCCGCCGCGGCGTTTCTTGAATTTGCCGCCCCTCCCAATAATTCCTTAAATTTTTTTTTATTACTTTTTTTAGCTATGAGATTATACTACAGGTGGCTTATTTTTTTTATTAAAAAATATAGTTTCTCTAAAAATATTGTATTCTGCTACTTTTTTTTGGAATTTTTTTCAGAGCAGGATTTTTTTTAATGTATCAAAAAAATCAATATTTTTCAATGGTCTTTTTTATTAAGTTGGGACGAAAAGTGGCAAATTATTGATTTTATTATAAGCATTCATTCTACAAATATTTAAACGAATTTAAAGTTGTAAGTTAATTCAGAACAAAATATACCAGATTTTATTTTGTAAACGAAACATTTGGGAAAAAAACATATTTCAAATTTATTTTTTTGGCTTTTATCTTCGCAAAATCGTTAGTAACGTTATCAACATCTATTTTATCTGACAGTTAAAGTTTTTTTAAAAACATTAAGAGTTATTTTACCCCCACTGCTTCTTAATTTAGGAACAAAATCTATACGTCCCACTCACCCTTGTAAATTAAATTGAAGAAAACGCTCATTCTAAAATACACCACAAACGCTATAATATTACAAACAAACACGCATACCGACAGAACTAAATCACTATCGGACTCCTCAGAGTTATCTCACCTGGTATTCTACAAACATCTGAAACAAACTCAAAACGCCTATATCGAAAGATACTAAACCAAACTAGAGAAGAACACTCTTACACACTCACTCACATCCTCCTTCGCTTTTCCAAACATAAAACAGTTGAAACAATCACACAACTCAATCCCCACAAACATTCCCATACGGAAACCATTTTAAGCCTCTCCACGATCCCGGACCGAGCCGAATGCCAACTAACGTTGACCACTCGGCCACATAGGCGGCAAAAGCAAAAAGTAGACGAAAGAAAGCATAATATTAAAATAAAGCTCACATTGATTCTATATCCAAAACAATTTGTATTTGTTTTTTTACCTTCAAAAATGCCGCCTTCAAAAAAGTATATATTGTCAGTGGGCGAAAGAAAATATAGTAAAAGCGATATTGCTTACACTGGTTCTGTATACATATCAATCTTTATTTCCATATTACTTTCTAAATTTTCTGTTAATTTTCGAAAATGCCGCCCACAGAAATGTGCCGCCCGGGGTGGTCCGCCCCCCCTTGCTTCGCCACTGATCATGCGTAAAATCGAAGACATGGCCAAAATATTAAAGATCGAATAATAAAAAACGTTTAAAAAATCGTATCATTTTATTTAATTCAATTTGACGAATCTACGGATTACGAAAGATCACTTCCTTTTTGTTTTGGAAGGGGTTGAGTGTGAAAAACAGTTACACGAAGGACTATTTTTGCCGCGTAGTTTTCCAGGTAGCAACATGCTCTGATATTTTCGCAGCACTTAATAATATTTATTTCCTGGAACACAGAATTGAATAGGAAAAATGTATATGCAAAGATGGTGCGGAAATGTGGCTGGACATCTTTCTGGAATTGTTTTAATAGTGAAGAATGTTGATCACGCAGACATTTTATCTAGCGCAGTGCTTATAAATCGTGAACAACTTGCAGCAAAAAAACATCCCGAGGACTATACTAAATATTATTAAATGTCATTAAGGTAATTCGACTCTAGGCGAAAAAATTCTGTTGCCAATTATAGTCGTTCGCTATTTTTTGAACGAAAGTATTGATTTTTAAATTTGAATCGTTCAAATTATGTACATTCAAACAAGTTTTGTCATTTAAGACCCGGGTTTCGTTTTTCGGCATCTTCAAGCGTTCAAACGCACGGATGAACTGAACTGAGTCAGTTATATTTGGCACCTTAAATAGTGCCAAATATATCAAGAAACCCTATGGTTCCAGAACATGTCCTGGAACACAAAATTCACGTGTTCACGACGTATCGTGGAACATTTTACATGACCCGAGATATGTTCCCATCTCCACGCTCTGGCAATGAGCGCAAACGGGGAACCCGGGGGAAATGCATGCGCGCGCAGCTCTATAGCTATACGAACTGTCAAAGTATATTTCGTCATGACTCAATGACTTCATACCAAAGCTATGACGTATTGTGAGATACATATAATTATAATTATAAAAACCGAATACTACTTGCGAGAATATATATACGTAGCCACACTCGTTGACATCAAATTATCGGGCGTCATTTTAGAGATCTATTTTCGACTTTGATATGTCTTCCTATGGTGACAGATGTCAAAATGTGTTACCATGGACAATAATAAGTAATATTGGAATTATCTATGGTATAAGCTATCATTGTGGATGATAAAATAATTGCACTTTCATCGTAGAAAGCTTATAAACATTAGTAATTAACTTTACCGCATTGTTTGCATCCAATAAAATCAAATAACGTTCGTTTGGACGCAACACTGACATTACTGACAACATAACCCCAACGGTTAATGTTTCTGTGACCCCTAATGTGTTCAAGAACATGTTCTGGAACATAGATCCTGAGACATTACGTAGATGTTCAGGATCATGTCCTGGAATCTTTGTTCCTATGTGTATGGGCCCTATTAAATAATCCAAAAGTTGATGTCATCTTCGTCTTCATAAATTGAAAGCCAATTTTATAAAATTTGTTACATATTTGTAAATGGTAAACACACAGTTTATGTTTTTATTCTAAGAAAAAACTTTAGAGGGTCGCCAATTTCAAAAAGGCCCCATGCCCTCGGCCAATTGTGAAGTGGCTTCACATTGTAAGGTTTAGGTCAGAGGTTACCAACCTTTTTGGACCCTAGAGCGCAATCTAAAATATTGATAGGGCGGCGAGCACCACATTTTTTCAAGGTTATTTATAACCCGAGAATTGACGAGCGTAACTCATTTTTTTTTTAGCTCTTCCGAGAATTTTGAAATCCAAAATCCCAGGAATTTTACGATTTGCCCAAATTAGTTGGCGAGCGCCAAGGCGCCCGCGGGCACGGGGTTGGTAACCCCGGGTTCAGGTTATAGTCATTAATATTGTCAGTTTTCTTTGTCGATTCTTTCTGAAAATTAATGAGAATCGTCAGATTTTGAATAAACATTTTTTTTCTATTTTTATATTTACAAATTCCAATCATGTGTATTCCCATAGCAGTCTTAAGTTCCAAGCAGTGCTGTAGAAAATCAGCAAATTCTGAGCTGGCCGTTGAATCCCTGCCTTTACTAACAAATTGTATGGCGGTTATACGTAGATCAACTCTAAATTCCAATTTATGAGCTTATTTTTCGTTAAATGTAACATGTATGTTTGAAAGATTTCTCGTATGGATATTCTGTGATTCGTTGGTGTTATTAATTTACAATTTACGATACATCGGAAGGGCCATATATGCAAATTAAGTAATGATTGTAAGAAATATAGCGAATGGCAAGATATGCGACGTGTGGTAAAAACCAATAAAATTTAACTTCCCACTATTAAGTATCACAATTATATAAAATATAAATTATAAATTACATAAACGACGGTAACAAGCGGAATTCATATAATATTATATAAGATTTTGACGCCTATTGTGATATTATGAAATACATGCTGCGTCTTTTATCATATAATAATGGCAATATACCAAGTAAATGATGATTTAATCAATAACAATATGAAAAAAATAATGAAGTGAATTGTGCTATCCTAGTTTCACTTACTGATATGACTTGAGAAATCTTATGGAAAGATTGAGTGACGAACCAGTGTGCACAAATAAATTTCGAGATTAATATTAATTGATTAAAATCCCAATAATGACGTTGGTTTTTTTAATGAACTATCCAACCTCATATTCTGTATTGAAATATTGTAAAAAAAATAATTTAAATAAAATGATTTGGCATCTTTGTTTGCTTTTGTTCTCAGAGATTTTTATTAAAAAACCTTAGAAAATGTGATTTTTTCTCATTTAAAAAATGATTTAATTGAAAAGATATATAATTACAATATATATATGTATTTGCTTCAAAATAATAGTAATCAATGGTTTCATAATGATGTGATATTACTTTGAAAATTATGACGCCGGCCCGCTCATCTGAAAAAAGTACCTGTTTTCAACTCAATAGCATGGCTTTCACTATAGGGGGCTTTGGTATTCCTCAAAACATTCTCCTTTTGGAGAATAGATTGAGTTAAGACCTTCTGGTTTATTCATTGAGCTAGTATGCATTTGATTGTTCACGCCAGTGATTTCTGATTTTTGATAATGCAAAAAAGTCCTTACATTAGGGGCTATTGGCTTACAGTTAGTCATTTTTTATCAATGTAAATTTAAAAACTTATTATAATGAAACAAATGAAAGAGGCAAAAATCAGATAAATAATCTGCCTCTAACCGGTTTTTCACGCAACCGTTCACGTTCAACGCACCGAGGTTCAAATATAATATTATGAATTACTAAATCCTATTAGGTATGGCCTATGCCTTATATCTATACCGTATGGGTATTGATTGTTTTATTGTTACCAAACATTGATTTAGTCTTCAGTAAACTGGTCGCCTACAAAACCTTTTCATTTTCGCTTAGTTATGGTTTTAAAAATGATTATAAACTGAGATCGCATTGCCTATAAATCAAAGAAAAAACTCTCCACTCATAAGATCCATCTCATAAATATTACAAATACTCACGATTTTAACCAATGTACATATAATATGCTTATATGTACCACCAGTAGTGGATTACCCTACAAGTGAAAGAGGTGCGCACTTAGGGGCTCCGAATCTTAGGGGCCCTCAAAAATGATTATTTTATAAAGGTCACATACTTTTCGTTAAGATTTTATTTTACATGGATTTTTTGACGTTTTCATGTTATCCGAATAACGTGGGCTCCAAATTTTATTGCGACTGGGGCCTCTCGTGTGCTTAATCCGCCACTGTGTACCACCATACTTTTATGCCACAGATATAAAAAAAAACGAAACTTACTCTTACTGATTCGGTAAAATTCTTTTTTCAATACTTCCAATCAAAGCAGTAGTACGGAAAATTCATTTGCATAAATAGGGTGGGTGCATGACTGCAGGTCTAAGTTTATAACCCAACAATCTCCTATCTTCACAACTATGACGACATAAGTCTAAGATCGTTTTAGACCGAGAGCAGTTCTGCTCGACGACCTGCCATCGATCTTATGTTTCGTCTAAAACTAATAAAAAGTGTGAACACAAGAGGTCTGCACGGGCGCAGGCCGGGTTCGGGCGGGTAAGAGCAATTGAGATTCGGGCTCGGGCCGGGCTCGAGTAAGGAACTTATTTCTTCAGAAAAATATTTCAGACTATGTTCGTGTCATAAGTCAGCCATGATCGCCCGCTGTGGTCTAGTTGGTTAGAGCTTGCTCTACCGATCAGGGGGGTCCGGGTTCGATTCCCGGTAAGGTCACATTGTCAAATTGGATTTTTTCAATTTTTCAATTGAGATATAAGACATGGGTGTTTGTGACGTCAATTCTCATTGAGTTAATCTCATGTGACTTACAAAAATTCTCATCGAGTATATCTCGTATGATCTTTCAACTTTAAAACTTTAAAAATATTTGACGCATTGGCGTAAGCTGTAATGTCAAATATATTTTTTTTTTATTAAATTTAAAAAATGATGATTTTTAATTATTATCAGTTATATAGAGAATCGTTAATTGTTGTAAACGGATTTTTTTGGGTTGAGGAGTATAAATCTGGGCTTCGGGTTGGGTTCGGATAACATGTATGGTATTAGACTCGGGCCCGGTCCGGGTCGGGCTTGAGTCTTTTGGGCTCGGACCGGGTAATTTTGTAAAATTCGGCCCGTACAGACCTCTAGTAAACACAGACCCATAGCACAGGGGTCGGAAACCCACGGCTCGCGAGCCGCATGCGGCTCTGTCTATGTAAAGTTGCGGCTCTCCAGTTCCATATGAACATATGCAAAAATTCAACTTTATGGTAGATACTACAATGAAACTAAATGAACTAAATCTAAAATTGCAAGGAAAGGGCAACCCAGCCTTGCTTTAAGAAGTAGTTTGTTTCGAAAAAAAAATACTTATTTTTATTGAAGACATGGAGAGCGGTAAATTACTTCATTTTAAAAATCTGAGACAATATCGCTATGAGACCAATGCAATAATCGACACGAATTACTTCAGCATAGCTTTAGAAAACATAAAGGATGGATTCGCTGAGAGATTCGAGCAATTTAAAACAAAAAAGTATTCTCGCGTTCATAGTAAATCCCCTCAACACAAATACAAATGAAATCAACATTAAGCCATTTGGAATTGATGCTGGATCGCTTCAGATGCAATTTCTAGGTTTAAAATCTAAAGACTTGTGGAGTAGCAAGCACACAGAACTCACGAGCAAGTTGGAAGAGTTGGAGGTCCAGAAATGCATGCACATCGCGCAGCATAATTGGGCAGCTCTAAAAGAAATTCCGCGAGTTGAGACCCTCATATTCGGCGCATGGAGTAGTCTTCCAGAATGCTATAGTGAGGTGAAGAAGTTGGCATATGGAGTACTGACGATCTTCGGGTCGACATATTCGTGCGAACAAGCTTTCTCTTGCATGAATATAATAAAAAGTAAAATTAGAAGTCAACTAACAAATAAAAATCTAGAGTCGTGCTTGAAACTTAAAACAACAAGTTATTAGCCAGATTTAATCGAACTTTCAAAAGACATGCCAAAACAATGCTTTCATTGATGTAATTACATATGTATCTATATTTGTGTTTTTAAATGAATAAATATTATTCCGTATTTTAAGGCGTTTATTTTACATTAAATACACGATATTCAGCAAATAAACGATACACAATACACGATATATATATATATACAGTGCTTTTTTTGAAAAAAAAGGTGCCGGAACGAGCATTTTCTAAGAAGGTATATTATTTATTATATATTGGAATATCATTTTGATAAAATTAAAGGCGGCTTTTCATATAATGCATAGAAAATAAAACAAAATATACATATTTTTATATTTATTTTAGAAATTTCAAATGAAAATTAAACAAAGAACATTACATACATTATGTAACATAACATTAAAAAAATATGTAATTTATTAAAAACGCTATCCAAAATTACATTCCAATTACAATGATTTCCACAGTTTTTCCCAATTTTCGTCAGGTAAATGGTCCCTATTTCTTTTTTTGTGTGTTGGTGTCTGTGGCCGAATGTCTTCCTCTTAGTAACCATTGATCAACGTATTTTGAAGGATCAAAAAGTATCAAAGGTGGTCCGACGAGTTTAATAAACAAAAGTGACGAAACTGTTTTGGTCATCAACGAAGCTCTCATTGGGCTGATAATTAAATTCATTTGTGAAAACCCGCGTTCACATTCACTTGAAGAAATGGGAATAGAATTCAGTGCATAAATTAAACGAAGAAGTTTTCCCGGATATTTCTTTTCGAGAATATATTGGCGAAATCCACGGATCATTTCTCGTTCGTCCAATTGTAATCTGATTGACATATTTCTAATTTCTATTTCTCCAAATGTCAACTGATTATCAATATTTTCAGGCCAATATTTTTTAACGAGTACTCGAGCTGAGAGTGCAAATTCCACATCATCTTTATTAAGCATCCTTTATTTTATTGACTCTTTAACGTGGAAAAAAATAATTTCGGGTCAATAGGATTATTATTTTTCAAAACCTTATTGTGAAGTTTAACTCCACAAAAACGCAGATCGCCTACAGTAGTTGCAGCACATTTGTAATACGGTCCAAAACTATGTTTTCTTTCTTTAAAAATTTGAACCAGGGCATTTATTTTTTGATTTGCAATGTAAAGTGTAACATTGCGATCTTGTAAATCTAAACTTAATTCTGATAATTCCTGGAGAGCATCAGTGATCAATCCAAGATCCAATAAGAAGATACTAGATGTTAAAATTCTCCTAAGGCCTTCGTATGTACATTTATCATTTTTGTCTCTTGTTGGATCGTTAATCGCGTCTTCAAAATGACGCACAAGAGATTCATAATTTTGCCATACAGCCGAAACTGAGCGAAAACTGAATGCCACCCAACGGGTACTCAAAACTCTTCCAAGTTTCAGTATTTCAACGCCTAGTGATTCTGCACATAAATTCAATTCTCGATTATTTTTCGGTGACGCATGGTATAAAACATAAAGTTTATCAATAAATGATTTAAATCAATTAATTGCAGATATTTCCTTCAGAACATCACTTACTGATAATTCTAATTTATGATTAGCACAATGCCATACTATTATTGAGGGAAATTTTTCAATCAACAATTGTTTCACTCCATTTTTACGCCCTAGCATTACAGCAGCACCGTCGCATGTTACTGAAATCGATTTTTTTTTTTAAATCTTCCGTCATCCCATAAAAATGTAGACATTGGAATAAAGCTTTAATATTCCTTTTGCCGTTACGCATTCAAGTTCTATCAAATCCAAAAATAAATTAATTGGTGAATTCATTCCAACATTTTGGACACAACATCGAACATAAACAATGAGGGTAGATTTTTGGCTTATTGTAGTTGATTCATCAATTATCAATGAAATTTTATTTTTTGTTTCGACAATATCGTTAAATACTTTCTTTCTTGTTTCATGACTTATATGATTTGTAATGTTAATACATGCATTTGTGGAATGACGAATATGACCCATTTTGATTCCATTTAACTCTTGGAGATTTATTTCACTTTTAAAAGTATTAAAAGATTGATTTTCTTTTGCTATTTTATATGCAGTTCGAAAAATTTTTGCTGTTACTACTTTTTCGTGAGATAATAATTTTTATAAAATATTTTCAATCTTCTTCTTTTCGGATTCTGAATTAATTTTCAAAGCTGTTTTGTGTGTAGTAGATTCTCTGTGTTCGATTTTTTTTTTCCGAAGTGAGGTCAATTGTTATTTTTTTTCTTTTCCAGTATATGTAATTTCATTATTAACCCATTCTTTTGAAATTTTCATTCCGACAAATTAAATTTCGAGTATTCTACTATTAGCCATATTTTCAATCGATTTAAATGTGTAGATATTTAATTCCAAGAAATCGGCGATATTAAAGACTTCTCGTTTTTGTTAATGTCACGTCCGCTCAGATTGGGTTTGAGATAAGGGAACAGAACAGAATAAAAAATATAATGTATAACAAGCCCTTTCCAAGAAAGTACATACCTGATAATCTTTTGCATGACATTAATTTATGGGTCCTATGATACCTTATATATTCAAAAGGGATTAACAGTCAATGGCTTCCAAGAAAAGAAACGAAAGTTTTAAAATAGAAAAAATAAAATTTTACGAACATTTATGAAAATTTCGAGAAAAAAAGGTGCCGGAACGCCGTTCCGCCGCGTTACAGGGTAAAAAAAGCCCTGTATAATATATATAACTATATATGTATATACATATGTACATATATAAGTAAATACTATAATATTGAAACGAAAAATTTCAGTGGCTCTTTAAAAATTGGGATTTTTTTGTAAATTGTAACTCTTGGCTCGTCCGATTTAATAGGTTGCCGACCCTTGCATTAGCATCATGAAAATGACTCTTTAGCTGACTTCCGTGTGTATTATGTATGTATATCGACTGTGGAAAGGAAAAAGGACGTAACCCACTCATATAAAATTATACAGGAGGCGAAAAAAACGTGTTTTGAGGATTTTGGGCCATATGCAAATTATGAATTATACACAACCTTGAAGTGCACGGAGACTTCTAAACTGGTGTTAAATTGACATAATCTAATATTAATTAACGAAATTGTCTAGGAAAAACCTATATTACAGTCATTTTTCTTGGTTTTAACTTTTTACAAGGTCATCTTTTTCAAACTTAAAAGCTAAATATAGATACTAATTCGGCATTTGCAGCTTGCATCCTTTTGATAGAACGTGTATCAAGTTTGATGCATTGTGATTATCGAAAAAAAACTGTTTTGCAACAACTGTGGGTTACGTCCTTTTTCCTTTCCACAATCGATATGCATGCATGCGCATGTGTGTATACATGTATGGATATAGTATGTGGGGAGGTATATACAATGTGATTTGCAAATGAATGCAAATAGTGTCAACGTGATCTGGCTTCACTATAAATTGCTCACCTCTGAAGCAATCACTCCCTTCCATCGACAACGATGGTAAGGGAACACAAATAACCAAAACATCTGCGATGGTGGAGACTCGAAGAACTTTGGCGTTAACGCGCCCTAGTACTCAAAGCTCCATAAATTTGATATCCAAAAAAATATATAATTTAGAATTTCGACTGAAGGTGCTTGATGGAAATTTATCTTTAGATTAAAACTATTTTCATAATGTACGTTTCCATTATAATTTTGGCCGAACACGACCCGGCATCTTCCGGTGCTATCCAGTGCGCGAATGCACTCGAACTGACAGGTAGCGGAAGTTTTGTATTGTCTATATACAAACACACAAGTATATTCGCTCTAAACGTATTGTTAACCTAATTGATAGCGAGAATTTACGATAAGAATTATTGTTGTGAGTTAAGTGGGCAGATTATAATATTGGGCATAATGAATTGCCAGACAAAAAAATGTAAACGTAAAAAAATAAATACAATAATAAAATAAAACAAAATGAAATATTTTTTTAAAAAACGACATATTATTAGAATTAATTGATAAATTATTTAAAGGGGGGTATAACAACGGGGAATTTGGGAGATTTAACTGTTCATTTAAAATTGGTAAACTGGAAAGCTGTGCCCTATTTATTTCCAATATTTCCTGATAAAACAATTTATGCTCACACGTGTTCTTGTGTAACAATTTCAACCCTACATCTGCATTGAACGAGTGATTCTCCAATAGCAGATGATTGACAAAATTTGAAGTGTCTTTCTTTAATCTAAAAGCAGCCAAATGTTCAGCCACTATTATATTCAAAGTTCGTCGAGATGCCGAGAGGCGAAACCCGGGTCGTGTTCGGCCAAAATTATAATGGAAACGTACATTATGAAAATAGTTCTAATCCATAAAAAAAAGGTTCTTAGTCTGCTTATCAAAGAACCGAGAAACTTGTCACGCATAGGGTTCCCAACCGTCCCGGATTGGCTAGGATTGTCCCGGATTTGGAATCGCTCTCCCGTATCCCGGATGAATGATAAATTTTCCCGGAAATTTAGAGAAAACTATTTCATTTTTTGTATTATTGTTGAAATTGACATCGTGTAAATCCCTTGAACGTCCTTCCAACGTACGTAGTCTCCCCCACTTTTATTTAGACACGTCAGTCTGTCAACTTTTAATTGTCATGAAATACATGTATACGCAGGGGTGGGCTGGAGTGGGCTCGCGCGAGCACCTTACTAAATTTGGCTCTTGGAAAATCCTCCGTAGTTACTTCAGAAAATTTTATTTTTAGATTACGATCCATTGAAAAAGTGACCAATTTATTCTTCTTCTATAAAATTATTCTTGGTATAAAAATTCACAGCTTGGTGTATTAATCATGGCAAAAATATTTCGTATCCAGTCATAATTTTCAGTGGCGGTTCTAGGTACTGGGCTAGGTGGGCTAAAGCCCGACCTGCATTTTTCACCCAAAACTTTAGATGGCTGAATGAAAATGAACAGCAATTCGGCCGCTGAACAAAATAAATAAGATTATAAGCGTAACTAACCTTTCCCAAATGAATATAATATCTTTGTTTTAATTTTCCTCTGTCAATATAAGACAATGTTACGTCTACCTACAATCATATTCTCGATTGTGTTTTGTATTACAATTTTAAACTGAGCTGGCATAAAAAAAACAATAACCCTATAAATACTTCATAGAGAACAGGCAACGTCACGTCAGTCTGGCAGCACCAAAGACTCAGGGGCTAAATCCTTCAAGCCCGTAACCACAGACAATATCATGCAATATTTCTTTACACTGGGGCGCAATCAAACACGATTAGATTTTTTTTGTATTTGTATGTACGGAAACGTCATCAAACACAAACGATTGTGTTTCAATCTGTCAAGCTTCTGTCGATCGTTGGGGACTCAACTGAATCTGCCCATTACGCATAATTATGCATTGAAACACAAATACCAATATCGTTGTATTGTATGAAAGTGACAGGTATTGACTCTCACTTACAGTTCTGTATTGCTTTTAGTAGGTACTTGTTATTTCACTTTGAAAGAGACGAATTTAAGGGTTCCGTATTCTATTATTTCTTAGTTACATTAGCATTGATTTTATTATATAATAATTTATGCATTGCAGTAGTGTTGTACTATTTGTTAATTTGCTTGTAGATTAATGTATAAGGTGAAGTGGAAATATGCTTTTCTCTAGCCCACCCAAGATTTTAGGTCAGGAACCGCCACTGATAATTTTCTATATTTAAGAAAGGAAAGTAATGTGCAATCTTTTATTGCAATAAAGTTAAATGATCTGTTATAGCGGAAATAACTTTGCGGTATTTTCGTTAAGTGAAGGAAGTTTTTAGCTTTTACCATTTTTTCCACGGCGCACTTGCAACAAGCTTACGGTGCACCGGTTAAGAACCACTGGTGTAGTGGGTCGGGGCGTAAATTTTTTTCAAGATGGAGCGCGGCCCAATACACTTGCTTCCAAAAAATATTCGCTTGTTTTCATAGAGCAATATGTATTTTTTTAAATTTCAAATTAATATTTTATTAGTCACACATGTGTATTTAATCGCATGTAGTCGATTTTCCCCCGAAGTGGTTAGATACATTTACTGTGGAGAATTACAGTCCAGTCTACCCATTTTTTGAAAAGGTACCATAAAACTGCTCATGTAAAATCCATACAAAAACACATTTGTCGAGCGCATGAAATCACATTTACATTTATGGATAAAAATGAAGTGACAAAAATCTGAGATTAAAAGACGAAAAATGGAAAATGGAAATTTTGAATAACTTAAAATTGAATCTGTAAAACATTGTAACGCTTTCCATTTTCATTGTTTCGGAAAAAATGGAAGATAATAAATCAGGACTGGGGGGATCAAGACCAATCAATATAAGGAGAAGAAAAAAAACGAAAACCGCAAATAGCTCCGAAATTAAGCGAGCCCCTTGTTAAAATATTGGCAGCCCACCGCTGTGTGTACGTAATTAAGTTTCTATAATAGTTTAAAAAATGGTATTTAATTTTTTTCATACATAAAAAGTTATGGTTAAAAACAGGTAATGGCTGACTGATATTGATGATGTTCAGCTTTGAGCTATTTGTCCCGGAATCATCACAGAAAAGTTTGCAACCCCAATCACGCAACACGTGGGTTAACAGTGTTTTCAGTATACAGTCAATCCTCATTTTATGCGGTAGATGCGTTCCACGAAATATCGCATTAAAAAAATCGCACAAAAAGAGACTTGACTTTCATACAAAAAGTGGGGATACGTTCCATAAATTTTAAAATCCGCATAACTTTGAAACAGCGAATTAAAATATACCCTTAGTCGCAAAAAAAGCATAGGAGAAACACGGCGTAAAAATATTTAAAAATATTTGTTGGTTCCTTACTGTTTTACTTTTAAGTAAAATTATCGTCACTGTATGACAATGCCAAGTGCGTTTTGCATGTCGTCACTCTTTTTCGGAAGAAATAGTATGCGCGTCAATTTCATAAAACGATGTTTTTTTCTAACAATGAAGTTAGCGATCAGAGTTTGTTCAGATTTTCTTTTTTCGATAATTAATTAATCAGAATTTGAATCATTTAGATTGAAATGATCTTCTAATTTACTGTAAAGTTGGAGACCTTCTTGAATTATTTTCACAGTGCAGGGAACTGGAATTCCTTCCACTTCGTCATCGTTTTCTGATTTTTTATCAATAGCTTAAGTTAAATTAATGACATCATCATCACTTACAGCATTATCCGTAAGTAATTCGTCAATATCATTTTCGTTAATTAAAGGTATCAAACCCTTCTCCGCTAAGTGCTTGTGCTAAAGTAATCATTTCAGCAGATATTGCCGATGTTTCAATGGTTTCATCGATTGTAACCAGGGTTGCCAGGCGCCCCTATTTCAGCGGGACTGTCCCGAGCTCAATCGACAAATCCCGAGTCCCGCATTGCATGTCTGTCTATAATCCCGACCTGTACATGTATAAAAGTTTTCGAAAAGGTGAATTTCCCGATCTGTGATTTTGAAGATCTGGCAACCCTGATTGTAACACACCCAAATAATAATAACTTAATGCGATGGCAAATGCAACATGATTTAAACAGTTAAAAATCGTATTTTTTTCCAAATGTCGGTTGTGTTTATGATTGATTATCTATTCTTTCCGAAATACAACGATACATGCTCTCGGTGTAATATTTAACATTTTTATATATCGTAAAATATAGTACATATCTTAAAAATTTGTATTTCTAAAAAACCGCATAACTTCGAAATCGCATAAAAACAGGATTGACTGTACATAAATTTCATATCGGGCGAGATTTATATTTGTATGCTTCATTAATTTATAATTTCAAAAACCGTCGCAATCCCTTTCTCTTTCTCACCATATTTCTAACATTAAACCAGTTTTCTTAAAAACAAGTCCTGTTGACATTTTTTGAAATTATGTGATTACTTTGCTCTATATGTAAATTGATTTTCAATATAACACTAGTCATCGACCCATGCGATGGGACGTTGATTTAAGGAATGCCGCTCAGCCCAGTAGGAAGAGTTCGGTCCGAACGGTGGGGCGACACTGACAACCTCGCATTTTCTATATTCATTCATACCGAAATTTAAAAAAACCGCCCTAAAAAATAGGCATGACGGCGGCGAAAGGAAAAAAGCCGCGAGTTCGGTCATCTTCCCGAGTTTGAATTCCGCGACGGGTCACCATGAATGAACACCGCGGGCGGAGCGGCGCAGCGCGGTCAGAATGGGCGGCGGGTGCCGGGGAAGGGGGGTATCAGCGCATGCGCCGCCGCCGCCCTCCGTCACAGACCGGAGCGATCTCTGCGAGCGCGCACGCCGCTACCGACGGCGAATCCGCGATCCGCGACCGAGCGCAACGTATCGCGCGCACCGCGAAACGACGATCCCGCGAACCCGAATGATACCCAGTGCTTCGACTAAACAGTGATGAAGGATATAATTTTCATATGTAAAGTGATTGTGGTAATATTTAGTATATAGTCATACAATAACAGCGAACCAGAAAGAGAGTCGGCTCGGCTCGCACACCGGCAGGATTCCGCCGATTCTCCCCTCGCCCCTCTGGATCTCCCGCCTCGCCGATTGATTTTAAAATTACGCATCCGACGCGAGGCGAGTGTCAGCAGTGCGCTCAGTCAGTGGGCGGAGTGTATTATTTCTGGCGGTGCGAAGAATCCGCGCCCGTTTCAGTGTGGGTGAACCGAACGGAACGGAACGGGCCCGCCGAGGGCCGGCGAGGCGAGGCGGCGGACGAGGGAGAGGCGGGCGGGAGAGCCGGCCCGACCGAGCGGAGGAGGACGCCGCCCTTCCCGCGCGCCCGCGCCGCCTGCACCGGTAAGAGACGATTCAGCTCCGTCGCAGAGGCGCAGTGAGGGTTAAGGCGGAAGCGCCCGAGCCTCGCGCCTCTTCCGCCTCATTTTTCCATCGACGACGTTTGTCGTCGAGTCGATGGGCGCCCCCGGGTAGCCGCAATCGCTGCTCGACCATTATGCATTTGTTTTCCCCAGATCAGCGATTTCCAACCTGGTGGGCGTGGACTATTGCGAAGGGAGGCGCTTATTTACTCTTTAAAACGTGTCTATTACTATATATGAAATAAAAGATCGGGAGGCGTGAAGATATTTTTTCTTCAAAGGGAAGCATAGTAACATAAAGGTTGTAAACCACTGCCCAGGATTAATGTTTCTGCTTCCTTTTCTTGTGATAAACTTCTATCGATTATACAAATAAGAAAACTGTATTGTGAAAACGACAGCGCTTCCAAAACTTCCTTAAAAGTAGACTCGGGTAATCTGAAGCACTGGGACAGCTTTTTGCCTTAACTATTAGATTGGGCAACGAAAAACATCGTAAAGTTTTATTTAAAATAAGATCAGAAGACCTGATTTTCGATCTTTTCCAAAAAATCCAGCAACTCAACCTGTGGTTTGGGTGGGATTCGCGTCTGCATTACAATGCAGACGCGAATCCCAGTTGATGAAGCCGTTTATTTTCCCGTCAAATTTTTAGGTTGGAAAAGTCATAATTAAAATTAAAAAATATATACGTAATAGTCTATATATCCTCTAATGATTGAATAACGGCACGTTCGTTAAAGTATATCCGAATCTAGCGGAGCACGACGAGGGTGTCCAATCCCGGGATCGTCTTAATACCGATTTCCGGATTCACTAATAAAATAAATTCAGATTCACTAAAATAATCATATTTGAAATCTAAATTATTCCCAATTTACTACAATAAATGTCAATCATTGAACAACTCCCGACATTGTATCTCAGTACTGTATGATATCTACATAAACGAATTATGGTCTTACTTCCTAATATGTCTGTAGAAGTAATATGTATTACTTCATATGTCTGTACAAGTCGTAGACAATAGAGGTCTGCACGGGCCGAAATTCGATGAAATTACCCAATACGAGCCCGGCCTGGGCCCGAGTGTTAGTATCACACATGTAACCCGAATTAATATTTTCTTGAACTGCTTTGTTGTGAATAGTATTTCCGCATGGCTGACTCATGCTCCGAGCATAGTTCAAAAATATTTTTGAAAAATAAATTCCATATGCCCGGCCCGAATTTAAACCTCAATTGACTTAACACACCCTTACCCATTTCCATTTTAATTTTATATCTTGGATGCATGTGGTTTAAGAATAAAAATATCCGCCGCCTTGGCCGTTAGCCTTTTATTTTGTTGTATTGAAATTAGGGATTTGTAAAATGTGGTAAATGATCAATCCCGGAACCCCGAGATTGAAAGTTTGTGAAACTTATGATTAAAAAGGGGTCCGGGGTAGGATGGCCTAAGCTCGATCTCAGCGATTTATGGCTCCAAAATATATTTCCCAGAGCATTCAACAAGTGAGACAAATGATGAGGGAGTACAATTCGAGATTTAATGAAAACATGAAATCATTGCAAAAATGTAAAACAAAAACGGAGAGGGATATATGAAATCTCTGTATGAGACGCGTTTCTCGGACCTCACTTTAGAAGAGTGGCTGACACAAATTTACTACATTGGTAGGTATTTGTTACATCATTTTGATGAAAAATATTGTCTCCAAAACCATTTTCTCGTAATAGATTTTGAGTATATAAAATCCAGAAACGGGTTTAGGTTAATACCACAATCGACATGACTGATATTGGGGACTCGCAGAATCATGATTGACTCGGTCCTTCTTTGATATTTCATCAAACCCATGGAAACCGCTAATTGTTATATTGTATTATGTTGCATTTTCGGCGGACATTCCGCGCGTTTCACTAGTGAACATTTAGCATGTGTCCATTGGGATTAAATTTTGCAGGTATGCTACTATGCTACGAGGAATTATTCAATCGCGGTCTCTTACGATTCATGAATGAAATGGGCTTTCCGATGACCGGCTTCGATCCTGCGCATCACCGCTCTCCGCCCCTCCCGCTTTTCTTCTATAATTACGCGAATGTTGGAAACCGAACAGACACGACGCGACACGACATGTGTTCTCGCGCCTCGTCGCGCTACCCGACCGCAGCTCCCGCCACCACTCAAAAGTAAACAAGCCAGCAGGCGCGCTCACAATAACAGATCGCTCACCCCCCGACTCGCCCACGTGAATACGGGGACCGAACAACCAACCCCTTCTTACTACGGCGCCGAGGATGATTGCGAAGTTCGAACTTCTTTTGATTTCTATCTAAAACCTGACAAAAAAAACATCTTATTTGAATAGTATTTGTTTACTAACTAGTAGCACGGGACGAAATTTTACAAAATTACCCGGTCCGAGCCCGAAAAACTCGGACCCGAGTCTAGTACCGCACTTGTCACCCGAACCCGGCCCGAAGCCTAGATTTATACTCCTCAGCACGAAAAACACCCGTTTTTTTACTAATATACAACAATTTACGATTCACTATAGAACTGGTTATAATTAAAAGCATCATGGCTGACTTATAAGGCGAACGTAATACGAAATATTTTTCTGAAGAAATAAATTCCTCACCCGGGCCCGGCCCGAGCCCGAATCTCAATTGCGCTTACCCGCCCGAACTAGGTCCGCGGGCCGGGCCAGTGCAGACTACTAACTAGGTATATCCTCGGTGAAAATAAATTATTAGAAACACTTAAAACTGATACATTTATTCTACATTTTTTTTTAAAGAAAGACAGGATATGTTTCGCTCAATGAGTGTTAGCATTTTCAACTGATAACAATTAGCACTTTTTCGGTCGTGATATTAGTATGATTTTGGTTCTTATAAGATATCCTGCGGTGGTATTCCCGCGTGCATGGCACTTATTTTGAACAATTTGAAATACTCAACACAATCACCTTTTCTTTCATTATACAGACCATCCAACAGGATCGTGTGTGATGCCTAGATTACATTCAATTTTATTACAAAACGACAAATCTTGGCATTATGATAATTTATACATTCAATATTTTTCATTGATTAGTACATTTATAGAATGCGCAATGCCCAATGGCGGTAAAAACTTGTCAAAATTTTAATTTACGGATCCGTGCTTAATTTTTTATTCTTTCATCGGTGAAAAATAACTTATTTATGATTGTTATGCAAAGATTTTTTTTTATCTGCATACCGAAAAATGAACGAGCTTGATTCTAAATGCAATTGTTTATTAAATCACAGCAATAATTGCAATAATGCAGATAAATAATACAAAAAAACTATGAAAATCATCAAATGAAAAATATATTAACGTAAGTAATAAGTAGGTATGTGTTATAGTTTTTTTAATCTGATGCTTACCTGGAACGTCGTTAATTGTGCCATACGCCCTTTTGCCTGTCTAACAGCTATATCAGAGGCCTCCAAACGTTTTGGTACCAGGACCACACTCACAGTTGCATAGGGCCCAAGGCCTACCTATTACACCGTGCCTTGAGCTAAGTAAATTCAAGTCTTTTCTGAGTAAGGCTGTCTGTTGTTGATTATTTTTTTGTACATTTGATTATCTTAGAAGTTGGATTTATACACTTAAAAAAACCGGTCTTCCATTGACCAATTTCAATACTTTTTTTTATTAAATTCGTCTGAAACTGGTTTTCCAAATTTAAAAAAATGATGATAAAATCCTACCAACAATTTACTACAATTTTATTCGTTATTTCTCATAAGAAAATATGTTTTTTTAAACAAAATATTTTCAAGTATATTCAATGTTTTCAACGTATCCATTGATAAATACTCACTATTAGATTTCATATTATGTCATGTCGTTTTATTTGTAACCATGGCGGTTTCAAGCTAGAACATTTAAGTTTTCAATTAAATTTACTAAACAAAATCAATATTTTTAATATTTGAAACCGGGTTACCAAATTGAAAAAACCGTCAATAAGGTTGCCGTCCTCCTGAAAATGGGTCATATCAAGCTCTGCTTGGGGACAACAGGATAGATTACCTAAAAACGGGAAGTATGGTCACATTTCATAATATGTATGTATGTATGTATCATATTAATATGTTTCACTGCTTGGCGCATATCAACGAAGTACCTTCAGGGGTGGGCTGGAGGGGGCTCGGAGGGGCTCGCGCGAGCCCCTTGTTAAATTTTGGCGCGGCCGGCGTTAGATAGCGTTAGGGATTAGCGTTAGGGCGCGCAGCCCCTTGTTAAGATAAGAAAGTCATTTGTCTCAGATAAAATCAGTACCTAACTGCAATTTCTGTAGATGATAAAAGTTTATTATGAAACAAGACTTAGTTGCCCTTTATTTTTTTTTTCAAAAAATACACTGACTTCGGCTGCATAATAAAAGAGACCCTAGCTGACCGCTTGTGGCTCGCGGGCCACGGTTTATTCATCATCTATATTCCATGGCTTGAAGGCATTATGGATGAGATTTACCGAGCCCCTTGTTAAGATATTGGCAGCCCACCACTGAGTACCTTACATACTATTGTACAATCCTATAAACATTATTTTAGAATGATATTGTGTTTTGATTGGTAGTAATCAACCGACGTGCCTTGTATATGAAATGATGAAAACATCCAAAAGTAAAACACCATTTTGTACTGATTCGATAATTATTTATAAGGACCAAGATCGTTTTTGATCATCAAGACCAAGGGGTGGGGAACCTTTTTATTGTCTAAAGGCCGCATTCTTTTTTCTGATTCAACATAAGTCCGCAGTAATCATTGACTAGGGAAACAATTTCATACCAATTTGTAAGGCCCAGAAATTTACGGATTTCCCAAATTCCCTAAGGATATAAACATCCAAAATCCCAAGAATTTACGGATTTGCCAAAAAACTCTTCCAAAAATTTTCAAATCCAATATCTCAGGAATTTACAAAAATTTTCAGATTTGGCTGATCAGGTCAAAAGGCCGCAGGTTCCCCACGACTGATCATGGCCATTTTCGACTAAGCTCGTGAATGGTACATTCGGAATGAATATTTCCGATGATGACTCGAGTGCGCAGCGGTCGATTTCAAAAGTTTTGACCGGTATCAGTCTGTTTTGTTTTGTGCTGTTTTCCTAAAAACCAGAGTCAAGAAACATTTTGAATTTATTTTACTAGTGCTTAAATTATAATAAAATTATTACAAAAATAAACTCTTTACATTTTAGTGTTAGGATGCACTGTACGTAAGTGTGAATTGCAATACTGGAAGAATATATCAATATCGGCATTTGGGTATTTCATATCAAATGCCACTATTGCAAATATTGTAAGTATTTACATAGATCACACAATCTTACTATCTGATGATAAATTTGAAAGAGGCGAAACACGTGACACAATACGGGGAATAATCAAAGTTATTTTTAATTTTATATCAAAATGAACTTCCACAAAGTTACCGCCGAGTCCATCAAAGGTACGATAATGTATTTATGTTTTTCCTTTGATATCTTCATCGAAATGCATTCCTGGAATAGGAGAATTATAGAATCTTCATATTAATAGCCTAAAAATAATCACAAATTCGTACGATTTCATAATGTCCCAACCAATGATGACGGTTTATTTTGAACCGCAGATTTTTCGACCAATGCTTACGACTTATTTTGAACCGCTTATTTTTGATCCATCCAATAGGAAATTATCTTCAATATTCGAAATTCAAACATTCTGGCTTAGAACTGAAACATTGTAATAATATTGAGAGAACTTTATTTGAAAGTTTGCATCGCTTACGAAGTTTTTTTAAATAATCAAAGATACTGATTCGATTTTTTGGAGCTATAATTATAGGGTTGTCGAAATGAATCGTTGGACCGTGTGAGTCGATGGGAAACAAAGATTCTTTCGGAGCTGATTTGACAGATTTTGATCAGTGTCATTGATTCGATTATTGAAATGTATGGGTTGTATGTATATATTTCGCGTCCGGCCTTGACAATCGTTTTGATTTCTTACATTCATTGAGAATATTCTAATTACGGTATGGATATTTTATAGTTATATTTCGATTATTTTGCATGTGAAAATTGCATTTTGTTTCTGGATTTTTTTAAACCATAAAAATTATATTTTGTGACATGTATTTTTGAACATTTTGAGATTTTTTTTGAGATCAAACATGATTTTTATAGTAAAACTATTAGGGACGACACCTCCCCAATTGTCTTGATGATTTTTGTCATCCTACATGTGACCCGGTTTCTCAACATTTTATAAGTTGACACTTCTCTTTGTCTTTATGATTTTTGTCATCCTATATGTGACACGGTTTCTCAACATTTAAAAAATCGATACCCCACCTTCTGCCTTAATGATTTTTGTCATCCTATATGCGACACAGTTTCTCAACATTTTAAGAGCCGACCCTGTTATGCCGTTTTTTGTCATCCTATGTTACACGGTCTCTCAACATTTTAATAGTTTACACCCCTATTGTCTATATGGTTTATATTACTTTTGCGACATGGTTTCCCAACATTTCTTGACTCGACACCCCTGCTATCTCAACAGTTCACTGTCAAATTGTTTTGTTATTTTTACTAAAACTACAAATAAAATAATAACATTTTTTTTTGCTATGGATCGAATTCTTTTTTAACCTTATGCGCAGAAAGTTTTTTCTTATTAAATTTTTATTATTAACAGTTCAGTAAAATCCTGTTTTCACGTGCCCGGAATGTTCCGTTATTTGCGTATTTAGTTTTGCAACCTCGGTGTATTTTAGTTCATTTAGAGAACTGGGTGTATTCTTAAAAAATTCATTTAGAGAATTAATTACGTTTAGACCTTCTGGTTTATTCAATAAATAGGTTGGCATTTAATTTTTCACGTCGGTAAATTTTCTGATTATTTAAAAATGCAAAAAAACCCCCGTTGAGGGCAACGAGCTTACAGCTAGTGATGTATAAATTACACATTACATATACAAAACTATGTCACAAAAGTAAGATCACATGATTCATATTTAAATGCAATTTTTTGAATGATGGCATATACATAGTTTGTTTTCTACCTGCTTAGTATGTTGTAGGTATGTTGTATTATTACATGGTTCATACTTTAAAAGTAGAAAAAAACTGTATACACCCATACCTCGCTTTACGGCCTAGATACGTTCAACGAAACTTGGCCGCAAAGCGAAAAGCCGTATAAGGAATCAATTATTCTAATACAAATTCAATGAGATCGGTTCCAAATTTTTTAAATATGTAACATGGTTTATCATTCAAAATGCATTTTATCTTTTTATTTCATTTAAATAAAAAATGTATGAAACAAAAATGAAACAACTTCATGTTACATAAAATATGTGTATTCATAAATACATATTTTAAAAAAAAATAGCTTTAATCTGATGATGACGAAGAAATGGTAACCTGCAGATCATTTTTCGCTGGTAAGGAAGGGCCTGGCTTAAAAAAATTGTCCAATGTTGTTTGTCTTGCCTTCTTGTCTATTTCGTTCATCAGTGATTTATAACAGCTAATGGCTGAGTTAATTCCTCGATAAACTTTAGCGGTACATTTGACGTCAGGATCGTTTTCAAGGAGGATGTTTATTCCTTGTTCGAAATAGGAAAAAGCTTTCTCAAATTTTTTGATGTTAGCTGTTTGGATACAACAGGCTCTGCCTCTTCATCAAGTGCCGGTTCTGGTTGCAACTGAATGAGTTCCTCATATGAAAGGGGTTCCCTATCAGCTTCAAATACATCAAGCACATCACGTTCGTTCAAATCTTCAAAGCCGAGATCATGTGCTAGATCCAAAATGTTTTGCCTAAGTTCATGAAGGAAATAAACTTCTGCATCAGTACTTTTTACACATTCTGGCCATATTTTTCTCCAAACATGGTTCATTGTTGTTAATTTTAATTCCTTCCATGATTCACTGATGCTGTCAACAGCATCCTTGATGTTATAGTTTTTCCAAAAATTTTTAATTGAAGATTTACCATCGGTTTCCCTTATAAGTTGTTGGAAAATTCGGCGTAGGTAAATATGCCTTAAAAGTGGCTATCGCACCCTGATCCATTGGTTGGATCAGAGCTGTTGTATTTTTCGGAAGGTACTCAATCGTGACATCTTCAGATAGTTCGGATAAATTAGTAGGATGCCCTGGTGCATTATCCATTATCCTGGTGCTTGCGCAAGATCGACATCGAAAAATAGTTTTTTTTGCCGTTATAGCAAAATATTTTAGGCCGAAAATCGAAAACGTGCCTTAATTGAAGAGGGCCGTTATAGCTAAATGCCGTATAAAGAGCGGCCGTATAGCGAGGTATGGGTGTATTTAGCTAAAATTCGTAAAATCGTCACATACCATATTTGATGTGCAGCAACGACATATTTTGTATGAAATTCGACCTACGACCTAAGTTCATGAACGTATCTCGGTCGTAAGTCGAGGACTACCTGTATTTTTATTTTAAAAGTGTAATTGGTAAAAATAAGTATTTTATTTTGCCTTTCCACCAAGTATTGACAGTGAACACCCTAAAAGTGATTCACAAATCTTTAAAAGTATTCGAAATCGTTACAATTCCGGCCAGTGTGGTTTTTTTTGTTGTTTTCTTTGCGTTTTATTTTGAACTCGCCGTTATAAACAAGCTTTATATTATCTATTTTTGGAAAACGATTGGTTTTACTATGTATTTATTTAATTAAGTATTATTTACCAATTTAGAATAGTTTTTTTCTACTTCCACATTGCATATATTTATTTAATAATAACCTTGAGACTGGTGCTATGTAATGATTTTTTAATTTACATGCGGTATAATATATCGATACAATTTTTCGACGGTTCAGATCCTATGGATCCCTATGATCTTCGGAGTAGAAATGTAAAGGCGAAGATGCGATACAAGTTGACAGAAAAATTAAACGAGAGATTTTATAATTGTCGACTGAATCACCTTGACTAGTGATCTTGGCCGTCTAATTCAACAAAAAAAAAATCAAAAATCTATCACGACTGTTTAGCAACCGTGTGACGCGGGAAATTCACCGGAAGCGGCCTACTGCCAAACAACCTATAACG
Source organism: Himalopsyche anomala (assembly GCA_031772345.1). Taxonomy (NCBI): domain Eukaryota; kingdom Metazoa; phylum Arthropoda; class Insecta; order Trichoptera; family Rhyacophilidae; genus Himalopsyche; species Himalopsyche anomala. Next base: position 140,177 of record CM062827.1, read on the forward strand.
AAAACACCCTTATTTTTTTCAACGGATTGTTCCGCTTGCAAATCATATTCAGCTAAAAATGTTCACTAACTTCGCTGTATTTGTCTTCAACGAGATCTCTGCCAGTCATTCCGAATCAGATAACAAAGCGGCCCACTATTTACCGATACGGTCGGATCGTATAAAAATTGCGAACGATAAAAATAATATATTTCGACTTCAGCGATCGGGCAACGCTGCGATCGCGTTCGATTCGGAAAACGGGCGGCGCTCCTCTGTGCGGGCGTCTCGCTCTAGAATAAATTTAATAAGCGCGGCAACGTTGAAATTTTCATTCACTCTTCGACTGTTATAAGTTATAAGCGGTCACCTATTAGTTGTTTTTTTTGTTGTTTTGTATCTGGCGCCTTTATTGAACGCGCGGTAGCTTATTTTTGTTCATTTGCTCTATAATTTTTACAATAGACACACGAATGACACTTTATTACGTATTTCTTAACTTTTCTAAAGACGAATCACTGAGATAAAAATAAACATCAGCGCGCAGCTATCTAGAGACCCGAGCCGTAAAAAATATTGATCCTTTATATCCAAAAGAACGTCTGACATCAATCATTAGTACATGTAATCTTTCACTTCAGTCTGACTAGATCTTAAAAAATTCACAATTATTCTCCAATCGCAGATGTGTGAAAATTCTTGCTGACTGTCATGACATAAGAGCAGTGGCGTAGCAAAGGGGATGCGGCAGAGGCGAACCGCTCCGGGCGACACATTAGTGGGGCGGTATTTTCAAAAATAAATACAATATTTTTCGATAAATTATATTTATACATAAAGAAAATTAAGACACCTGTACTAAAAACTACTAGTTCATAGATACAAAATAGTAAAAGTGATTAAAAACAAAATTAGAGGACACGAATTGCACGAATGCAATTGAACTGACAGTTCAAATGCAATCGTGCAAGCTCAAATTTTATATTGAAGTTCCATCAAGCTCCTTCAGTCGAAGTTCCAAATGAAATCATTTCCATTTCATTATGTATATTATATATGTGGGTATTCGGATTTACTTACTCTACTTTGGGATTTTATTTTTATGTTGACCTTATCCATGTGAAGCAATCAAGCAAGCACTGATCTGGTCGCGGAAACTAATAAAGGGCAAAAGCGTTCTTGATGACATCGTTCCATCCGGAAAGCGCAAGCAATTCCATGAAGCGTAACCCCCAAACCTAACGCTCTAAACAAATTCGTTAAACGCTACACACTTTGTAAAGGTGTAAGAAAATACCAACCGGTTAATGCAATACCTACATAATACACTTAGTACACATGGGACATTAATAACGTATGGACATTTTATTATATGTTCTTGATGTTTACGGTGAATCGGTGGTAACTCTAGTGTACGCCTGTATACAACCATTATTAGTGGGAGTTAGACCAGTGCTCTTCAACCTTTTAACATTCAGGGACCGGTATAAAATGTCGCGTACCTGCATCAACCAGATAGAGAGAGAGAAATAAATAGTTATATACCTAACCTATTTAAGAATAAGTTAAGCATTTCCCAAGCGCAGATTACAAAATGGCATTAACCCGTTAAGAGCTAGAAAAAATAGCGTTTTTGTCCTATAAGCTAGCAATTTTCTAAAAACTAATAAAGGTAAACTTAATATTAATTTTGTGAGTCCTTAAGAGATGTCGGACCCTTTTTCAATAATGTAAACTCTAAAAAATATTTATTGACGTCATAATAATGACAAAACACTGGTGGGTAGCGTGTGTGGTTAGTAGATATGCGACACACCGGTGGGTCGTTAGCTTTAGAGTGGTTAAATAACCTGTCACTGTAATCTTACTCAAAAAAATATAAGTTGTGTGAAAACGTTAACCAAATACATATCTACTTTGGAAAGGAAAAAGGGCGTAACCCACACATATCCAATTTTACAGGGGGAACAAAAAACGTGTTTTGATGATTTTTGGCCATATGCAAATTATGAAATATACACAACCTAGTGTGCATGGAGACTTCTAAACTGGTGTTAAATTGACATAATCTAATATTAATTAACGAAATTGCCGAGAAAAAACCTTTGTTTCAGTATTTTTTCATGGTATTAATTTTTTACTAGATCATCTTTTTCAAACTTAAAAGCTAATTCGGCATTTGCAGCTTGCATCCTTTTGATAGAACGTGTATCACGTTTGGTATATTGTGATAATCGAAAAAAACCTGATTTGAAAAAACTGTGGGCTACGTCCTTTTTCCTTTCCACAGTCGATATGTAAGTATATTATGGCAGCAGAAAAATGTTTTGAAATATAGTTTTTATAAAATTATTATTTATTTTTATGTTCCTTGAAACTTTTTTAGTGTTCGTCCAGTGATCTCGAGGATAAAAAATATACACGACAAATATTTTTTAACGTCATCAAAAAGTGATCAGATCATGAAAAATAGAACATATTTTTTTTACAGAACATGTTTAAAAAGATTTATACATTTTCGTGGATACTTATTTTGCTCTTAATTTCTGTATTTTAATCTGATAGATGTATTTTAGGTCATACGATGTAAACTATACTATAGACATACGGCAAATGGTCGTTCTTTAGTTAAGAGGAAAGTCCCTTTTAACTTATATTACTCATTGATTATGAAAAATTGTCACTTTGTTCTTATTTATAATTTGCGCTCAGCACAAGTCTCACTTGTTAGCAAAAGCGGCGCGGCGCCGGTGTCGTTATGCATGTACAAATAAATGCTTTGTTCCTGTACGCCAGTGGTTCCCAAAGTGGTTCGTACGGACCCCCAGGGGTCCGTGACAAATTAAAACTCATCTGGGGGTGCGTGGACAACGTCAGGGGGTCCGCAGAAGTATACATATAAAAAATACTCCTGACACTACGTTCTGAGTAAAATATAATTATAGTACAAAATAAAACAATCACCCACCCAAGCCAATTGGGGTTGAGCAACTGAGTAAGAAACAGTTCTCGAGGAAAAACTTCTGTTGACATAACCCAATTATGGACCATATGGTCCACATTGGAAACAGATATGAATAAAAAATCACCATTCAAGGCATTTAAACTAAATTATTTCAGTTGGGGGTCCATGAGCATAATAAGTTTGGGAACCACTGCTGTACGCCATCTTTTTGCTCTGCAAAGTCATTCTGTAGCTTTCGTGAATATAATGAGCTAGATTTTTTCAAATGCGAAAACTTTTTTTTACCTTAAAGTGCTAAAATGACAGATTTTAATTTAAACCCAAAACATTCATTTAAACAGGTAGATGCAATTTCTGCATCGAATATTACAATAGTCATTTAAATTTGATATCTTGCGCATGGGTGTCTGTGATGTCTCTTCTCTTAGAATTGATAATGTGCAACCTTTTAAATAATATTATTTAACTTCGTCTAATGAATGCTATTAAACAAAAAAATGCAAACTACGTATATGGCGATTTTACTATTCTAGATATGTTTATATTAATATTAAATTATTAGATATTTATAAAAAAAAATATCTGGATCACGGGGTAAAAAAAGGGGGAATCGGAATCCCAGAATCAAAATACGAGTCCGGGTTTTATGGTGCCCCCATGACACCGGCAGCTCGCAATACGCCTCGCGCTAGTGAAAGTTTGTAGTGACAGAACATCAGAGATGCATGTGATGATAATGCAACATCGTTACTTCAAGGATACTACACGCACTCCTACCCCATATTTTATCGCCATTCACACACGCATTCAATTATAATATATGACGGCGGTGCCGCGACAGGCTTTTTTTTCACTAGGCTGTGTTACGCGTCAATAACCAAGTTTGTATATACTTTCACAAAATAAAGGTGATTTATTTTTATTTTTCAAGTCTCGGGAATCCCGTGCCACTGCTTCACCTCCGCTATCCGAACCGCGAGACCGAACGCGACGCTCGCCAAAATCGCGCAGATGCGATGCTCAAATTTGACTTATGAAATGTTTACCGGACGAGAATAGCCGCGCGGACGTCGAACCCTTTAGGAAACGACCGGCAGGAAGCGCCTTCCCCTCTTCGTTTGCCCCCGCCTGCTGTCCGTCCGCCGGAAACCGAACCTGAATCGATGGTTGAGAGCGATCGACGATTCCAATTAATAAATATGTACTTCGCTAAGCGGACATTATACGTAGGTGGTAGAGTCATAGCGGTAGCACTCGATCCGTCGTAACACTTCTCTGTCATCGACTCTCTCTGTCACCGCTTAAACTGAAGCTTTCCTCGAACATGAGTTATGTTAGTCAAAAAGTTTCCAGTTTTACGATCAGTCCCTTAAGAACCCTGTCCAAGGTTTCTGACGACGTTCCTGTTCCTTTCACCCAGGCTTATCTTCCACGGGACCCCGTAGCATTAACCTTTGACCTTTGAAATCGAAACGGTATAACGAATAATTACTGATATTATTTTGACAACCCCGAATCAAATGGCACGTGTTACGGTATACGTCCACTTAGAGCTGTAAATCGGTATCGGGTGCTGATCACTGCTGATGGGTATAGCCATGACCCATGAGTACCATGGGAAAATAAAACTTCGATGGAACGTTGCTTGCATCTTTAGTCGTGCTACCCTGCACGTGTTTGATTAGCCCATAAGATTGGTCTCGGGGGCGTGAGGACGTTTCGGGAAAATGTAGAATGGAGAGCGATTATTTCACTTTATTTTTCATTATTACTTTCTGTTTAACACGTACACCAATGAATTATATTGGATCGAAACGGGCAGGATTCTATGTGATTCTATAAAATATAACTGAACAACCGCTTCATTCATAATCCAACCACTGCGAAGAGAGAGCGAGCATGGACTCGTTAGTCTGACGAACGCTGTTTTGTTTATGATTCGTTCGCAAATCGCAACTTATTAGGCAGATTAATCTTCGTTAAAATTGTAATACATGCGATAGAGCATAATATTATTATCGCTACAAATTGCAATTATGAAAACATTTGATAAATAAATTATTTTATTGAATGATACAGTTGGTGGCGTAGCAGCGAAAGTTCGCGGGTTTTTGTTCAAGACGATTAAAATAGTACTACATACATATAAATGCGATTACGACAGGTAAACAAACATAGCAACGCATCGAATTACAACTTTACATCATTGTTTTATTCGAGAGCCGGTTTGACGTGACATGCGAACCGCTCCGACGCAAGCCAGCCGGCTCGAAGCTTTTGAAACGTTAAAAACGAAAGCGCACGTTACCGTTTACTTCGTCCCTTACGGGTCGCCAAAAAGGATATGGAACAGAAAAATAAGTTTTATACTTGAGATGGATTCGGCGGTAACTTTGTGGAAGTTCATTTTAATATAAAATAACTTAGATAATTCCACGTATTGTGCTACCAACTGTGACACGTGTTTCGTCTCTTTCAGAGGCATGCCTAAGTTATTTTATATTTATAAGTATAAACAGAATTATTTTATATTTATATTTATAGGTATAAGTTATTTTATATTTAAAAAGTTTTACTTATGAAAAACTTATGTCAGTCAGTTTGGATAAATTAGGTTTATTTTTACAAAATTCATCTTTATCTTGCCGCGTATTTTTTTAACATTTATATTCTTACCTGCCTGCTGTGGCCCAGTTGGTTAGAGCTTGCTCTACCGTTCACGCAGATCTGGGTTTGATTCCCGGTCAGATCACAGTGAATTTGAGATTTATTCAATTCAAAGTTGTGATCGAAGACTGGGTGTTTGTGATGTCAATTCACATCATTTCCTCTCCTTCCATCCTTCTGATCTTTTAATAACTGGGTGTAGCGATAGCGATTAGCCAACCACTAGTCCTGTTCTAGCCTTATCCTTCTTTCCCTACTACTCACTTTGAAAAAAGTGAGGTTGAGCGACTGAGTAACAAACAGTTCTCGTAGAAAAACTTCTGTTGAGATACCTCCATTAGGAGACCATATGCTCCACATTGGAAGTGGACATGGATAAAAAAAATCTTACCTTACATTAATATAGCTTAAAATATTATCTCACAACATTATTTCGACATGGTTTGATTAAACTTATAATCATCAGAATTTAATTATTATTCCTATAAAAATGTGTGTTTCGTATGCAAAAAAGATAAAAAAATCTCAGCAAACATTAATAATCATATTGCTTGCTACATGCGCATGTAATTCTCGAGCGCAGGTTTGGGAATCCCCGGTTTAGACGTTCGCTGACCGCTGAGACTTTTCACTAGTCGTTTCGCTCCATGAATTTTAAGCTCATTAGCCGGCTTACAACACAGGGGCTTTTACTTACGATTGGGTACAATTTATACATATTTTTAAACGAGAGAAAATGTACGTATAAGCGTGTTAAGAGCGACACGTCGTTTACACACCTTTTCTGGTATTATAGCATACGAAATCACCTAATCGCACGTGAAAGCGTCTGTGTCTGCTAGTTACGTATTTGTTCAAAACAAATAACAAACCAAAGTTATAATTGAGGCTATTACTTGCAAACCTGGCTCATTCCAAAATTGGTGAACTATGAATGTAATTCAGCAAATAAAAATGCATTTTAAAACTATTTTTAGAAAGCAGTCTCCAAACTAAATTGATAAAAAACAAAATATCATTCCAAAGTCATTTAAAACTAAAAATACTTTTAAAATGTATGTTGTCTTACAAAATGAATTTCAAGTGTCATTTTACAACTATTTTGGAATGAGCCTGGTTTGTAAATAATAGGCATAATTTAAATTTCATTGATACAAGACAATATACAGTAAAGTTGATGTCGGAAAACTGTTTGATCGTCGGGTTATCACTTTTGAGGGGATTTGATATGATGTGTCATGTTTTGTGATGGAAGTAATCATTAATGCCACAGAGTAGTCAGTCGGTGACCGGGAAGATAAAATATGATGCAGTCTTACAATACTCTTTTACTTAAATTACCGACACCATACAACATACAAACAACACGCTTAACACGCTTCTCGACTATGACATGACACTAGGGCTTCCAAACCGGTTTAAACCGAAACCCGGTTTATTTTTGGCGGTTAACCGGGTTAATTAAAAATTCTTTTTCTGCTTTGAACACTACGAGCTTTTATTAAACTATTCATATGTAGAGTATAAATATTTAAAAATGTTGTATATAATAATAGTATTATAAGTAGTACAATATAATAAAGTATTGTACTGTTCAATTGTCTAATTTCTATACCATATGTAAAACAAGTATGTAGTCGAAATCCTGGACAACTATACTGCTTTAAGTCAAATATCTGTAATACGAAAGGATTCTCATAATATCAATGATAATAAAACAAGTGAACCTTATTGAACCAAAAATACATATAAATACGTTCTTCATTATATCTTTTGAATGAAAAAAATATCCGAACCGAAAACTTGTACTGTTACAAAGCAATTTATTCATAAATCGATTTATAAATTAAAATCTATATATAAAACTGTCTGTACCGGGATTCGAACACGTGACCTTCTCAAACAAAAACAGCGATATTTTTATCTACTTTCTAATTGTATGCACTTATTGACTGTTTTGAAATAATCAAAATACTTTTTTTTAAAACATTGGTTAGTGTGGTACTAAAATTGTTTTCTTTTAATAATTCCCGTTTAAACCGGTTACCCGGTTTATTTATTTGAAAAAAAAACGAAAACCGATTAGCTTAAATGTCGGTTAATTGGAAGCCCTACATGACACCTATGACGACAATAATTAATTGCGTTAAAATTGTTAACCGTATTTTTTTTCCAGCCACGTCTGATGTTCGTCAGGAGTTCTAATTTTCTTTATTCTAAAATTTTATTTGTTAGGTAGAAAAAATCGCAAAACTATCTAGTGAGGCAAGACTGTATATTTGTGAAATAAATGAGAAATATTCAACAAAAACGGTCAATCTGGATAATATTTAGACGATAGATCGAAGAAATCGGTAAATCGGGAAACGATTAATTCGGGATTATTTAACTTTGTTCTTATGGGTGTTAGGCCGGTACTAAGAAAAATAAACGATCAACGCGGGAAAACTAATAATGCGAAAACGGTAGATCAGGGTTCCACTGTATACCTACATGCATATTACAATTAAAGATGTTGACCTGAGCGATAAAAAGAGAGGATTACCGGTTTACAGGTCAATCGAAGAAAATTGACTTTCGGTAAATATTAGGCAATCGGAAAACTTACCCGTAATTGCCGAAAAATATTGAATCACGAATTAAGAAAGAAAGATACACGCATAATAGAACGATTATTGCAGTTGAGCTTCCAGAATGTGGAGTTTTGTTTTTCAACTCTAGCCACATTTTAACACGTAATCACTGGCCATATTGGCGTTATCTACCTTCCATCGACAAAACGATTACACCCATGACGGTAGCATGGTCTTGCTCTTACTTTTTGGGATGAGGGTATTCGGGATAACGAAAAATCAAAATTGGCAGGGAAAGAAAGACAACTAACTACATTCAGTGTGCATTTTTTTTTTTTAATAAATTTTATTATGAATTTTTGCTTAATTAAAGCTAGTTGCTAAACACAGCTGTCTGCAGGAAAGAATTCCTACTCTCTATATTAATTTTCTTGTGGAAACTGAACGATTTCTTTACCATTTTAATATGTTGGCACTAATTTTCGAAGCATCTATTTTATATATTAACGTTTGAATGTTTCAATTAAACCCTGATTAAATGGTTGTATTAATGACTTGAAATTTGTAAAATTTCTGATCCATGACATGCGCTATTATAAATATTTGATCGTCGATTGCCTTGCATCAGTGGATTATATATGTACTTCGAATGGTGCACCCGATGATGCGAACCGAGAAATCCATCCGGCCGTCGGCGCTGTGTTCGTTTTGAGGAGGCGCATGTCGGGCGTCGCGTCACTCTTTCCATTCATAGATTTGTCATCGGCGTCGGTGCGTTGCCGCTGCCGCGGACGGCTCGCCCGGTAGTTGGCACACCGTCAATATCGATTATCATACGGGTGGCTGATTAGCATGGGAATCCTTTTAGACATCATATTGCACTGCTCTGCTACCAACTCATTTGTCGGTATAACATACATTTGGAATAAATTGTTGGAAACCTTTACAATTGTTGGATAACCAATAGCAGTTTAGTGAAATAAAGGACAAAGATAATTTCTTGCATCGTTCATCGGATTAAAATAATATTATTCTGAAATATTCTCCTTCTCAACTATACAAATTACTGGTATTAAAATATCTTTGATATACGTACACCCGGTCCTCTTTTTACGTGTTTTTTTTTTGGTCGACACCGATCCTTTTTTATGCGATTTACTCATTGTTTTTTACCCAATGAGTAAATGGCATCCGACTTCACAACCTGCTTATAACGGAATTTATTGTAAAAATAAATAATTTATAATAAGTAATAATAATCGAATTATACCAAAAATATAGCATTGATAACTGCATTTTATCAAACGAGTCAGAGCTAAATTAAAATCTAATACGATCGTTCAAAAAATCGCTAACAATTATATTTCGCAGCCGAGAGTGAAATCAGCGAATAACTTCGCCGTTCAAAAATAAAATTAAAACAATTATGCGTGCATAAATATATACCTGCATCTCATTGTACTTTCATATTATTAAATAAATACATTATTGGCTATTGTAAAAAAAAAAAATTGTGCGAATTTTAAGAGAAAATTTTAGTTTTTCACACATTTTTAATATTTTCATATTTGGAACCAATTTATCAAATTGTATGAATGTAAGGTTTTTTACGCGATTTTTTGTACGCGTCAATTTCTGGAACTAATGTATCGCGTAAAAAAAAGATAGGATGTACAATCACACTCCTCTCAATTGCCTGTAATAGAAAGAGAAAAAGACATTGGTATATTGAGAACATCCGCATTTAAATGAACTTCTATCCTGAGACCGTAAAACGAACTCTGAAACAATTTTATTGGTCTAGGAGAAATATTTTTTATTTAAAAAATAAACTGTTTTTACTTATTGTACGTGGTGAGCAAAACTGATCCTGATCCTAATAAATAAATTTGGAATTAGTACAAAAGAGTGTTTTTCTTCATAGTGAGAGAGAGATCTATCTTTTTAATACAAATACAAAAACAGGTTAGTATGCCTCCGATGGCACGGCTTGCGTTCGCAAATCTCAATGAATTATTCGGATTGAATCAAATTTGCTTTACGTCAATGAACTAGCAAGCTCAACTCGTCAATGATGACTTTTTTGTTAATTTATCTTTGTTCATTTGTTTCACGTCTTTTTGACGCCGTTTATCGTTTGAAGAATATCTTCAGCTGAGTCTGACAAATCATACATTTTACGAAGGAACACTGATCGAATAAAGGAACACACTTACAATCTCGGCCCAACATCGACACACTTCCAATTAATAAAAGTAAGAGAATGAAATTGAAGACCTCGAAAGGCGGCGTAGCTCGGCCGGGGGGGAGGACCGACTATGTAAAACGTGTTTTCGAATTGATAATACCTAGTACATGTGTATATTTCGCGTCAGATGTTTTCAACATCGTCAATTGATTACCCCAGTCGATTTATTTTTTATTTTTATATAAAGGGGTTCACGCCGTTAATGAATTGATGAAATAAAATTTGAAAGAATTAGCCATCCTTCTAAATAGTTTCAAGTCGTATTCTTAGAATTTTCTCTGTTGGCTGTTTCAATGGCGAATTAACGACACTGATCAATGTATTCTAGTCATTAATCAATCCTTACAACCGAACCTTTGTAGTGTGCGAGAGTCGTCTGTCGATTCTATAGTAATATTTAAGCTTCGTGCATCGCCAGCTTTTTTCCACCAAATGTAATATCTCAAAATTAGGAAAATCAATAAAAAAGCGAATAAATCAAGGAGAATCCATTTTTAATTGACCGCATGATATTTTTTTCCTACCCTAACATTGCTTTTTAGTATAAAACGAATCACTCGCTTAAAACTCGATTAAAATTGAACCTCGGATCATTTGTTTTCGTTCCACTGCGATATAAATATTTCAGAGACGGCTTTCCACTTGGAAGTACATATTTGATAAGCGCATACGTGACTCATCCCTTGTGGTAACTGTAATCCGTAAACCTGTTTGACGAATGAATATTGTAATAAAAATGAAATCGTACAATTTTATAATATTACAGTAGATTTGATCGTCATCTAATTGAGATTTTAGTCCCGTGGTCAATTGTTACGCTGCAGTGTGTAATTTTCGTCCTAATAGGTATTTTCCTCAATCGTGCATTTTCTCACTTTTGTAAATGTTCACTGGTAATTTTTGTTGAAAGGCACTAATCAAAAATAAAACACTAATTCCAAATTAAATCAGAACAGCTTTTGCTCATCGCGATCATTATCAGCGGACATTTTTATCTCTTCCCTATCAGTTATCATCCTGCGCGATCCTGAACCACCTTCGACCTTCCTAAAATCGTTGATTATGTTCGTTGCTGATCAATAGCTCTCTCTGGATGCATTCTAAGAATTTTCTGTAGTGGCTCAGTAGACGGTACCCAAAACATGCTTGTTGTGCACTAATTGTTTTTAGTCGTTTTGTCGCCTGCTGTGGCCCAGTTGGTAAGAGCTTGCTCTTCCGATCACGCAGGACTGGGTTCGATTCCCGGTCAGATCACAGTGAATTTGAGAAATATTCAATTCAAAGTTGTGATCGAAGACTGGGTGTTTGTGATGTCAATTCACATCACCTCCAATCCTTCTGATCCTTTAATAACTGGGCGTAGAATAACGATTAGCCAACCACTAGTCCGGTTCTAGCCTTATCCTTCTTTCCCTACTCACTTTGAAAGAAGTGAGGTTGAGCGACTGAGTAACAAACAGTTCTCGTAGAAAAAAATCTGTTAAGATACCTCCATTAGGAGGCCATATGCTCCACATTGGGAGCGGACATGGATTAAAAAAAAAATAAAAATGTTTTTAAATATTAACAGTTTGCGCATAGAACGCATATATGAGTTAAGATCTACTCGTCCTCCGTATGACGCTGCAATATAATTTATCGATGCCGTTGACTCTCGCGTAGAGTTTAACAACAAGACAAGTCGCAAACGGAGTGAAGTGGTTCGCGACCCGTCGGTCGGCGACGGCTCACGCGGTCAACTTTATTATTGCTTTCCGCGAATAATATGGCGTGTGTTGCGAGATGCTCACGCTCGGCGGTCGACCGACCGAAAGACGGCGACCGTGTTACGCGGAGATTATTCGGCCGTTGTTTTTTTGTCGCTTTTTGACATTCCGATCGGTGAAGGATTGTTGTCTTATTTTGGGTGCAATAAATTCATAAATGCTCGCGAGCACTTACCTGCCTCTACATCTATCTACCTGCTCTCGCACAAAACGCGTTTATTATCGACGATGCAGTCCAAGCGCGCGAATCTTTTCTTTGATTTTTTAATATCTTACGCCGTTCAAGGTAACGGTGGCTAATTATTTGTTTGGGGTGAGGTAGGGACCTGCGTCTTTTGACTGGATCTTACATTTATTTTTCAACCATTACAAAAATATAGCTCGGGTACATTGTAATGGAATTGCATTTTAAAGTTTGTACATTTTGAGTTTCTTCAATTCGGCAATATTGAAAAATGACATCGGCCTTACCATATGAAAAGTTTTTTTTGTGCTTCAAAATAAAGTTAAAAATTGTTTCCGTGTTGACCGTTTGTTACTTCTTAAAGGCCCGTTAACACGTTTTACTCTCATTTACACTACAAGAGTAATAATTACAGTATGTTTGGTTGATTAACTAAATAAAACATCCATTTATTCAGTCATTGGTCAGTGAAATTGCATATTGCTTCGATTGAATATTATAATTAAATGCCTTTTCATATGTATACAGATATATTGTTTTCCGTGGTAGTATTGGCAATTTTATAAATCGATTCATGGATTTTAACAGTAGGGATAGAAGGATAAGGCTAGGACAGGACTAGTGGTTAACTAATCGTTCTCGCTACGCCCCGTTATTAAAGGATCAGAAATGTTTGAGAGAATTCTTAGACATTACAAACATCCATGCCTTCTAACAGAAATCGATCGAAAAAATGCTGTTCGTACTGGGACTCGAACCCGTGAGATCCGGCACGGAAGCCAACTGCGCTAGCCACTGCGCCATAGTCCCGACATAAAATAAGAAATAACATATAGAAATAGAAAGTTGTGATAATGTTATCCTGTAACCTGTACATATTTTAAACAAATATTTTATGTATGACGATAAATTCAAAACAGTGAGCTTGTCAAACTTTACAAAGAAATAAAATAATTGTTCATTATGTATATGCAAATAATCAGTGCCGGCGCGAGGTTATTTGGCGCCCTAGGCAATGATTATTGGCGCGCTCCCTTTTTAACAAATCATCCATTTTTTTCGAAATAGTAAAAAAAATAAGTAGGGATCATAGAAATATTTTTATATATAATATATCCATGTCCGCTCCCAATTTAAATCATATGGTCTTTTAATGGAGGTATATCATCACAAGTTTTACTACGTAAACTGTTTGTTACTAAGTAGGTCAACCTCTCTTTTTCGAATTATATATTATAGAATAGGATACATAATTACAACGAAAAAATATAAACATCAAAATAAAATAAACCTTTTTATTAGGATACATAAAAATAATTTAAATACTCCATTTACGCGCCCCCTAACGATTTGCGCCCTAGGCGGATGCCTATTTCGCCTGTATGGTGGCGCCGGCCCTGCAAATAATATGCGAAACGTATAAAATCTTGGTTGGATTTTTTTATCGTTCTTTTAGTCTACGCTAGGTCATTCAAAAACCAAAATTGTTTCATAATAGCCTTCAATCGTTTCTATTATTCAACTGTGGAAAGGAAAAGGGACGTAACCCACACATTGCAAATTTTACAGGAGGCACAAAAAACGTGTTTTGGTGATTTCGGACCATATGCAAATTGTGAATTATACACAACCTGGAAGTGCACTAATACTTCTAAACTGGTGTTCGATTAACATAATCTAATATTAATAAAATGAGTTGTCTAGGAAAAACCTTTTTTTCAGTCTTTCTTCTCATCTAAGCTTATCTCTAAGCTCATCTTTTTTCAACATTTAAAGCTAAATTTAGACACTGATTCGGCATTTGCAGCATACATCCTTTTGATAGAACGTGTATCAAGTTTGATACATTGTGTTTATCGGAAAAAACCTGATTTGAAAAAACTGTGGGTTACGTCCTTCCTTTCCACAGTCGACATGTAGGTATAGAGAATTTGGCAATTGATTTGAAACCAATAATGTAATTATTACACATATTTCTTATAGATATATAGTTAACTTTGGGAAGAATCATTGTCAATTTTATAAAAAATGTTATTTTATATATTTATTTTTCGGTACAAATTACATGCGATCATAAAAACAAAAATTACCTGTTTTTAATTATTCCTGAAAAAACGTTTAGATCTATTATTATTAGTAAAGACTAGCTGTAAGCCCCTTGACCTCAACGGGGGGGGGGGGGGATTTTTGTTGCAGAAAATTTATTGGCGTGAAAAATAAATTACAAACCTATTTATTGAATAAGTCAGAAATTCTAAAAGTAAAAGAAATATATCTCGGGGCATAAATCGACAGCCCTGCCCTGCAGTATTTAAATTGTATATAATATAATTTTTAGAATAATTGAAATGTTTAAGTTTGCTAACAAATATATTTCGTAGAAGAAGAAATATACCTCGGGACATATATCGACAGCCCTGCAGTATTTAAATTATAAATTATTTAATTTTTGGAATAATGTTTAAGTTTGCTAACAATCATATTTCGTAGTAGCAAAAATAGACCTCGGAACATATATCGACAGCCCTGCAGTATTTAAATTATAAATTATTTAATTTTTGGAATAATGTTTAAGTTTGCTAACAATTATTTTACGTAGTAGCAGAAATAGATCTCTATTATATAAAATATATACAATATATATTTTATTCAACTAATTTTCAAGTACGCTAACAAATATATTTCGTAGAAGAAGAAAAAGACCTGAGGACATTATTACGAACATATTTGTGATTATGTTAGAACTATTTTCACAATGTACACTTCCATTATAACTTTTATTCTGTGCACTCGAACTGACTGGCACTCGCGCTCTGGATAGCACCGGAAGATGCCGAGAAGCGAAACCCGGGTCGTGTTCGGCCAGAATAAAAGTTATAATGGAAGTGTACATTGTGAAAATAGTTCTAACGTAAACATAAATTTCCATCAAGCACCTTCAGTCGAAATTCTAAATTATATTTGTGATTTGTGATTATTTTATCGACTATTAATACATAGATACTGAAGTTTGTTTTCATAACTAATTAAACATCGTAAGTGTTCATTTGAACCATTCCGATTTCGTACATTTCCTTAAGTTTTGTCATTGACTAGCCTGGTTTCTCCCACGCCCCCACGGTCGATAGCTTAAATTAACTGTTTATTATTTCAACAAACCTATTCGACCTTGCTTTATGTAGCCGTACATTTTGTTTTGTGGTTCCTTTTCTCATACGAGGATCGATTTTCTCGATTCTTACATACGTACAGGCAGGCGTTCTGTGTATAATCAATGCGCCCTTATGCCTTCTATGCTAAGTATTGATTGCATCGCAATATTAAAAACAAATGTACAGTTTTTCCTTTCTCGGGCGACATTCGGCTATTGGACGACGTACGTGTTCTCGCCGCGGAGTTGGCCAGGTGCAACCCTGAATATGTATTGGAAGAGCGCTCCGCTACCGGACCGGTGAGTCTTCGGAGAGGGGCGAGGGGTGAAGAGAGGCGCCAGCGGCCGCGGCGTAACTCGGTAGCCTCCCCCTCCCCGCGACCCTCGCCTTCCTCGAGGACGGCTTTCGGACGGCCCGCGCGGCCTCATCGTTGCGCGTCCACGAACGACGAACCGCGAACGTTCACGCAATAAATGACCATCAATGAAATAGATTCATATCAGCATGTAGTATAGTACCCGATGCCTACCTCGTTGGAGGAATATTGGAGTGTATGGGCAATTTTATAAATATTTCCCGATTTTTTTTTTGTTCGGTATACGGTGTCGCCTGCTATGGCCCAGTTGGTTAGAGCTTTCTCTACCGATCACGCAGGTCTGGGTTCGATTCCCGGTTAGATCACAGTGAATTTGAGAATTTTTCAAATCAAAGCTGTGATTGAAGACTGGGTGTTTGTGATATCAATTCACATTATTTCCTCTCCTGCCATCCATCTGATCCCTTAATAGCTGAGTGTAGCGATAGCTATTAATCAACCACTAGTCGTGTTCTAGCCTTATCCTTCCTTCCCTACCACCCACTTTGAAAAAAAATGAGGTTTAGCGACCGAGTAACAAACAGGTCTCGTAGAAAAAAAATCTGTCGAAATACCTCCATTAGGAGGCCATATGCTCCACATTGGGAGCGGACAATACGGTATACGGAAAAAATACGGTATGCATTTCACGTAATACGTATTCGAATGATTGTAAGTTTTGTTTTGTACTGTTATGAGAAATACTGGTTGAATCTTACAAGTAAAAACATTGTTGAAATTCACTACATCACTTGACTATCGTTGTAGCAATAGGAGCACTTCTTCTTCCGACTTCCTATTGATTAAAGATATCTACCATGAAAATTGGTTTTCATTTTTGTTCGGTATTGACCACTAGCATTCGTGTATTCGGTAGAAAACGGTTAAGTAGTAGCAATAGTAGCCCTGCGTACTGATGTTTTGGCACGATATGAAAATTACAATTGTAAGATTCAATGCGCAGAAATTTGTCAGATTAAAAATCATAAAAGATAATACTCGTATTGTAATATCACTAACTACATCCAAGTTACTATGATTTGAAAATTTCAAATTGAAACTTTATTTGATGACCATACATAAACATTAGCTATATTATAATCATTGTTTATATTAAAAATAGAAAATGGTTGTGTGTATAATTGAAAATAATTAAATAATATTACATTCAATTTTGTTGAAAGAAATGTGGGATAATATTCAATAGCCATCTCAAAAATATTTAACATCAAGATACCTTGTTAAATTATTGGGTTGGCGATGGTATTCGTATAGTTATTAGTTAAAAACCAGTAAAAAAACTGTAAAATCTACCCATAAGATGTCCCTAAAACTATTCCTTCCTAAAACTCTGAATAATGCATGCAATGATAATATCTGTTATCATAAAGAAGATATTCGAGAACTCTAGCCTAAGTCGTCGATTTATTGAAAAGAAATACAAAAAAGCCGTAATTTCAATATCTCAAGTCGTATGTACTGATGTATTGATGATATGTGGGTCCATAGCGAATATGTAGTGGCGATGGTGCGTCGACATGGTGCGTAGCGTGGACAACGCTGGAGGGTAAATCGCGCCGTAAAGTGGATGGACCTCGGCCGATATCATCTCGCTCACTGCCTCTGTTGTGTCGCCTTCCCCTCTCCCACACCGGTTCCTCGCCTGCCACTGTGGATTCGCTTCACCTAATAAGTTCATCCGACCGCCGAGAGGAAGATTCCGCTGATTTTTAGCCTCCTCGATCATAGGATCTATTTAGGTATATCGATAGAATTTTATTCAATCTTATCGTCTTCAGCATTCAATTTTTTTTTCATATTTCGTGAAAGCATACATGGATTAGGCGAGATAAGTTGTCATAGTAGAATACCAAAGAAACCAACACACCATTGTACACATACCTATAACTCATTTGAAATTTTGAATATTTGTACCTAACACTAGCATGGCAAGTTCAATCCAAAACTATTCGCTCTGCCGAAGTGTTCGTATGTGTATGCCTAACAGGACGTTAATCGCCTACTACCTACACAGTGCACTGAAAACGTGATGAGATGCTCTTCCCGGCTAGCATGCATGTCATATCACACATGAAGTCCTACTTTTTAGTGGACAATCAAATCGTACGCTGTAAAGATGTATCGATCACCCTTCATCAAAAACAATGAATCAAGAAACGATACAAGTGTGATTAGTAACCACCCTATTGGGTACAACGTTGAACACAGTGTGGAATATTACAAAACTTTTTTGCACCACAATGCCTAAACGTGAAATTGCCTAAAAGTGAAGATATTGTCGCCCGCTTTGGTCTAGTTGGTAAGAGCTTGCTCTACCGATCAGGTGGGTCCGGGTTCGATTCCCGGTAAAGTCAATGTCAAAATTGGATTTTTTCAATTTTAATTTGAGATCTAAGACATGGGTGTTTGTGAAGTCAATTCGCCTTGAGTTAATCTCATGTGACTTTCAAAAATTCTCATCGAGTATATCTCGTATGATCTTTCAACTTAAAAAATATTTGACGCATTGGCGTAAGCTGTAATGTCAATTTTTTTTTTAAGTTTACTATAAAAATATATATATATATATATAAATATGTCTCGCAACCAGGGCAGTGTAGTAAGAGTCGGGAAAATCTTACGACCCAGACTCATTTAAAAATAATATATTTAATGATGTCTTCAAACCACAATAGTTTATAGTGTTGCCACTGAATGCTAGGCTGACTAACGACGCTCTGATGGTATACATGTATGTAAGATAAAATTAAATTATTGAAAAATTTCTTTGGAGTCGGAGTCGTCTTTTTTTGACACGACTCCGCAGTCCTGTCTTCAACAATACCAACATATACGCTGGAAAGTGTATAAATGAGTATCGAAATAATAAAAAAAATAGACGCTAGACCCCTCGGCTATAAATGGCATTAGTGCATCATACCGATCATCATACCACGCACCAATTAACTGTTTATTATTGTAAGCTTGCATATGTTTAAACGATTTATTTATAGCCCCGCCTCGCCCCGCATGCACATGACTTAAACAAAACGGAGCTTCATCTTTTCGCTTCCCGCCGCCCGCCGAATCCCGAATACCGTCTACCATTATTCAATTTATTAAATTTCATTTTGTATTCAATATGTCAGAGATTCCCAATCTTAAACTTCGGAACTGTTTATATTTAATATGTCAAAACAATTTAAGATGTTCCATTATTTTAAACCCTTAAATGCATACTGTATATACTACGAAAAGTACTAACTATTGTTTGTTAGTTTTTTTATATATATTAAGTATATTTTAAGTTTTTAGTTGTTTAAGTATATTTTAAGATTGCTTTTATACCCAATGGTAAAATACAAATCATTCTTCCAGTTATTCTAACCTAATGTAATGTAATGTTGCGGTGGCAAAAGAGGTTGTCGGTTCTAATCTGCAATCAAAGGAAGGGAGCCGGAGTTTTTGGAAATGTTGATATTAGGCAATCTTGATCAAGTTTACTTTTAACTGTTAAAAAAATGATTTACGCCGGGGAAAAAAATATTACTTCATTCTTTGATACATGATTATTAATTATTAACGATAAAATAATTTCTACCAAACAAAATGTTGCATTCTAGAGAACGTTGAAATATTATAATTAAACAACACTCCCAAACTTTTTTAGTTAGCACTGAAAATAATACACGTGCACATCGATTGTAAATCGTAAAAATAATATTTTCTATCGTTATGTACTCTACAATAATGTTTCGAAACTGAATGCATTTTGTTAATTTTTTCTTTTTTTTTCAGGTTCTATACTGCGGATAGTATGACCAGAGTGGATCCAGTGTATTGGCAGAATACACGCCTCATTAACATCGAGCCGTATAAAAGCAAAGTGAGTCGACAACGCAGCTACCTATTTAAGTATTTGCCTAAACACAAATACCATAGTCGTAATAAAATCTCAACGTCAGCGAGTTTCCTTATATATTATTTATCTAGACGATTAGAAAATAAAATGAGTGCAACGTGTTGAGTTTCAATAATGTGAATTACATCTGGAGGGTAAAATCGGGGGAAAAAATCCGCTATGAACAAGTTATAATATCTGTTGTTTTACTGTCCATGAAAATCGGCAACAAACCATCATCTGCGCGGTAAGTTTAATCCCAATTATAGCTAAACTAACGTACCTACCACATGTTTAGCAGATAGTATACATACAACATAAACAAGAATGTTTCGCAAGAACTTTTTTCACTTTCAAAGAATTATTGTCCTTGATCAAATTTGTAAACAAGATGAGCGAAGCGGTAAAATATAACATGTATGTGCCGATACTATTTTTATTGTAATGTAACAATATTTAAGAATAACGTTATGTGTAGTTATTGCGTAGAGTGTCAGGTAATGTGATAGATATGATTATTGTATATTAATTGATAGGGATTTAAGTCTTCAAATGAATATTTTGACTATCGACGCATCACAACTACTCAAGCTCGACATCTCATTTATCATTCATTATGTGCACCTATAGCGGATAATTTTGATAGTTTTTTTTTATTGAATTATAATTTTACGTAAATGTTGATTATCAACACTATTTTTTTTCGTAAGAATATATGATATGTCGCATTACGTTCGCGGAAGTCGCGGGCTTGAATCCCGGTCCCAACATTGTTTTATACTATACAAATTTTGCCTTTGTATTATGGGATGACGGGAATGGGCCTCCAATTCCGGGATCCCGACCAAATTTGCGATTGAGTTTAAATTGATATAATTCAAAAAGCCAACAGTACGTTTTTCGTGTTTTTCTTGCAACTTCGAAAAATGGATAGTTGTACTTTTGATACTCTACGACTCAAATATAAATCTTCAAGTGGTTAACTACCGACTCATATTTAAACAATTGTGTTTTTTACAGTGTCAACACTGTTATTCGTGCTTAAGCTAAAATGTCTGACTACTGGACATGGCTGACTATAGGAACAGTCACCCTATTCTAAATTTAGTTTTAGTTATTCCAAAAAGAGAGTCCGAATTTGATTGTGTCTGGGTTCTCCCAATCACTTGACCCGTTACTGAGTACAGGTACTGATAGGTATTACGTATGTAAATACTCATTTAACAATAGCAACAAAAGTAAGAAATACATACTGATTTAAGTTTTATTGAGGAAACCTTCTCCGCTTAAAAAGCAATTATAACTGGTTGCAGATTCATCATTACATGTTGTTAACATAATATATTGACTTTTTAAGAAATTCTGTTTAGTTATTTTACTCTCACTTGTGATCAAAGGGATCCGACCAGCGGTGGGCTGGTAATATGTTAACAAGGGGCTCGGTAAATCTCAGCCATAATGTCTTCATACCATAGATGATGCATACGACATGGCTCACTGGCTTTTTGCGGCCCGTTAGTTGACTTTGTTCGCTTCTTCAATTAAAAAAATGGAGGAGCAGCAAAGTCTTCCGTTTTGTATTACAATTTATAATAAATTGCAGTTAGGTGCTGATTTGATCTTAAATGAATGATTTTCTTAACTTATCAAGGGGCTCGCCGGCCATGCAGAATTTTAACAAGGGGCTCGGGCGAGCCCCCCGAGCCCCCTTCCAGCCCATCCCTGGATCCGACCGCTGATCAAGTTTGACTGTATTTTTAAAATCTGCAATCAATTGCAGTTATGTACAAGTAAACACACAGTTCTCGTCGAAAGCCTCAATGCGAGTCGGAAGATTTTTGTTTCAAGATCATATTCAAAAAAACACTATATTTATTTGTACTATTTCCACATTTGAAATGTCAACACTTTGGCTTATTTTGATTGAATACACATCATTAAATATATTTTTCAAAAAAAAAATCGAGCCGCTAATTTTTCTCGACTCCGGCCAAAATACCGCGACTCCGCTACTCCGACTCCACAGCCCTGATTTATACAAATCAAAATATCACTGTAAAATTGTATTTTCTTATCAGTTAATGCTCGTCATGAGCGAAACCGGTCCTGATCTTTTTAAATAAAAGTGGAAGTAGTACAAAGGAATATATTTTTTTTTTAATATAATGTCTTTCCATCAAGTATTGACAGTGAACACCCTAAATAAATATTTATATCGTAAAGTTTATAATAATATAAATTGATATTTAAATAATCATTTTTTTGTTGTGATACCGAATATTTTTCGTGAACACCCTATCGACCTGTCAACTTTATTATGGCACATTATTATGATATAGGCAAGTCTGTAATAAAACAATAAAAGAAAATCCTACACAGGTAATGTGTGTTACGTTTTTTTTGAAGAATACTCGCACGTAAGTCAAGTCAGTCAGTCGCAACGCAAGTGTCAGTTTCTCTTGATGAACTAATGAAATTAATTAAATTTAAACGAGAATCGACAAAAACAATACAATCATCACACCCCTCCCCCTTGATGGTTGTTAATTTCAATATAAGTACCATAACTGTATTTTATAAAAATAAGGTATCGTAGTATTATTGACAGAGGTGGCCATAATAAAAAATGTAAGTTGTCGATAATCTAATAGAGCTATCGACTTTCCTCGATAACTGTATTTTTAAATGCTTATAAAGTGTACAAATGCAATGAAATACTTTTTTATTTGGCAATAATACGTAAAAGAAAAATGTCGAAACGAAACCGTACTAGTTGTAGGTACATAGCCGATTCCGCGCCAAATCTCCCCGACAGATGGTGCAGCGAAGCCAAATAATATTACTAATGCAGCAATCTCGCGACAGAGAGCGCTGGTTATCGCGAAGTAGTTATTCGTTTCCCGCCAAATATGAGCCAATCGGAAAGACAAAATTAGATCTTTAATGCGGAAGATGGATAATTTTCACGAACGGTCTCCGCTCTCCAGTAATAATTTATTATATACTATGGAATAGCTTAAATACCATTTAATGAGTACTCTAGTACACACGGCTCCATACTTCCAATTGGTAATTTCATAAACAGGGCCGGCGCCATCATACAGGCCAAATAGGCAACCGCCTAGGGCGAATAGATGGAGGTGTAAAATACTTTTCTATACTTTCATTATATTTAATATCTATGCAATAAGTTTTAATCAGTAGCTGGAAAACTTAAAAATCGTTGCCATCACAAAAAAGTACTTGCTCTTTATAGTGCAATAAAATATTGAGCGAAAGCTGCAAAAAAAGGACCCATTTTTTATTTTGGGAATTCCGCGAATTCCTGGGTTTTTTTTTTGATTGATTGACTTGGCATTTACTTGGTAGAATTCCATTATAATATGGTAAAAATAGCAAAGTACTTAGTTCTACAGTTTTTATATTTATTAGTTGATAGCTATATCGGCTTTCGCCGGTTCTTGAAATTGGAAATCCTGGAAGAGTTAAAAAAAGGTCTGTCGTCTTTTCATTTTTAGGCAATTCTGTAAATTCATAGGATTTTAAAATCGCGAAATCGGAATATGTGAAATTGTTATCCATGTCAGTGTCATTTTTCATAGATAATCTGTTGGCGAATTAGCCATATCTCGAACGAGGGTAGTAGAAGTGACTAGTGATAATCTGTCCACCCACGGCACGGCGTTTGGTTTTCATTTGTCACGTTGACTGGGTATAAATTTTGTTAAAATGTGCGTAAAGTGACGTATCCGTTTAAAAATCGGCGGTTAAAAAGCGCAGCTGTGCTCCTAATGTTGTTTAGTGATTAAGATAAATTCGGACAAAAATAAAATTATTATGATTATTGAACGGAATCCCTCTCCCCTCGCGATCCGTATTTTTTGTTATAAATTTGTTATCATTATCTATTAAAACATATAGATTTATAAGGTCGGGTGATGCGGGGTGGGGTTATCGGCGCTTATTTACACTTAAATAAATTATCAATTAGTAGTCTCTTCATCGTAAAAAATACAAATAAAACAAAGTGTTTCATTCTTACGATTATGTTTTGTATTTGCTTGCATAAAAACATATTTATTGGTTTTTTTTTTATCTCTAAAATATATGTATGCGGAAGTCCGAAAAGACAGATTGTAACATTTGCAAATATGTTTGTGCGTGGACCTCAATCTATCGCTCTGCGGTGCATCGTTTTCCCACTTTCGATTATTCAAAAATCTCATTTAAAATTTTCCTTTTTTTTTATGTTTCCTCGGTAACATTGTTGCAAAAAACGCCCATACGTATAAACTATTTTTTGTCCGATTCAAAAACCTGTTGAAAAACCGGGCTTTTTGTTCAATTTGCGACATCCGAATGCCGGTTTTTTTGAAAATTTGGAAACCCGGTTTACAATATTAAAATTAATATTGTGTTTTTTATTATTTATTTAAAAATCTCAATATTTTGATTTAAAGCCACCATGGCTACAAATAATGATGTTAAATAATGATTATTCTATTTAGATTTTTTCTCAAATAGTTTTTAATTTGTTGAAAACATATTTGAAATTGTATTGAATTGAAGTATTTTTTGTAACAGTGTCGAGTTGTACTAAATAAACGTTAAAAATTGTTGTTTTTTTTTTGTTGCTTATTTTATTTTAATTATCACATGAACACGTTATTGTACATACTGTCGACAGTCTCGCGCCTATGTAAATATTTTCCGCCTTGAATGAAATGCAGCTTGCGCGAAAGTGGGTTTTGGGTAGACGGCGAGTGAACAATTTATTAGTTTCCTCTTAAAAGTTCAGTAAACGAGCAGTACTTTATTTTACCTTTACCTCTGACATTTACGAGTACATATAATATTAGGTATTATGTTTATAAGACTAAACCTACTAAACTGTTTTTTTCAAAACAGCTTTTATTCGATGTACCTACATTGGTCACAACGCACACAACTTGATACACGTCCTATTAAAAGGATGTAAGCTGCAAATGCCGAATTATTTGGCCTTTTAGTTTGAAAAAAGAAGAGCCTTCGAAATTACGAACAGGAACAAGAACTTAAAAAAAAGTTTTTCTTAAACAATATATTTAATCAATATTAGATTAGATCACTTAAACACCAGTTTATAAGTCTACGTGCACTTCAAGGTTATTTCATAATTTGCCTTTGGTCTAAAATCATCAAAAAACATTTTCTGTGTCTCCTGTAGAATTTGTTATGTGTGGGCTACGTTCTTTTTTCGTTTCCACAGTTATGTGTAGAACTTAAATACTTTGATATTTTTTCATCTGAAAAATAATCATATATTAACCATATGAATAAAACTTTTGCGTTCCGTTATTAGTAAAGTGGCCTCTTTACATCAAAAGATACTTCGTTAAGAGTCCATAATATGTACATATATGTTAATATAATCCCTTAACCGCACTGGAAATTATCTTTCGTCAGCCCATTTTACTTTTTGGACTATGGAAACTATTTTAGGGTGTTCACTGTCAATACTTGGTGGAAAGGCATTATATTAATAAAAACACAATATTCCTTTGTACTTCATTCCACTTTATTTAATAGGTCAGGACCGGTTTCGCTCATTGCGGGCATTGTCAACTGATCAGTTCGCAATGAGCGAAACCGGTCCTGACCTATTAAATAAAGTGGAATAAAATACAAAGGAATATTGTGTTTTTATTAATACTATGGAAAGTGGCCTCAACTTTTCTTCATATTTTAATACGCCTGGATACAATTGTTGCTAAAGCACCAAAACGTTTTATAATTACTGTAGGTATTTCTAATTCGAATCTTATCACATCCATCGATTAGTAATGCCAGGTCATTGGATTCGATTGCGCGGGTGCGATCGTGCCTGCGTTGAGATTGGAGCATTCAGCTTTTGAAATGTCTGAAATGGTCAGTCGACCGTCTCGCGGCTGCAGTTTGATACCCAAAAATTACCAGGTCAACCGAAGAATGTTAAAATAAATAATGAACATATCTTACGTAACGATTACCATGTACACCCAGTCCTCCTTTTACGCGAGTGTTTATTGACGGCACCGTTTCTTTTTTTACGCGATTTACTCGTTACGCATTTTTTTTCTTTCAATTTTTTTTTTTACAGAAAAGTGGTCTTACGTAAAATCTTGTGATGTCTCAATGTGTCAATGTGTCAATTGTGATGTAAAAATACATTTATTAAATTCGTTTTGAGTAGCACGTTTTGGCCATTTTTTTTATCCAAACAGATAACTTATATTAAATCTATTTAATAAATACACTCCAAGACTTGTGCCCATTATTATAAAGAGAAATAATTTACCATCAGATCAACAAAACAAATCGAATCAGATCAAAAATCTAGGTAAAAAAGCATTTCTGCAAACGGGTCAGAGTAAAATTCAAATTCAATTCATTTGTACAAAAAATCGCGAGCGAGATTGATTTCTCATTTTGTTTTTGTATTTAAAAATAAATTAATGGTTATTATGAAAAAAAAAAACAACTGTTATGATTTTTGGGACGAATATATCATATTTTATGAAGATACTATCTTTTTAACGCGCCAATTTCTGGAACCAATGTATCACATAAAAAAAGGATTAGGTGTACCCACTGGGAAACGTATCCGTTAAGAAACGGATATTCCGTTCGTTTGTAATTTATGAATGTGGCATTTATTGTTATTTCTTAATTTATTAAAAAAAAAACTTAGTTATTATTGTGTTATTAGCCTCGAATTTAATAATATAAGTATGTATATAAAACCTGGTTAAAAGACCAACCATGAAATATACTGAAACAACCGGGAGGCGAAGAACTGAAAACAATGAGGATAATCATTTATAATAGCGGATAAGGTTTGTTGGTTTGATATGTCCCAATGTGATGGGTTAAATCCCCGGTCGCGGCAGTTTTTTTTCGGAATCATATTAATGAGTACTTTTTTCCATTATTTGCTGACATCTATGAGAGATTTGAAGCCATGATATATTTTTAATAATGTTAATAATAAAAATTATACTCAAAAATTTCAACGACAAACATGCGTAACAAGCTTTGATTGATATAGATTCGTGATATGTTTATTATCAAATAGGGACTGAACCAGTGGTGTAGGAAGGGGTCATGCCGCCCGGGGCGTTCCTTCAATTTGTCGCCCTCAATATGTCCTCTAATATTGTTTTTAAATCACGTCTACTGCTTTTTTTATCTATGAACTAATAAATATAGTTTATTTTTGAAAATGCCGTCCCCAAAAATGTGCCACCCGGGGCGGTCTGGCCCTACCGCACCCCCCTTGCTACGCCACTGGACTGAACTTATAGTAATCAAAATTTAATAAACTAAATTCTCAGTTTGTTCATCCGAATAAAGTTGGCTTATCAAACTGCTTTTCTAAAATCTTTTCTATTCATATTGCTTGCAATGTTGCTAAAATGTTCAATGGGATTATTTTGAGGTCGAAATGAAACGGGAAGACGATGGAACGTCCGCCCATTGATACAATAAATGAATACAGCGGCGCACATGGTAACGTAACGAACTAACGAATAACGATCGAGTCGGTGCAGAATATTGCGGTGAGGCATTGTGGGGTACCATACCACTACAAAACCCCGCTTATTTTTCATTTGAGGACATGAGGGTGCGGATATGATATTATAAATAACTTAACCATTGTAATTTGCTCTGTATATAGATATATGTATCTTATTAATTGTATTCTACACTTAGTCACTTGGGAGTTATATATTTTTCAAAGCGACAGTAAACCGTTTACAAATAGATTTCTTATTTTTAAAGGGTCAATTTATAATCTTGTGCCGCTGGACATTTTACAAAACGAATATTTGATAAACGTATTTTATAGCGCATATGTATGTTAATTGTGTTTTTACTTACCAAACTTGAGCATTACTTAGCAAACCGCGGCTCTTTGTATATACATTCGTTCGCACCTCTTCGGACATCAATCTTGAATGTATCACATTGTTTACTCTAACGAAACATACATATATTGCATATTTATGATTCTTTAATATCTTAACTATTTGTTTTCTTGACAACTTCTGCGAAGACGCCTATTTTAAAGTTTACAAATGCAGCAAACATGGAAATACTGTCAAACGAATCATTTTGAACTGGAAAAAAATACATAAAACCGCACATTTTGGTGGAGGTGCATTATACTAAGGTTAAATATAACAAAGTATGTATTTAGTTCCACGTAAGCTTTTTCGCCATTCCGCCATCATCAGAACTATCAAGTAATTGCTTGTTTTTAGTTACATTGTAACTTGACAATCAAAAAATGATATGTATAGTCATGCTGACATGCGATCTAAAAGCTAGTACAGCCAAAGTGGCAAACAAACGGATTGTTGGAAAAGACATCTAACATGCGACTCTTAAACATCTACCCCGGCGAGAGATTTCCGCTCCTGGAATGAGGAATTCCCAATTTATGGTTTCCTTCTTAAAATTCACGCGTAATTTATAGCGGCGATGACAAGGATATTTAGTAGACGAATGAGATATATACGCGTAAATGCAAAAGCGGTTGGGCCGCGGCAGGGCGAGGTTGGGCGACGAGCAGAGGAGCGACGCCGAGGTCGGAGGAGTGGGAAACTGGACTCGACGACGAGAAATAGCCTTTCGCCGAATTTACGTCAGGCCTTCATCAAGACACACGAAACTTATAGAAGTACGTTACCAGCAAACCTGATATTTTCTGTTATTCATCAGCATTAACTGATAGTATACTATTATTGTACATTTCCAGTGCTTATTTTAAAAAACAAAAGGCGCTGGAACTTATTTCTCGTCAAGCTTTTTTTTCATGTCCGTTCTCAATGTGGAGAATATGGCTTGCTATTTGAGATACTTCATCCGAGTTTTTTACGAGAACTGATTTTTAGTCAATTGCTCAAACTCCCTTTTTTAAATCGATCATGTAGATCTAACCTTTGTTGTGATTATTTTTTTTTTACTTTACAAACGAAAAGAAAATTCTGCGAATATTGATTTGAAACATTAAAAATGCTAAGAAAAAAGGGTGCCGGAACGTCGTTCCACCGCGTTACATGGGGGAAAAGCATTGGACATATCTCATAAAATACATCTTACAATAATCTTGTTCTCAGAAATTCATGCTTGAATAAGCATGAATTTCTGAGTAAAGAAAAAGCATTATAAATTCGACTTTTTAGTTATTTCAAATACCAGTTTCTAGTCACCTAAAACTACTGTTTTATGTAAAAAAAGCAATAAATTGAGTTCCGTGGAAGTAAAACGTCTTTGACCGACCTATTTGTTTACGGAAATTTTATATTTATTAATCAACGCATGAAGTTAGAGCATGGTTTCTCAACGGTGGGCCATGTGGCCCCCCAGGGGGCCACAGAGATTTATTTTTGTTTTGGGGAGCCACAACACATTTCAGGGGGGCCACGGGCAAATTGAGGATTTCAAATTTCTCGGTGAGCTAAAAAAAAAAGAAGGTAGGGGGCCACAGAAAAATAAAGACACTCAAAAGGGGCCACGCTCCCAAAAAGGTTGAGAAACACTGAGTTAGAGGATTAGAGCCATTGTGAGTTATGAGATGGCCACAACAACCGCATAAATCTTTAACCGCTTAATAACCGCTTCTGATAAAATGGGTAGTTTAACATTTTTTTAATAAAATATATCCGTTCCCAATGTTAATAATTTAGTGAAGGGTGAGAAATGAAAGATGGGGTTTGAAAGGAATAGCTGCTAGCTAACCGCTTTCTCTACCACCCGTTTTCACTATGAGAGTCCAGTTAGGTGGCCATTTTGAACTTCTGGAACACAGGCTCCCAACCTATGGGTCGCCAATTTATACAGTCAACTAAAAAAAATATTAACTATAATGCAATTACCTTATTAAAAATGCCCTTTTAAATTGCATCGGGTTGCGGGTTACATGGCTTTCATAAAAAGGGGTCGCCACCCGAAAAAAGTTGGGAACCTATGTACTAGAAGACCTATGTACCTATGATATGATTTAAATGTGTACTTTTTTCGATGGATTCGACGGTCACTTAGTAGAAATTTATTTTTCGAGTTTGGAAAAGCAATATATTTCACTTTTAAGTCAACCTTTGGCTTTTAGTATTGCAAATGTAAGATCAAGCTGGAGTTGTGCAATTTGCAAACAGACCCTTTTTATACTAACAAATGTAAAACAGGAGAGTTTTTTTTTAAATAGTTACCAGAAGTGAGGTACTCTTAATTTAATTATTTATGAAAGTATTTTTTTAAAAGCAACATTAAATATTGTTTTTAATTACATTTTTATTTATACAATTTTTAAAATAATCCACGAGCCGCCTTTTGTCAGGCCTGCTCTAAACGTCTAGGGTAGGGCACCAATAGCGTCCACTGTTGCCTATTGTTCGGAATGAATTTGCTCACATTAACAAAACAATACGTTTTTATGTCATAGTTGCAAAATCAATCAATTTTTTTTAACATACACAAACTTCGCCACAGTTATCCCGTTACGTTAACGATCTTTGTAATGTAATGGCCAATGGGGTAATTTTCACGTAATATGCACTCGCTACTTGCTATTTATTATAGCCATTCATTCATTCATATTCCACATTGTAGATACATTTATCTTTTGCAAACATCCGTCAATCGTCCACTCGTCCTCTTGTCTAGTCGGCTTTGTTTTATTTCTCATATCAGATATCTAGTCATTGTATTTTTTTTTAATTTGCTTTACAGATGATAAACGCTCCTCGCAGATAATGAATCTTATTATTGTTTTTCTTCCATTCATTCATTCGCTCTTTATTATTAGTCGGCAATCACTAGTCACTAACCAACAATCGTTATCATCATCAAATATACAAACATAGTATCATTATGATAAACGATAATAAAACGGGAGTTCAACCAGTACGAACAACGAAATCGCGTAGCTCCTACGCGAGTTCTCGTATTGCAGGCAGCGGCGTAGCCACCTCGTAGCAGTTATGCAATGCATGAGGGCCCAACGAAAGGGGGGGGGGGGTCTTGCGTGACGTTTACATGAGTGCCCAATTGTTTTGGTGACGCCACTGATTGCAGGCGAATACTCACTCGACTTCCCCGACAGAGTACAGACTCTTTCGAGACAGCGTCGACTGTTCTTTGAAACCAAATTTCTCCCAGTATGTATTTAAAATATAAATTGAATACACTTTTGGTATTGAAAGTCTCATATATAATATACATATACCTAATCATGTCGAACGGTATTGTTATTTTTTAAATATTTTATTATTATAACAACGGTTATGATTAAACGTCAGATAATTAATTGTCTTATCTTTTATCATAATCATGTTGATACTGCTCAAATAATTATTCACAATCTTTCCCTTATCTTTTAAAATAATCGGAACCTGTAGCAGAATAAATTGTGAATTCAGTGCATGAGTAATATCATCTTAACTTGTAATGCAGAGAAAATTTTATGACTAAAAGAGAAGTATCGATAAGAGGGGCAGACACATATATAGATAATAAGACACCTGCGTGTATTAAAATTATCATTGTTATCTTAATTGCGCATCAAGTGATGCATTCAAGTATGTAATCTCCTGGACCAGTTATCGTTAAGAAAATATTAAAAATAATAATGGCTTTAAGCAGTTAACTCGTGTCTTTGGCAATAACATAATTATTATTGCACACATACGAGCACATATTGTGTGACAAATGTCACGTACGTTATTAATATTATAAGACGATGCTGACTTGAATCGGAACGTTTAAAAAAATAATTTAATATAAATATTTTCATATCCACATCGTGGTTGTAATTCCTGCTTCAAATCTACAAATTTGGTCGTTTAAGTTAACTCTATAACAGATGACAGGTAATGAGTGTCTGATTGCCTACAACTCAACCAAACCACTCATATTTCTTGATGGTGATCACGCTTAGTGGGTAACTTTTGAATCATATTTCCGCTATATGTATTATGCGTGCGTCTATATTTCGTCGCAATTATGAGGCACTATGCAAAAGCGATGATGGTGTGAAATAAAATGATTTGTTAAACATACGTTTAAGTGATCGTTATCTAAAAGTATCACTTTTATTTTATATTGTACCTGAATTTAAATTACTATCAATATAATCGATTACATTGCTTCGTTCCTATTTTTTTTTTTTTTTTTTTTTTTAATTCCCTAGGGTACTCAACGTTGTACCCACCACCACCCGCTACGGCTTCACACTCTTTATATAGGGTGTATTCCGTAGCGTAACAACGTTAGTCGTGTTCAAAATATTGCCAGAAATGTCCCGAGAAGAAATTCCTCAAGACTTGGTTGCATGCACTACAGTGTGCAGAAATAAAAAGTTAATAATAAATTTTAGATTTTAGATTTTATCTATTTAAATCAACTCTTTTTCCAAAAGACGCGGAGAATTCTTTAAATGCCCTATAATTTGCCTTAGATGCAACCAAGTCGGCATGACCGACGGGGCCGACAGATCCGACAGATAGTCGTATCGTCTTGAGCAATTTTTCCCGTTCATTATTTAAATCTGGACATTCCCAGAGGATGTGATCAGCATCCTGAATCATATATCCGCATTTACATTTAGGACTATCTACTAACCGGCCAAGCTGGAAGAGCTTGGCAGCGAAGTAACCGTGGCCAGTTATGAATTGGCTGGTCCAGAAATTAGGAGTCAGGACTTTGGTTATCTCCATTCGCCATTTAACATTCGGAAAGAATTTAAAAGTTTGCCTCCCCTTTGAAGATTTCTCCCATCGAGCCTGCCAAACTTTCATTGCAGCTTCTATCGCCACACTGCGCGCTGCAATTCTATGAGCTTTAGAATTGTAAGGGTCTGGTCGAGGAGGAGGCAGTAACTGAATTTCTCCCACCTGGGACTCGACACCTTTGTACAGCATTACTGTTGCGCCTCTAACTTGAATGTGCAGGTCCAACGGAAGTATACCAGCCAAGACCGGCAATGCATCCGTAGACGAGGATCTGTATGCTTTGGTTAGGGCTATCAACGCACTGCGTTGTCCACTTAGAAGGATTTTCTGTATCGAAAGAACGGTGCATCGTTTGTACCATGTGCTAGCGGCGTAGCTAGCAATCCCCATGTATATGGCATCGTAAGCGATTTTAAGGGCACTAGATCTTAAGCCCCAATTTTTACCTGCTAGGCGTGAGATTGAATAGAAGGCAGAAGTAGCCTTGCTCACTGATGTCTTGGCATGGTATGAAAAAGAAAGTCTATCGTCTAGAATAAGACCAAGGTAAGTGACCTTTTCAGAAACTTTAACCGTCGTAGTTCCCATGCGTATAGTGGGAGGTCTTTGTCTACTTAGGCCGACACCACCCTTGAGAAAAATAGCTTCAGTCTTTTTGGGAGCAAAGGACAGTTTGTTGGCGTCGCCCCAAGCTAGGATTGATGAAAGCGCCTCTTTTGATGTTTTTTCTATACCCGCGCGACTATTTGCACTTACTAAAAGTAAGGCATCGTCTGCGTAGGCAAAAATACTGCAGTCAGGTGGAAGAGAGATGGACAGAATATCATCAAATAAAATGTTCCACAGCATGGGACCAAGAACGGAACCCTGTGGACAGCCCATTGTGGTGTTTTGTTTTACAATCTGTTGTCCATTTTCATATAGAATCGATCTGCCATTGAAGTAGCTTTGGATTAAGGCATAGACATTTCCAGGTATTTTTCTCAGTCTAAGTTTGTGCAATATAAGTGGCCAAGAAGCATTGTCGAACGCTCCAGCAATATCCAAAAATATTCCCAAAACATATTTGTTAAGAGAGGATTCCGAAGTGGAAAGTACTGTGGAAATTGCATCTTCAGTATTCTTGCCTGGTCTGAAACCAAATTGGTTATTAGATAGTGGTGCTATTTCAGCCAGATGAGCTTCAATCCTAGAGCACATGAGCCGTTCCAACACTTTCCCAAGAGCCGGCAGAAGCGTAAGGGGCCGATAAGCTTTAGGGTCTGATGGAGACCGGCTACCAGATTTTGGAATGACTATGAGTGTCCCTGTTTTCCAACAATCGGGAAATATGCCGCTAGTGAAGCATTGACATAATATTTTTGTTATTTCTGGAGCGGCAAGAACCCAGGATCGTCTGACAAGAGTATTATCGATACAGTCCGGACCCGGAGCTTTGTTAGATTTTAATGATAGAATAATTTTACTGATTTCTTGCTCAGAAGGCAGTGGTGAGTGAGCAGTGTCAAGTGGAAAAGTAGCCAAGTAGCGGGCTTGTCTGAGGCGTTCATCATCTAACAATGGATTGTCCTGTGGAATAAGCGCATTCAGCAGCACTTCTGTTGTTTCTGATTGGGTGCTGGTAAAACCATTTCCATGAGGTCGTTCAATGCCACAAATAATTTTATTTGGTCTGCTATTATTCTTTATTGCCCGATACGGAGGACCCCAAGGATTCCAGCCCCCCATGGAAGAGACAAAAGTTCGCCAATGGTCTGATTTAGCCCTAAGTATCGCATTACGATATTTGCATCGAGCTGATCGATGCCTAGCTTCCAGTAGTTCGATGATGGCGGGTGGCTTTGCAGTCCGGCGAGCATTTTGAAGTGACCTCATAGCTCTTTTGAAGAGTGCCCTCAAATCAGAGACGGCCTGGGTCCACCAGGGAGATTGCGTCTGATTTCTCGGCTTACAGCGGCTTATAGTGCGCTCTGCTGCATTAATTATATCTTCCGTTAGCCGTGAAGCAGCCAACTGCAGGTCCGATACGGGATTCCTAGCTGCCCGGTCAAGCTTTTTGATCAGCGCGTTATCAAATTCTTCCCATTTATCATGTCGCGTTCGAAACCTTTTCAATATAACTGGTGAAGAAATGTTTGGGACAGCTATTCCAAGATTCTGTCGCAGCTCAAATGTTATAAGTCGGTGATCACTGATAGAAGCATCTTCATGAACACGCCAGCCACTGACTTGAAAACACGTTGCCTCTGTAGCCAGTGTAATGTCAATGTAAGATTTTCCCATTGAATTCATAAATGTGGGTGGGCTCTCAGGATTGTTAACAACAATCAGGCTATGATGTGATATGAACTCTTCAATGACGGAACCGTCGCTAGTTGCGTGGCTTATAGGGGCCCATAAAGGGGACTGTGCATTGGCATCAGCTCCGATGATGACATATCTGCCCGCGAGAGAGCCAAGAACCGAGTCTAACAGCCGTACTATGTGGTCTGTTGAGCTTTCATAATTAAAATATGCAGAGATCACTACAACTGTGGCACCTCCAGGAATGGAGATCTCAGCGCAGGCGATATATTCAGATGAGAGATGAGATAAGTGCAATACTCCAATCTCAGAGTTGGCTACGTAAATACAAGCCTTAGATGCCGGGCTGTTGTGGATCACGCGACCATCCTCAAAACCCATTCTTGGGCTCCAACGGTACGGCTCCTGAACCAATGCCACGTCAAGTTCACCTGCCTGCATAATATTTGCCAGCTCAAGGGTAGTTGCTCGACCTCTTCCCACATTCAATTGGGCGAACTTTATCACCGCGCCGCCGAATAGTCAACCTTCGCTTGTTCCCTAAGTTCTGCATGTTGCCGTGCAGGGCAGTCAGCACTATGAGTTGGATGATTGTGTGGTTTTTTGTATTTGAAGCATGCCGCACATTTAGGAGGATCAGCTTTTTTTGGACAGTCTGCCTTGTCATGCCCAGTAGCAGTGCAATGGGCACATACCCTATCTTTGGCAGAGCAAAATTTCGCCATGTGACCATATAGATGGCATTTGCTGCATTTGATAACGCCTAGGAAGTCATGGAGGTAGTATGACTCCCATCCCAGGAAAAGACGGTCATCATGTATAAGAGCCTCACGGATAGCAGCAGGTACGTATACCACGTAATGACATTTTCCCGAATCGCGTGGGCCAGCTTTATGGCTAATTTTAATTAGGTCTTTGCCGTCAGAATCTCCAAGACCTGTTCTTTCCTTGGTAGAGTCATGAATAGCCTCCTGAATTTGGTGCTCATTCATGTGGCTGGGCAGATTGAAAATGATCACACGAGGAAGTTTTCTTCCCGCTATCTCTGCACGAAGCCCGACATCTGATAAGCCCGGGGCGTTTAGGAGTAGTTTTGCTTCCTCGTCAGTTTTCGGATGGACAATTACTCCACCATTGCGAATTGCGCGTACTCCTGTTATTTGAATCCCCAGTGCGCCTGGAGATATTGCAGATTTTAAAGATTTTTTGGTTTTGTCCGAAATTTTTTCTTCGCCGGTTGGGAAGAATAGAACTCCGGGGCGCGGAGCAGTTGCGGGAAGACTAGGGAAGGCCGTCTGCTGGTGAGTAATGGATCTGTTTTCATGGCCCATTTTGGATATGCTGCCATTATTTATATTTGATTCATTTCATATTCAATATCATTCATTTGTTTTGATCAATGGCATATGTTATTTCCATAAATTGCATATGTGCATGGCAATCAATGTCATATTTTGTTTATGTTTTGTGGTGCATATTATGGATTGGTCATGCGTGATTTATGTTTTTCAATCATATCAATGTTGCATAATTTATCAATGATTATTCAAATGATTTTATTGATCAATTTTTGATGTTATTTTTGTCATCATGTGCATATTTTCATCATGCAATATATTTTGCATGATTATGTGATATAATGTGCATCTATTTCTTAATAGTATAGATATGTATACATGCAAAATGAGGTCATGTATGCATTACATATGCATGGCAATGCAAATGCAAGTTATCATCAAAACCATATTGGAATGGATATCATGGTACAATTATGAATTGTCATTGATGGGATGTAGTGGGATATCATTTGTTCAGTGATATGATTTTTCATCCCATTCAATGGATATGTTTCATATTTTCACATTGGTATGTAGGTTTGTGATTTATGGATTGGTTGGTTATGTGATGGGTGCAAATGTTATTCAATATCATTTTCATAATGCATGAGTATTCATGCATTTCTCATTCCAATCCATATGGCCTTTCGCCCGACTACAGTCGTCCACGGTAGAGTCATATCCTTTGCAGGGGCAATGTTGGCTTTTTCAGTTGCCCGGCTATTTTTGGCGTACTTGTCCTTTTCTTCAATTATTCCTTCCAGTTTCGCTAGCTGTATCGCCATCTTTGCGGCTTCGTGGCTT
>CM062827.1:177263-521464 GCA_031772345.1 Himalopsyche anomala
TTCGTTCCTATTGAAATAATAATATGAATTCAATTCAAGGTGACGTATATCAGCTTATTGCTAATTAGTTCCTTTAAATTAATTCTTCTTTTACCCCGCCCCTGTCAAGTACGCTGGCGAGAGAGTAAACTCGCCCGAATACTAAACTATCTGAACGCGAAGTACAGTATGCGGCCTAGTGAGCGAACGAGTGTTTCTATTTCCTGGGCCCAAGAGATCCCCCAAAGCCAAGAGATTGTCTTCCATATGTAATTCCTAAAATCATTTTGTCTTAATTTTAAATTATGTGATACAATAATAAAGTAGTTAACAACTCTAAGTGGCGAACACTCTGCAGTAATTAATATAATTATGGAGTATGAGATTCAACTAGAGTAAAGCTCTTCTCTATCTACGTTATATATACATACAACATTCAAAGATCTTTTTTGATGTACATTTATTTAGCTGTGTGCATAGAGATCAATCATCAAAAGATAAATCGGCGGTTAGAAACAGCGGCGACAAGTGAGTCATTGTCGACGTCAATAAACTTCTCCGAATGATCTATCGTTCGAACGGAAATCCTTTTAACATTATATCTGCTATAGTCACATCCTTGCTAAGGCAAGGCGGTAACGATGTTATATACTTTCGATCTGATCAATTATCCGTACGGTTTGCCGCAGTATTAAATAAAACACTGATGTTCTTATATTTAAAAGTTAGGAATATGCAGGATATATTTTTTTAATATATCACCTTATTTAATTCAGTGTACGCTTTATAGAATTTCCGTCATTAATGATATTGATGCAAGTAAAACACGTGTATACGTTTTTGACAGAAAATATTAATCATACACATTTGATACCGTGTGAACGATTTATAAAATAAAAAAAACATACAAGTAAGCGCGTGTTGATAAGCAGAATGACGAAGTAACTAATACTAGCCGTTGATTTATTCATGTGTCACAAAAGGGTTAACACATATAATACACTTCTCGCATAGTTAAATCAAACCGGGTTTCAACAATCCCACATAAAATAGTGGGTATCGTTAATTCGGGCAAGATAATTTTCGGATTATATTGTAGTTTAAATTGCATTGATTTGATTTTATTCGTAAAACTAAAAAATAGTTTAGAGTAGGTAGTGTAACAACTGGTTTGTTTTGTTCCGCGTGTGAAAAGCATGAACTCTTTTGTTTGGTGTTTTGACGGATATCGTCCGCGGCCGATTGCGGCCAAAATTAGTAAGTCGACGCGACGCGACGCCCATCGCTAAACTTATTCGCGGACGACCGTTTATTGTGCGTTCTACAATTGGCACTATCGTCGCAGCCCGCTTGGCGCTTGCGATTCGAGGCACGTCGCACGTTTCTATCGGACCACACAATGTCGCCTCCGGGACTCCTTGACAATTGACACTGAATTCCTTTTTTGTTTTGATCGTTTGTTATTTTTGTAAAAATTAACAGTCGAAGAAACTCGTCGCCGTCCATCTGGTGCCTAAAATGATTCCTTTTATGGTATATTCAGCTCTGCCGGGGAATGCTAAATATAAATTTAGCATCAATTTTCAATTAACTTTACACAGTATAAGGTTTCTTGTGTACGTACGAGCGGACGACGTGGCGTACATTTTATCAATTCAAATTTAATATTTTTATCATTCCCTGTTTTGATTTATGGTATCCAAGAGATATTTGGTTACGTAATACACAGCTTATACCGAACAACTCTTTCTTATAAATGTGTGGCGACTTACACTTTGGAGTTGACGGGACCCACCCTATAAGTCGGTATGAAAAGGCTTTCGGCATACTCAAGTTCATTTTCAAGTTGAATTATATCCAAATCACAATCCAACATTCTCTGTATTCAAAAAAAAAAACAAAAATAACGACTTTTGCGTAGCCAATATTTTTTAAATTTTTCATTACAGTCAATCCTGTTTTTATGCGATTTCGAAGATATGCGGCTTTTTAGAAATGCAAATTTTAAAAAAAAATGTACTATATTTTACGTTGTATAAAAATGTTAAATGTTACACCAAAAGCATGTATCGTTGTATTTTGGATAGAATAGAGAATGAATCATAAACACAATCGACATTTAGAAAATTATATCGACGAATTACTTACGGATAATGCTATAAGTGACGATGATGTCATTGCTTTAACTTAAACTATTGACAAAAAAAACAGAAAACGATGACGAACTGGAAGAAATTCCAGTTCCTTCACTGCGAATATAATTCAAGAAGGTCTCTAACTTTTCAGTAAATTATAAGATCATTTCATTCTAAATGATTCAAATTCTGAACGCGCATTCAAGTTTCAACTATAGCTTAAAATATTTATGTGTATAACAAACTGCATAACCAATTAATTATCGATCACTAATTTTATTGTTAGAAAAAAACCATAGTTTTATGAAATTGATGCGCAGACTATTTCTTCCGAAAAAAAGTGATTTAGAACCACATGATTTAAAACACTCAAGAATTGTCATACAGTCACTGGATATTTTTTAATATTTTTACGCAGTGTTTTTCCCCTAATTTTCCTATACTTTGCGACTTAGTGTATATTTTAACTCGCTGTTTCAAAGTTATGCGGATTTTAAAATTCATGGAACGCATCCCCACTTTTTGTAAGGAAGTCTAGTCTTTTTTGAGCGATTTTTTTATGCGATATTTCGTGGAACGCATCTACCGCATAAAAACAGGATTGACTGTATATTGTTTATTTTGATACAAAAACGTATCTGCATTTTTTTAAATCCTCGTCCGCTTCCAATGTGGACCATGCGGTTTCCTAACGGAGGTATCTAAACAGATTTCTTTTTCTACGAGAACTGTTTGTTACTCAGTCGCTCAACCTCTCTTTTTCAAAGAGAGTAGTAGCTATAGAAGGATAAGACCAGGACAGGACAGGACCAGTGGTTAACTAATCGCTCTCGCTATGCACAGCTATTAACGGATCGGAAAGGGTGAGAGGGGATTTTTAGACATCACAAATAAGCAAGTTTTAATAAATAGAAAAAATAAGCTTAGGTTCTAATGAACCATCTAATGATTATTAGCAAAATTTGTATCGATATTAATGGATTTTTGTATTTGTTATGATAGTTTTAAACATAAAATCTATGAACTCGCCTTAATGCAACATGACTGCAACAGAGTAATTTTCACTTTTAGAAACGCTAAACGAACCAACGTTCACTACCTACCGATGGATCAATAATTATTTCAGCGTTTTTTGCAGATCAAATTTGCAATAATACGTTTCAGTCGAAACTAGTAAGATTTGAAAGTATGTAATACTATGTCGGTACTCAACGTGCGTAGTGTGACTCTCTTCTTAGGATGTTTGGTGAGCCAATTTCCATGAAAGAATTTTCAAACATTTCCTTGCACTGCGCTTATGTCCAATTTTTACATGGCACTTTTACCCGATTCTGATGGCGTTCTAGATCCGGAAACTTTCACACTCGTCTCCCATTAATTACTCGAAGAAAACAAAAAAAAACGCAAACTATAAATATTGTAGTGTTTGAGTATTTTATTAGATAATATTAGAAGCGTTTAAGATATAATATTGATAAACATATTGAATACGTTTCGCTTTTATGTGAATGTTTAAATATTCATACCATCAATGAGAAGATAAACTGTTCAATATTTCTTTTAATACACACAGTTCGGGTAAGATGTGCTTATATGGCACTAAAACACATTCGGCCTCGTTCTGCCCGCACTACATGAGAGGGTTGCGCGACTAAATATGATTGGGAAACAATGGTTGTATTCTCATTTTAGTCATCGGTACCGTATTCGTTCCTATAAGACCAAAACGGAATATTTCCTATTCGGTCGATGCCTTTCGCTCTAATTATTTATAAAGAATGTTTGACAACAACAGTGAGTGACTTATAATAGCGAAAAGGAAATACCTTTGATTCTGAAATATTTTTCATTTCCTTCCTCGTCTTGCGGCCGAACCATTTTTTTATGAACTGAACGATTTTAAGATAACTCCTTTAAGTACATTTTAAACTTTTCCACGTATGCTGGGCTGGGCAATGTTGCCATGCAGTTGGGGGCGGGAATCCGGTACAAATAAAATATATCACGTTCCAAGGAGGGCCTGCAGGATTTGTGCTCTACATGCCAATAATGCAACTTTTATTTTTTTCGTTTGTGTGTTAGTGGTAATTTTTGTATGCTTGGTAAGAATATGCTATACATATATGATCTAAAAAAAAAACTAGCAATAGTGTTAATTACCAATAATTCCCTAACGGTAGATCAACAGAACAGTAACTCACTTTTAGTCAACTATTTTTTGTTTCAGATTAAGGTTTTTATTTCTATGAATTCTGCGCTATTTCTTTTTAATATATCTATTTTAAAATATTAATATCACTCTCTTGTAACTTGAACAAATAACACCGCTTTGTTCATTAATTGTCAATACTTGGTGGAATGGCATTATACTAAAAATAATAAAACATTTTTAGTACTTTTTTCACATACAATTTATGTGTCGATATATAATTTATTTATTGATTTGGCATTTACTTGGTAGAACTCCATTTTAATAGGGTAAAATATCAAGGTATTTCAGTTCTACAGTTTTTAAAAAGTTAAAGGTTGATAGCTATTTCGGCTTACGCCATCGTCAGAACTATCGATATATAATAATAGAATAAATTCTATTACTGAATTCTGACATGAGTTTTTTTTACATAAGAGAAAGATTTGGAACAACATATTTTTAATAAAGTTATTTTTTTTAATGTCAAAATTTATTTCCAATTGTTTTTATGTTCGAGTTCTTTTAAGTTGTAAATGTATTATATAACACCCGTTAAAAGGTCAAGTGTAATGAATTCTTCGTTCTTGCTTTAAAGCAGGAATCCTTTTTTCCCCATAGATCAAAGGGATATTGTGTTTTTTCTTAATATAATGCCTTTCCACCGACATTCCATTGACAGTGAACACCCTAAAAGTAAATTGTGTGTACGTCGCTATCTTTACGGCATTGGTAATTTTAGTTTGAGTTACTGACAAAATCAAACCAACTATTGAACATTCCTTGATTTAACCAAAAAAAAGCAAAAAATTTTACACCA
Source organism: Himalopsyche anomala (assembly GCA_031772345.1). NCBI lineage: Eukaryota > Metazoa > Arthropoda > Insecta > Trichoptera > Rhyacophilidae > Himalopsyche > Himalopsyche anomala. The sequence goes on from CM062827.1 coordinate 182,386, forward strand.
AACAAATCGACCATTATAGAAACGTTTGATTCGCTTTAATAACCAAACAATGGTCGAATGAATTGCGTCATAATTTGATGAGAATGATGAAATATTGATCACTTATTCTTCAAATAAGACGTTGGACGGATGTACTTCCTGCCTGCCTAGATCAGCAGCTTGGTGACTGGTGAGTGAACTGCAGCTCTGTGCCCACATTATTTGACACTTCAATTCCATGCCTGCATCCGGTTTCGTTTTGATTATCTCAGTTGTCGTCAACTCAGCATACTTGCTCTCGTCACAAAAGGAATAAACATCGCTCGTAAATTATAAACCAATGAAAAACTGATTGTACAATTGTCATCTAAACATCGTATCGGAAGGTTTCCTTTGTACAAATGTTTTTTTCAACAAAAAAAACCCGAAAAAATCGCAAAATAGTAAAAAGCGAAAAATCCGCAAAATAGTTAAAACCGAAAAAGTCGAAAATGTTTATGTCCACATATTTTTATTGACATCTTAATTCTGGTGCACCGCCACTTTTTCCATGATCAAAGGTGCACCGTGACTTCGAAAAGGTTAAGAACCACTGGTTTAAACAATAGTAAAACCAGTTAATTATTTATTACACATGGATACAAAAATACATAATTACTAAATTGTGGAATCTTACCGTAATATAATTATTATAATTAGCATAATAACACACTTTTTTTGTATTAATTATATTTTAAGATCAGCTCCGGTTTCACTCATCACGAGATGGGTGGTACCGATCTTTACTTTGAAAATGTTTAACTATTACTAAAAAGTGTTGTGCCAAAAATTGACAGTGTACTTAACTTAACTAGATCACATAATTACGTAATTTAGATTCTGATTTATTTTTTAATTTAATTACATTATGGCATAGTAAACTGTATAAATTTCCTGAACCAGCTTCTTTTAGTAAAAGATGTCCAAGAAAGCAACAAAACTATCAACAAAATTTGTTAAGATGTTATATGTATGTTTCAAATTAAATTTACCAAAAACTCTATGGCGACACAATATGTATATGTACTGAATAATTTGTCTAAATATTGGTTCTCAATTCTAAAGAATTGCCCAATCTAATTTCTATAATTTATGCTCAATAAATTATCTTTTAGATTTTTTATGTATTCATATTGAGGGAACAAAATAAAAATGGTCAGAGTTTAAATAAATTTTTGGTCAGAATTCAAATAAACTTAAGGTCTGAATAAAATTAAACTTTTGGTCAGAATAAAAATATTATACCATCCGATTTTATAACCATTTTGGTAAGGTTAAGTTTTTTTTTTATTTCATTTAAATTATGACTGATTTATATAAATTCTGACCATTAATAATTTATTCTGCCCTCTGTACACTGACAGATATATTTTGAACATATAATATAAATTGTGATCAATGTGATAAACATTATGACCGAATCTGTATTAAAATTCAGACCGGTTAAATACCTACGAGCCTTATATTAATTACCGATATCCAAAGTATTGTATCTTATGCTTTTATAAATGGACGAAAAAAAGAGCCATTTCGCCGCATGGTGTGCACGACATACGGGTTTGAAGGGTTGCATATCGGTCATTTAAATTCTTTTGCCCTGACAATTAATAGTGATTTTTAAACATTGAACAATATAATAATGAACTTAAGAGTTGACTAGTCAATCGCTTTTTCTTCGTTTTCAGTAGTATGTACTGAATTTTCCAAAATCATGCAAATCTTGATCATTTACAATCAATGTCGAAATATCTCCGAATTAAAAATAACGCCAATAGTCTTTTTAAAAAAATATATTCTATAACCATCCATCAGCGACAGCGGTCACATGTCGAGAAACAAAATATTTTTTTATTACTGTGCAAGCAAAAACAAATCAGTATGCAGGCAGTCAATTTATTTTAGATTGACGGTTCGCAAATAAAAATCTGCTCTGATGGCAATATAAAAGCTATCGATTCTCCTATAAATCAATTGACAGTCACGACTCTCGATCATTAATACAATACAATCAAAACACTGTTGGGTGAGGTGACCCCGCTTTATGTCATCCTTTATGAAGAGATATATGTACATAGATACGTGGGACGTCTGAGAGGACATTTTGTTTGTGGTGGTCACCGCGTCGCAGATAATTTCGATTCAGCGGGGAGATAGCCACACCGACGAACTCTCCTCATTCCCTCCAATCCCAGATTGTTCAAACAGACAGCGAATATATAGTTAATCTAGACGAGCGAAAATAGTTATAATATATTTTTTTAAATACGGAAGTAGTACAAAAAATGTTTTTTTTTTACGAAATTACGATACATATCGGCCCCGCAAACTTCGCTATAACGGGATTCGACCTATATGCATTATGGCAAGCTGTAGATTTGTATACATACATATAGTCGTCTCGTCCTCACGATTTTTCACTTTATCGGATAAAAATTGCTCCAAAAAGTCAGCGTTGATACTTGGTAGCTTGGTGCGGATGCCATACCTTTGGGGTTATTTACCGGTTCACGTGTCAACGAAGAAGTCTTCGAATACATGAAGAGATCTGTCTTGATTTTCCGTCACACTATAAGTGATACGTATACACACGCACACATCCACAAATCCATCTGAACATTTCCAAAGCCTACAATTTACACTTCAAGCAAGATATTATAAGGTCCCACGCATTGTTGAGACAGTGTGTGGGCTCTTCAGACTAATATAATATAGGCCAGCGGTCGGCAAAGTGTGATCCGCAGAGAAATCTGACATTATTTTATGAACTTAGTGCATTTTTAGACGCATTTTATCACTTTTATTTCAATATGTAATATTTAACATAAAAGTCCAGTTAGTGGTCTGCTGGATTAAAATTGTGAATTTAGTGGTCCGTGAGCTCAAAAAGTTTGCCGACCGCGCATATAGGCAGATAGTTAGTTAGGAAACCGATGCTAGGGTTACCATCTGACCGGATAAATCCGGACTTTAACGCTTTTTAAGTGCTTGGACAGGATTTTTCTCTTGCCACAAAATAAAATATTTTAAATAAATAAAGTGTTAATTTAACTTCATAAAATCTATTCATTTTTTTTTTTAATCTGGACTTTTAACTACCTGCGAGCGGCTTTCCTATTGTAGCCCTTGGTAACCTTACCCGATACTCACTAATCCAGGGGTGGGCAAATCTTTTGACTGTCTGACCGCATTGGGGATGAAAGTTTGGCCACATTATAAAATCGAAAAATTAAGCATTTTTTTTAATTGATAAGGGAAGTGTCATACTTGGGGCTGGTGTCACCCAGTGCGGTAATCTTGTTATAATCCTCCACACATTTTGCAGGTAAAATATTGTCAATGCTAAATAAAATAATTTCAAATTATCAATGTCAAACTTGTAAATTGGAGCCCAACTGTTATTTTCCTGGTAATTCGGATCATTAGCCCCGCAGCGAGTTTTTTTTAAATAACATTTTTATCAATACACAGGTATTACATATATAATACATTTTTTTTTAATGCGAATGAAATTTAAAACATTTTTTTTTCAAACATGCAACTTTGATTTATACATAACAAAATTTAATGGCCACATTGAATTTTTTAGCATGTTTCAAATGTCTGGTGTAATTTTTGCTGTTGAAATTCATAACATCGCATTTAAACATTACTAGTACATAATGACGACTTTTTGGTGCAATTTAATATAAAAAAATGTTTAATTAGCTTACACAATAAGCTAATTAAACTATTTTTATACAAAGTAGTCGCATGCGTTTCCCCATCTCGCTGTCTCCTAGTGTGTTTTTTTTTTCTAATTCACATTTAATCTATGGCTTGTATGGCTTTTATATTATACAAATCCATACGTGTATGTATGCGCAGGTCACAAACTAATTAATTTTAATACCAAAAAAGTACTAAATGTTTATTCATCCAAGAGATGATTGCTGCTTTAAATAACAACTGATTGTCATCGTCTCGAGATAAATAAAACGACTGACGTTCGCGATATAATGATAATATACTCTCGATCCTCTTTTTACGCGGTATATGCGATGCGTTCACGGGATATCGCGTTCAAAATACTTACACTTACATAATGGTGGAGATGCGTTCCATAAATTTCGCTGCATCACTTCGCTTAATTACCTGGGTCGTGTTTAAAATGTGTAAGGTACGCGAATAAATTATAAATGCCACATAAAATATGTTTTATTTGTCTCGAGCAGTAAAGTTTTTTAGTGCTAGTTTTATTAGTCAGAAACATCAAATTGCTGGGGTTGTCGGCGTGATCTTTCAATATTATCTTTTCAATAATTATATGCCCTTAATCTTTGTTTCTATTGTTTCTAATTCTAATTGTTTTTTTTTTCTTTAAAATGTTTACATTTTATCATTTTAAAAACACAAAATGGAGGTGTCACTGTAAATTTTTAAATATTCACATAAATTTATCTGTGAATAAAAGGTTGACAATGTATGCGCTTAATGGAAATTTACCGTCGCGCAATCCAAACGTCAGAGGTTCCCTCTTCTCTGAGATACATATATATTTCTTATTGTTAACCCTTTTCCCTCTCAATGGACTTTGAGTTTTTAAGTGAGTACAATATTTGAAGCCTAATTAAAATTGTTTTATCACAAACCCGCATAGCGTTTCAAATAAATACTCGTGAGCTATAAATTGAGTCGATCCAGAAAACGAGTCTTAATATAGTATTTATAATATTTTGCTGGGATTCTTATCTTAATTCACCCAATCCGTCAGTGATTCTTAGAAGACTTTTCTATCATAGTACATAAATCCATGTTGAATTAGATGTAATTAAATTAATCAAGAGATATTTCGAGGAAAACAAACCCAAAAATACTGATGTTTAAAAAATGTCACCTCGTGGAAATCGTCTTTTCGTGGCGTGGGACTCCACCATCGATTTATATTCTTTGTCCCTTTTTAGAAGTCTGGCGCCCACCACGGGAATCACTGATTTTGATGACCGACAGGTAAAAGCAAGCGAATGAGTCAGGTATAATCAAATAACTGACGCAAATAAATTAATAGCTGACAAAACATGTGTTTTAGTAATTGTATTTATTATACGCAAGCAATAATATCGATTGTTTCACGGTCGACCCAGCAGTAGATATTGCAATTTAAACAATATATCTTAGGTAATGCGTAAAGTCATGCACTGTTTTTTTTATTAAATTTAGTTACAATTAATAATCCCGGAATTCAAATAGGAAATCGTGAATGAAATATTAAAAAATCTTTAATATTAAATATAAAAATACCAACATAATATGTAATACGTTCGAGACTGAGGCGACGTCAATATTCTCAATGATATTTTTAATAAAATGCCATATCAATGTGAATATATTTGTACTATTTTTGCACAACTATCTATGTCTTTGTGCGAATATTTCACGAAATTATAGAACACAACTCTCGGATAAAATCGCCATCCATCGCCAGTCACATCGAATGAAATTATTCTCGCGATGATCTGTCGCCGATTTCTTTTCTGTCGTAATCTTCACGAATTTCAGTTCACCGATGACTTTGGCAGGTCGTCGTCCGTCCGTTTTCTCAGCCTGCAGTTGGGTAACAATTTTTGTGCAATGTGAACTAAAAATGAAGGCGAGCAGGCAGCAAGGATGGCAGGTATGCGATTATCTGTGTTGCAATTATAATATAATATGATATAACAATTGTTTGATTAGCCAACTGTTCACACTAGCCGACACGTTTTTATGTGGTTACACATATTTGTTATTCAGTCGCTCAAGCACCCCTTTTCGGAGAGTTCAATGGAAGGCAGTGGCGGCCGGTCAATGTGGCATTGGATCAATGCACACCTCGTATATGCAGGGGCGGTTATATTTCATGAAATAATATTCAAACATAACATTTATACCATTCACTCATTTTAAATTCCCCGTGTATTGCCTATAACAAATAGTAACTAATCTATATATCTAAATATTAGAAATCGACAACTAATTAACACGCTTCGAGAATTTAACACTCGACAATGTCAATGCTTATGACGTCACGCGACCCATGCGATTTTTTTTTTGTATTTTCAGTTGTCCACTAGAGCAGGGTTTCCCAAACTATGTTCCGCTGAACAATGGTGTTCCACATAACCTGAATAGGTGTTCCGCGAACATCCACATAACTTAAAAACCATATTTTTCAATGCTTTCCAAAAACTAGCAATTATGATTCCTTGATTTGGAATCCATTTTCCGTGTTCAGCGCTTAAAAAAATCTGATTGATTTTGTCAGTGATTCTGATATACATAAATGTTATCAAATCCTTTCTTGGTGAGTTTGTCAAAAGAATTCCCCAAAGTGTCAAAACAAGTTATTATTGTTTTAATTCCGTTTTATACAACCTATTTATGCGAAGCAGGACTTCTTTTTTATGCTGCAATGAAGTCAAAGTGCAGGAACAACAGGCTCGACGCCATACCATTTAAAAATAATATGTGTTTTATTAACGTTTTGTTTTTATACTATTATGAATTACCCGACCTAAACAATAAGCCAAGTGTTACGTTAAAATTTTCGGATTCGCTAAGTGTTCCATTGCAAAAAAAGTTTGGGAAACCCTGCACTAGAGCAGTGCTCTCTAGGATTTCAATTGGAATGAACTTGTTCACACCGGCTCGGTTGTCTTGTTTTGGCTACACTGGCCATCATTTTTAATAATAATATAATTACCTAGTATATTAACTTTTTGATTGATGAATTTATAATATTAAAACTATGATCGTTTATAACCTTTAAAAAGACAAAATTGATTTTTTCCGGGCTAGCATAGGTATGCTCAGGGGTGGGCTGAAGGGGGCTCGCGCGAGCCCCTTGCTACATTTTACTTAAGCCAGCGAGCCCCTTGTCAATTTAAGAGTAAACAATATTCTCAGATCAAATTAGTATGTAACTGCAATTTCTGACATATGTATATTATCTACGACAGCTTCAGTTTACATATTGGCCATACATTTTTAGCCATTATAATTGATAAGATTACGGTAAATTGCACATTGTTACATATTAGTATATAAGTGTATTAAGTTACAATCGATTGCTTATAATTGCCTAAGAGTGATAAAAAAAACACTCATTCGCCAGAACATCGAGAATGTCTTTGAGATTAAGCGAGCCCTTTGTTAACGTATTTGTAGCCCACCGCTGGATATGCTATATGTTTCAGCTGTGTGTCCGGTTCAGCTTAAAATATACCCTTCTCTAGTATTTATATTGTTCAATAATGATCTCTACTAAATATTTATCTCAGTGCGTTATAATATCCAATGTAGTTTTTGAAACTATTGAATAAAACCTAACCTAAGTAAGTACCTAATCTGTAAAAACCTGTCGTAAAATGTATAAATCTCTAAGTTATCTTAAAGTTTTCTCTGAGAATGCTTCTATTTATTTATTTGTCAAAATAGATTATGTATGTTTCTGACTAATCAACTGAGCGACCGATGAACGATGTCCCTGCCTAAGTGAATCCAATGTGATTGAGTGAAAGTAACTCGGCAAAACCGTACCCTTATTATTTATTTTAAATTGAACATTGTCATGGGAAATTATATTTTTAAAAAAAAAATGACGACAGATTCAGTTCGCATACTTCGTTAGAATAAATATGAAGGGAGGCATTTTTACTTGTCGGTCTCATTTGAGAGTGGTGAATGAATGTAAATGATTTATGATGATACGCAATTATATATAGAATTGATCAATTGAATTGAATTCGTCTATCTCATAAACCCTAAACTGAAAATCAGTAATGTTTCTTATATTCAGTAGTGATAATAGGAGTGTTAATTTTGTTACTGACTTCAATATTATATTATTACGGTTGTCCGTAGAGAATTTGTCGAAGAAGGGTTCCGTTTCAAAAAAAGTTTGACAACAACGCGAAGCAGAATGACGTAAACGTTCATTCAACGGCCGATTGATTTAGCTTCAATGAATTACTTTCGTCTATCGCGCCTCGCCCTCTTGTCCCCCCCCCCTGCCCCCCAATGCCGCGGCCGCCGCGCGACCCTCGTCAATGAATTTTAATTGTAACAATACAACTCCTTCTGTTTCGTTGCGTCGCCGAGCTGTCGACAAGTCGGAGTCGGTACGTATCGTTTTCAATGAAAATATTTGTAATTTCGATAAACTAGAACATAAAATGAATGAATGCTGTCGCGCAAGTGAGTGCTCAGATAGCTAGCAACGTATTCTCTGTCAATGTCTTATTCGATCCTGGACTCGAGGACAGAACTATATGTCTTGTATCTGGTCGCCTGGACGCGTACGCGGAAATTAATTGAAACCCAATCAAAAAATGTGTGATAGGATCCGGTCTTGCGGCGCTAGACTTCCGGTCGGTGTCGCAGGAAGCGGGCGGGAGGAGCGCCGTTCAGCTCTCGGATGAATGAAAATCGCTTTCCGAGGCGGGAAACGCGCAAGCCTGCGGTAGCGGAGGGGCGAGGGGAAAGTCGCCCGACCCGCGGTTTCCTGCGTCGAGAAAAGCCTCCTCCGCCGCCCCGCGGTCCTCCCCCGCGGACCCGACCGCCGTTCGGCGAGACCGCGCGCGCCGTTCATTCATGACGCGGACGGTCCCATTCATAAAAACTCTCCGGCGGGGAGTCGGCCGTGCGGGCCGCAGGGAGCAGAGGGGGACGGAAACGCCGCCGTTGAGCGAGGGGGGAACCGTGCGGCGTGGCGGGCGGCGGGCGGCGACCGGCAGTGTCGACCCGACCGCCGTGCGACTCGGTTGCGTTTCGAATCGCCCTACCATGAGATTACGCCCGCGTCAGACTCATCCGAGGATATATGTGGAACATCGTCGCATCACGCTCTCCGCACCCGACAGAACCGAATTCGAATCGTTTACGAAGTGAGTGTGACAGTATACAAGTCCCAGAATCCTGGTCCTCTCCTTCGTGCGCACCGTCCGCCCGCCTCGACTCGTTTAGGCTGCTCCGTCTATGTGACGACTTATCTCCTCGCGGCGCTCGACGGCCGCCGCCGTGCTGCGTGTCTAGTGTTTGTTATGCTTTTGTGCCGTGCGAATCGATAGTGAAATCATTCGTTCGAACCGGAGAGTTCCTCCCTTCCGGACGGGGCGCACCCGCCCGGAGGCCTCGGTGCCGTCGCGGACGGCCGCGAGCGGTTCGCTCTCTCGGGAACGTCGGCTCGGCGCGTAGGCAGCCCGTCGCGCCCGCGTCGTATCCGTCTTTAGTGGTTGGTGTATTTCGGTTGAAATGGCCGCGCGTTCGCGGTTATCGTCAATGCGCTTCTTGACTCTGCTCTTCCTCCTCTCTGGACCGACGCGCGCCTCTCGTCCGCAGACAGAACCTAGGGAGTCTCGTCTCCAGACGCGAGTGCGCGCGAGGCCTCTGGGATTCAAGATTCATCGCGAGAGCCTCGAACGACTAAATAGCTCCCGCAGGGTCAATATTGCCATTCTTAAACTGACGGCGTACTGAATCGGTGTTTGTGCGCGATGCGCTCAGAATCTAGTATTTTAGGTAAACAAATGTTAGATAACAGCCTTCGCTTCCGCCGGCGGTCGTTATTTGATTTTTTCAAATTCCACACGGGCGAACCGTTTCGAGTCGAACGCTTCCCGACCGCTGTGGCATAGCTAGAAATCAGGAATCTGTCGGAACTACGACATACATGTTTTCGGTTCGTCTAGTTACGTTCCGGACGGTATCATTTTACGCCGACAATACATATCGAATCGAGAATAACCGCACCGCGTCTTGTATGAAGGGTGCACAACCAGTTTGAGCATTCGTGCTTGTTTTCGTATCGAGATCACACTGGACTCAGGCCACGTGATAGCGCAGCGCTACCTTCGAATACCGCTTGAATGAAACGTCATTCGCCGTGTGCGCTGCGCTGCGCGAGTGTAATAGAATCGTGATGATGTGTTGTTTGTGTTTGTCCATTCAGTTCAAATGAAACAGTTGAGTGATTTCAAGTGTGATTCCAAATGATATATCAAAACTAGTGAAATGGATTACCAGACGAAAAGGAATACCGCCCGCCGCAGAGTTTCGAGTGATCTGAACACATTTTTACATTATTGCGATTCGTCTAATATTATAATTCCTGTGACGTGACATTCATTCTACGCGACCATTTTTGCTATAATAAACATGCAAATAATTCTCCGAGACTGTTTTTTATTTCGACACAGATAAACGTTATATCGATATTACCGAAATGGACCGGATTCACGAAGACATAGATCGGTTAGCGTTAGTAGAAACAAATCAAATCATACGTTATGTATTATACGTTGCCTAAAAAAGTGTTCCTTGCGAGCGAATTTACTTAATCCAGCAATCATTCAAAATTGGTTCTCACCGTGTCGTGAGGTCCCATCGAGAATGCAATTTAACACATAGCCGAAAGCATAAATAATCTAAGCAAATCTCCAAAAGGAAGGACAATTGACTGCGCGACGTATTATTTTTGTCAGTTCGTTTGAATGTTTTGAAGATGCGATATGAAGCGGTCGAGAGCGGACCGCTTACAACGTTTTAGTCGAAAGTTTCACCCAATTCTTGATAACTTTTTATCGTTTGTAATTATTATTTCTTTTATCTCGCGATAGCGGTGGCTGTTCACTTCCCGGCTATAAATATAATAATAGTACACACGGTCAGACAGAGAAAGAACTAGTTTCAATTTGTACACATCGGTAGTGAGTCGTAGAAAAAGAGCGCTTTGATTTATGTTTTTATTGGAACTGAGTGTCAAAATTTATCATTTTTTAACGCCGGTCGAATAAATATCACACATAAAAAGTATTTAATATTTTAAAGAAATAAAACTTGTACTAATTCAACATCTGTTTTAAATTAGCCTGCATTGTTGCATATTATTATGAGTTAAAATGTTCGTGTTGAACGAAACCGGTAAATCATATATGCGGAGATTTTTTTTTATGTAATGCCTTAAAAGTGATCGTTTACTATCTTCATCGGTCTCCACAATACGAGTAAACATTTCTGAAGTATGTATGTAACAGCAAAATACTTCCGATTCCATAGTATCTGCTTTTCAGTACACTCAAGAGTCGACACATATTTACACGTATATTTAGACTAGAGCATTTATTTGTACTGTCAAGTTGAACATCTCTGTACACTAACATTCTTAATTATATCAATGAGGTGTAATTTTCGTACAAGTTTACTCATCTGTATGCTAAAATCGATGGCGATGTGTATGGAATTTATCTTTATTTATAATCTGTAACAATTTAACATTCTCAATTGTTCTCAACATTCTCAATCGACATCTAAGGAATTCCGGAACGGAATCTAATATAGTAGCACACTTCCTGGTTGACCGATAATAATAAGGTTATATTATTAGTCAGTTTTGGTGACAAAATAGCATGCAACGCTACTTATTTTCAGTTTCGAGTTTTACTGTGTTCGTGACGAATTCGTTTCTCATTGTATTCCTTGTCAATTGTAGGTAGTGAGCACATCTGAATCCCCTTCTAGTAAAAAAAGTATAATACATATAGTTAATAATGAAAACAACTTAAGTTTAAACTAAACAGCGATAATTTACAAAGCATGACGTATGTATTTGCAAAAGTTTTTTTTTTTTAGTAATTCTACTATTTTTTAAACTATAACGATAGCAAGATAACAAGAATTTGTAATGTAGAAATTATTCAAGTACCTATCGCTAATTAATCCTTAACCAGGCTGGGGAATATATTCTTCCCATCCGAATTATTTCTTCAGATTAGTGGTATTAAAACCAAAAATATTCCGAATTGATTTTTTTCAATTAAAATTTTACAATTTATGTAAAGCTTGCTCTATGTTTTGTGTCTAATCCTTTGTGAAATACAATTCTTTGAATACATTTTATTATTTGTAGGTTAATGCGAATGTGTTAAGGATTAAATACCATCGCAATGATATGTAGGTTTCGTGTTATTTTATAGTTGATCAAATTTACCATGCATTTATTTGTGTGGAAACGTTAAATATTTTTTCAAAACTCTCAATATAAATAAATATGTAAATTTAGTTCGATCGTCAATCTTTGTTGTCATAATTTTATTTTTTTACTACGGATTAATATCAATGTTACGCACTAATCTTTCAATTTCATTCTTATTTTACTTATGAATGATTAATTTTGTCTATTGGATTATAATGGCATTCGTTAAAGACGTAATTACTATTGAGTGTTATTGTAAATTAAAATAATTTATTGTAGTAGTCACTTATCAGCTATCACGCATATCATAATAGGTTTACGTGTAATGGTCACTAACAACTTTCAATATTAATTATGTTAGAGTACTAGAGTCGTGCTATTTGAACGATGATAATCTTTGATTAGCAGTGGTTATAAAATATATTTTACATGTTCTAATTGTCGAGATTTTACCACATTATTTTAAGCGCTCATCGTCTTCGGCGATATCATTAAAGATTCTTCAATATCTATCTGTCTGCTGGAAAAAACATTTAATATATATTTAAACGCAATTTTATGGAATATTTCGTTTGTATAATAGGATTCAATTATTATTCATTTTGAAAGTGTAAATTGCGCGATTTTAAAAACTCTTTATCCTATATAGGTGATGTTAAAATTAAAGAAGTTAATTTTAATAAAACAATCGAAATCAAAAAATAACGGTTGTAGGATTTGAAAAATTAATTTGATTACAAATGGCTATTTTACAGTGACATAAATCACTTTTAGGGTGTTCACTGTCAATACTTGGTGGAAAGGCAATTTCAAAAATTTCCCAAATTTTAATTATGTTTGTAATTACTATCAGTAACCACTTGAAATGATGTTTTTTTTTTTAATTATATTTTTTTTTACCATATCCGCTCCTTATGTGGAGCATATGGACTCCTAATGGAGTTTATCTCAACAGAAGTGTTTCTACAAGAACTGCTTGTTACTCAGTTGCTCAACCTCTCTTTTTCCAAAGAGAGAAGGAAAGGGCTAGGACAAGACTAGTGGTTAGCTAATCGCTCTCGATACGCCTCATTCATATGATAGGATGGGTGGTAGGGGGGAATTCAATACATCCATGCCTTCGAACAGAAATTTATAAATCGATTGAAAAATCAATTTATAAAACTGTCCGTACTGGGATTCGAACCCGTGACCTCCGTAGCGGTAGCCAACGACGTTGACCACTCGATCACACAGGCGGCGTAAATTATATATTAAAGGTGTTAAACATTTTAATTTTGTCTAATTATAGAATCACTTATACTGTAATTTTTAACGTCTCTTCAATGTCAATTGTTGTTTACACCTTTTTTTCAATTTAATTTTTGTATATAATAGTTCTGTTCAATTATATTTCTTATCAGTTGACAATGCTCGCAATAAGCAAAACCGGTCCTGACTTTTTAAATCAGGGTTTCGCAAACTTATTGTGCAATGGAACACTTGGCGAATCTAGAAATGATACCGGACCACAGCTTATTGTTCAGGTCGGGTAATTCATAATAATAAAATTATTGATAAAATATATGTTATTAAATCATGTATTATTCATTAATTAATATTCTTTTAAGCATTTCAAATAAAAATATAATAAAAGTAAACAAAGCTCTTGGTGATTAAAAATCTCCGCCTGTACCTAGATATGTGACGTTTTGAACATCAGTGGAGATTTACCATTCCAAATTTTCGCGGAACACCTATTTAGATCCCACGGAATATAGTTTGGGAAACCCTGTTTAAAATAAAGTGGCAGAAGTACAAAGAAATATTGTGTTTTTATAAAGTGACTTAAATGTTTAACAAAAGCATGAACTTTGTTAAAAAAAAAAATTTTGACTTCACATTTTCCTAAAGTTTTCACTTATAAATACCGGTCTGTGAAGCGTAAGTCAGGGTTTCTCAACGGTGGGCCATGTGGCCCCCCAGGGGGCCACAGCGTGTTCTAAGGGGGCCACAGAGATTTATTTTTGTTTTGGGGAGCCACGGGTACTCATAAAATGATACAGGGAAGAGCATAATAGCGAACGTCGCGCAGCTATTTTTTGTCAATCCGTAAATAAAATAAATGACTGGCATTCTAGATTCGAAAATCTCGGAAGAGCTATAAAAAAAGGTGGGTATTTGAAATTATAATTTTCACGGGAAGACAAAACAATGGTAGGGGGCCACAGAAAAATAAAGACACTCAAAGGGAGCCATGCTCCCAAAAAGGTTGAGAAACACTGGCGTAAGTAATTAGAAAACCGACCAAAAATCTTACACTGTTGAAAAACTCGAATATTAATTCCTTCACATTTTTCTGGGAATACCATCAATAACGGCGCTCGTCAAGAGTCTGTTAAGAAGTCTTTGTGATTTGGATACAGACCGTCTTTGTTGGATAGGCGCAGCCCTTTTCATTGTCTCTCCGCACATAGGTATTTTGCCATTGTAACGAAACTGCAATATTTCGGGTTCGACCACATCTTTAGACAGAATCTGAAAATTTAATAGTGTACTAACAATATTTTAAATAAGTCTACCTACACCAGTATTAGGAAATATCAAATTATTTACTATTATTACACATTTCAAAACAATATGATTGAGAATTCGGAAGCTGTTATTGTTGCATATGTACTCTAAAATGGTGCCGTGTAGTCAATCGACCTAAAATCTCTTCATGTAATATTACCTTATTTCTTACATCGCTACCACGAGTGTATCAAACATGTTAAAATCTCAAAGATATCGTTCGTTTCCAAGCGAATCGATAACATTCTTAAGCGAGTGATAACTAAGTAAATATTAGACTACCTATCGGAATAAAGAACGTCTTGTAGTCCAGTAGAATGTTTACATTGACGCCATTTTAATACAGATGTAAGTAGTTTGACGAACTATTGTGCAAATCGCAGATCAATGTAAATCCGTCGCATAACAGTTATCTTTCTCACCGCGCTCTATTCGTTTTGTATATTTTTTTTAATAAGAAAACTTAACTCGCTCAATTTTTTATTTCGTTGGATTTCCCCATCGCGTTGAATCGGTGGCTCGGACGTCTGTCGGATTCCTTATCACAATAATAATTGTCTTATCAGAAAATTGTGCAATTTAAATTAGGCGCCGCTATAAAATCACTGTGTTTACACATTTATCTTCTTTAAGCGTAAATAATAATAATTAATATTAATTTATTATTGTTTCCTTGATTGGCGTCTCGGCGTCTGCTAATTGTGTATCCTAACTTTTCATAAACATTATGTAAACACAAACGTGTATGAAAACCGTCCTTCGCCGTCAGCTGACATACAGGCGGGGTGAACGAGGGGAGGGGATCTCGCGATACAATTATTCACTCGCATTGCACCTAACCTACCTAGTCACTATTATTTTTTATGTATCATTTATCGACAGTTATTTATTTACTTTCATCACATGCGAGACGTTTATTGGTATGTTCCGACTCCCGATGACACTTTACCAAGTTTCGCGTTGAATAATTATAGGAGTATTTCTCACGCTGAAGATATTCGACATTCGTATTTTAACGTGCCGTATCGGAAAATTCAGCTGAATCCAAGCTAATATTTACCATCGCAGTGGTGGAACTAATATCGAATCAACAATTCGACTTTACCATTGGTGGATCAAATTTTAGATTTAACGGTTGATTGTAATATGCTGCAATACATTTCACATCACAATGATATAATATCATGTGTTTTAGGACGAGAACATGTTGGCTTATAAAATTTAGAATTATTCTCATCTTACAACAATATTTTTCATCCACATAATAATAGTATGTATTAATGATTTAATCGTCATGGCGCATGCGTCGACCGCTTCGCATTTTGTTCGTGATAAGTGGCGCCACTTTTAAAGCATCGGTCGGCTCTCTTGCAGATTCCAACATCCAACCAAACTTGAATTTGTACGATATAAGTACGTAAGATAGGTTATATCGCGTTAATATTTATGTCTCACGTTTTCATATCTAAGCGAACAAACACTTATATTTTCTATAAATATCAGAAATTATTGTCTATGTTATACTTGCCCGCGTGTGGCATATATTTTTTTGTGTTCATATTATTCATTCATACGAGAGTTCCGTTGTAGTGGATATTATTCATATGACCTTAGCTTAAATATTCAATGTTTGTTTTTCCATATTTATTTAGAGTTCCTACAGTATACATTTTTTTTTCTACACGTGTTTTGTAATAGCGTTTTAATATTCGTGAAATGAGTATATTTTGTTGCCTCGTCTCGTACGATAAAATTTGAATTGAATGCTAAATCGATTTTTTTAACACATCGTACGTTTTAGTCTTTTTACTAAGTAACTTTTAAATACTTAGAGCGAGACCAACGGTTGGTTTTCGATGATATTTTCTCGGCATCTGTAGAAACATAACGAACGTGAGAAGTCTGCTCCGGCCTCCGACGGCAGAATACGAAATTATCAATCGATGGACGACGTCGTTCGTCGAACAGTTAATGTTTTACTTTCTCCTCGCGTTGCCCACGCCGCGCTGCACGCGTACGAAAATATCACTTTCATGATGAAATCTAATTCGTCATTTTTTCGAAATATATATATTACACACATAAATATTTTTTTTTTTAAGTTTCTAGCCGAGCACGTTTTGATTATTTTGTCAATAATACTACGTCACTCGCAGTGAATGAATTCTTGCGATTCTTAGAACACGTTTTACTTCATTGTTAAATGGAATTACAAATAAGACAATTAGCTGTCATGTGTAAATCACTAATTCGCCTTTTGTATAAGACGGCCGATTTTAGAATTCGTCTCAGGCGATATTGGATACTTTGTAAGCTAAAATGTCTAATATTTGAAGAATTCAACAGTTGAACGAATAAGTAAGTGACAAGTCAAAATCTCACGGCCGGCTCGAACGCTTCAAACAATTCGGATCGCTCGAACGAAAGATATTTAAACCTACTACTGAGTCTACCGAAAACAAACTGTATTAAAAATTTAATTCAATATACCTACTTAATGCAACATTCGATACTTCTTTATTTAAGTCGACAAAATGTTATTTTATCGTGGAAACCGACGTGATCTAAATTTACCACTTCTGTGCGATTGGCGGTCGAGGTTACCCATCCCTGCAAACTCAGTAAATTTATATGTCACTCTAATTAATTTAGTGCAGTTAATACGTGTATTTCTATTATATTTATAGAAATAGCTATTTGCACTTGAATCTGAACAAACAATGTCACGTGCACTAGACACATACATATGTTAAATTAGTATTTGCTCGATAGAGAAGTTGACGACGCATAAACCTGAAATATTGTTTTTGTGAAAGCGTCACTCCATTTACGAATTTCGTAAATGGAGTGACGACACCATTATCTAAATCGCAGGAAGTGTATGCAATACTATTTATTGTAATTTAAACTAAACCGGACATATTACGGCCGCAATTTAAGCTCGGTCGTCAATCGTGTATACCGTTATGTTGGAAAGTGATTTAATTTCTAATTAGGTTTTGAAATAACCATTTTTCTATTATACCTATACGCAATAAAAATATATTTTAAATATTCTAGATTACAGTAACAAAACAAAAAATAAACCGATGCTGAAAATGGGGTTGGCAGGCTCAAATAAATTAAAAACAATCGTTATAAATAGGGTCTACATATTTTTCTTTCGAATCGATTGTTATGATATACCATATAAACTGGAAAAGAAAAATGACGTAACCCACAGTTTTTTGAAAACAGCTTTTTTCGATAATCACAATGTATCAAACTTGATACGCGTTCTTTCTAAAGGATGTAAGCTGCAAATGCCGAATTAGTATCTAAATTTAGCTTTTAATTTTGAAAAAAGATGAGCTTGTGAAAATTGAAACCGAGAAAAGAGACTAAAAATGTTTTTCCTAGACAATTTTTTAAATTAATTAAGATTATGTCAATTAAACACCAGTTTAGAAGTCTCCGTGCACTTCCAGGGTGTGTATATTTCGTAATTTGCTTATGGCCCAAAATCATCGAAACACATTATTTGTGCCTCCTGCAAAACGTTCAATGTGTGGGTTACGTCCTTTTTCCTTTCCGCAGTCGGTATGTATATGTATTTGTCAATTTTGTCAAACTATAAATGATATACAGCTAAACAGTGATTTTTTCAGTTCATATGATACGCTTTATTTTCCTTTGATTGACACTTCTAAACAGCAAAACGTGCAAGAGTACTTTTTTTGCTTATGATTATGTTCTTTACATATAGCGATTAAAATATGCTTACTGATGTCTTGATAGTGTATTTTGTGTAAACTAAATGCTCGTTTTCAAGTAGTTACCCATATCAATTTTTCTCAAACTTTATTTTGTACCAACCCGAGTATACTTACATGCTTTGTGATTTAGTAAACGTTATGTCAGGGTATCGCTGAAATCCAACGCGTATCATAATTATCATGTGTGCTAGCCAGATGATTTTTTTTATTACTTTTGATATTCTCGCAAACGTTCCGTTAAATGTCGCAGTAATTCCATGTGTTAAGCTCGTCCTAATTACAGCAAACATTCGTAGAAAGCAAGTGTTATTTCTCGAAAAACATTAACCACTTGATAAAAATTAGTTTAGACTTAAATATATATACATATTTGAGTCGTTACTGTAGCAAACTCGATAACAATATACATAAATAATACTTCCCACACATACAATTGACAAATCTCCACGTTTCATTATATTTTTATAAATGTAATATGCTTTTGTGTATTCACGTCAAAAATACATGTGGCAACATACTTACACTCCCTGGATAAGTAAGTGAGCATTAGCGAATAATCCTTACACCGCACGGATTTAAAAATGTGTGAGATACTAGTTTTTTCATTTATATTTTTAGATAAATCACGCATAATCAGAACTGTCTCGAACCGGATATCTGCTCCTCGCAAAACTATAACTAAATAGTGAGAAGTGCTATAATTTTAGTGCGCCGCACACTTAGCACGCGCACTGCATTTGTAATACAATACCCGTGACATTATTTAGGATGCGCAAGAATAACAATATCTGGGGTATTATAATTTAATTGACTCTTTGAACGTAAATGGTTCGTACATTTTTCAAAAAAAAAAAAATTATAAGCAATCTAAGATTTCGACTGAAGGTGCTTGGTGGAATTTTAATATTAATTTTGAATCGTTCAAACTATGTACATTCTCACAGATTTTTTCACTAACGACCCGGGTTTCGCTTTTCGGCATCTTCAGGCGTTCCCATGAGCTTATGCTTTTCGCCAGCAATGGCTTTAAACTCAATGATACATTTATTTCTTATATAAACACGAAACATTCATTCACTAAGCGTCAGTTCAAGTTCATCCGTGCACTTGAACGCCTGAAGATGCCGAAAGGCGAAACCCGAGTCGTTAGTGACAAAATCTGTGACAATGTACATAGTTTGAACGATTCAAATGTATAAGCAATCATTACAAAAAGGGTACCCGAAGGCTGAGATTCGATAAATCGCGCCATTACAACAGTAACAGAGTTACCAGTATGTAATTGGTTTGATTATTTTTTATATCGCGTGTGAGTTACTCTTCACTTATGTACCTATTATTTTATATGCTCGGATCGGGTCAACGTCTTTGGCTTCGGTGATGGGTGGGGTTCGCTGGTTTGAATCTTAGTGCGGAAGGTTTCAAAAATTGATGCACTTTCGATTGACTCTGTTCGTATGCGTGGATGTAAATGTCTGTCCGTGGATAAGCTAACCACTAGTCCTGTACTAATCGTATCCTCACATATTCTCCTTCTTCGAAAAAAGAGTGAGAAAATGAGTAATAAGCCGTTGTTTACATGCGTGTATTTACGTGAAGCGTACATGCGTGAAATTATTTAGCATATAAAAATAAGTTGAGTTTCGAGACATGTCAATTAAAATTTGGCAAAAGTTTATCCAACAACACGTTACGGTAAAATGGTTAAATAGCGAAGATTCTGTTCTGAGTATATACACGCTCGTCCCATGTCTCCATTTAAAACATGACCATGGTAATATTTTTCACAATTCATAAACAGCTAATCAATATCTAAACAAATACTTCTACTTTATAATTGTTAGAGTCAAGTCTTATCGACTCCCCCGCATTAAGTATGAAGGGTTGAGAATGAAACTTGTAACACCTGTATGTTTCTAAAAGTCTTATTTCAGTTTTATTTGTAAATATCAGTGCGTGAAATTTACAATTCGTACTCGTACAAAGTGTCGGAGTCACTCATATTTTTATGTCTTGGCTTCACCCAAAACACCACGACTAGCTTTGGTAAATACTGATAAATTCCCAAACAGAAATAATCAATAAAAACTGTAATGATACTTAGTATAGAGTATCATATATATATATTTATATATATGTAAATATGTAAGTATATGCCACTTCTTAGTGATGACGAATTATATTGCAAAATACACACTTGGAAGTATGTAATTTAACATTCTTTTAATAAAGATCAGAGCAGGTGTCTCTTATCGCAGGCATTAATAATTTACAATATCAGTTGATAAGGCTCGTGATGAGTGAAACCGATCCAATCTTAATTTAAATCATTTTTTAAATTAGTACAAAAAAAGTATTTCCTTTTGTAAGCTAAACGCGGCTCTGTTAGTACTTCTTCGACGTAATTCGCATGTGCTGTTCCGGGAAGCTGCATACATACATTCAATTCGCACATTAGACACTGGGAATGCGATTCAAAAAATAGTTGATTTGAGTCTGTAACATATTTTTTATTTCCATGCGTTGCGTCTAATCACTGTTCCTTACACCAGGAAATGGTGTTAAATTAATCTGATTTCACGATATAATAAATATTGATGACATAAGACCAGCAAGTCAAAACATATTATAAGCTTACATTGACTATGTCCGAAGAAATGTCGCTTTGAGTTCTTTATTATTTTTTGAACGTCTACTCTTACAAACAATCGCAAAATATAAGACAGTGCAGATGCCAACGTTTATCTTATTTACACCGCACTATAAATAGGCGTTCTTTAACACCCGCAGATCGCTAAAAATATGTCAAAATTCCAAAAGCACCACGAAATGTAAAACTATACAGGTTCAATTAAACATAATTAAGTTACAAATTTTAAATGTGCGACACTAAATAATATATGTATATAAGTAAAATGTAAACTTTAAGAGAGGTAGTTACCTATAATGAGTTTGTATACCTAATTATTTATAAATTCTTTCATTTTTCTTTTACCGATTGTATGTCATAACTTGTTATAAGAAGTATAATACTTAATTTTAAATTAATTACTCTGTATCGTCCAATATTTTATTTGCTGACAATGCTCTCAACGAGCCAAACGGGTTCTTATCTAAATGAAATTATGCGGAATCAGTCGAAGCAATGTTTTACTTTTAATATAATGCCTTTCCACCGAGAATTGTAAGTGAATATTGTTTAAATTCAGTTCATAATTTTAACGGAGCAGGAAATTTTTGAGGGCCGACTCGGTCCGGGGAAGATTTACTGAAAACGCTGCTATAATTAGATCTGTGATTTTTGGTGTTATACTGAATAACCATAATTTTTATGGAGTATGGATTAATATGGTGATAGTAAATACTTACACATTTTACTAGTTGAATTGCTCAAATTATCCAATGGCCATACGCCGCGCGCCTGACATGTCCGTGCGAAAAATTTGCAGGCTTCAATTTAGAACAAAATGCAAACAAAATATCCTATATAAATAGGGCTAACGCTACCATGCAAGCAACGTCTGAATTGAACTTTTTCGTATACATGGAGGTAATCTACGTTATGTCAAAAATTACATTTTACTCACTAGGCCTTTTCGTCTAGTCTGTGTTGGAAAATCACTGTTTGTCTACTATTTTTACTGTAGAATATTTGAATTATATCTTAAAGTGTTCATCTCAGTTTTTACTAAATTGACATAGTGCAGATTACCTCCCATGTATAGATACACAAAGTCATAAATACTAATTATACATATATTAGTGTTCACTTATTTCGTTGAATTCTAGTCGGGATTGGGTGAACAATCAACCACCGATTGCGTAGCCTCATTTGACGCCAAACTCGCCCGCCTGGACCCTCCCTCCCTGTAGCATTTTTTATTTATTGCATAAGTATGTTTCTTCATTTATGAACGCACAATCTAAATAATGCATGTTTTCAAATAGTGACGTATAAAAGCCTGATAATGTGTGTGTTGCCCGAGTGTCGGTTGATTTTTTTTTATTCGCGGTTGGCGTATGTACATATATTGTTCTAAGTTATCTATCCTGCGCTGACTGATTCATTTGTAATGCGGCAAACGTTTGAAGAACGTTATCTACAAGTCAACGGTCTTCGTGACCCTCAGTCCGTAATGGCCCATATCCGAAAACATAATATTGAACTTCTTGTTACCTATTATTTATATTCATGTTGATAAATTCTATTCCCTTAAATCAGCGGGGTAAATTATTCAATCGGAGCAAAAACATATATTACACATTACTTTGAACGCATATTTTTTTCATAGAATTTTGCGTTTCAAGTTAACCTTCCCCTGTCTTTGATGATCGTTCATAAAGAAGCCCATTTATAGCGGCAAAATACTATTTATTACATTCTTTAAACCTTAAAACGTAAGGACAATGAAACTGAATGAATCATCTTTTTTTTTTAATTTGCAAAAAATGCCTCACCAAAGTAGTTTAAAATATTTACATTTTCGCGCGTATTCATAACAAATTCACTGAAATACGAAATCGCCTTTGACAATATTTCAACCTATTAAGTTCTAAACTAAAAGTCTCAATTCGTCATTCACTCGTTTAGTGGAAATAAGGATAAGATGAAGAAACCACAATCCAGAAAATACGGTAGTCAGTCTCGGTGTATTATTATATCGATAAATAAATGCTTACAACCTCTGACCCGGCTGTTTACCTTTTGACAGCTGTCGAAAAATTTAATGTGTTCGGTATTTTTGTGTTTAGGGTAAACTGCGCTCAGTTACTATATACATATATATATATATATATAAATAAATATGTAAAAAGTCGATGTTAAAACATGAAACAATTCTGAATTAATTCAACAAAAACCGTGCAGTTGATAGAATGAAATATTGACTGTAGGTTAGGTACTGTAATGTAAATGTTTTGCAATAATACCCGAAAACTTTTGCAAATCTAGGACGCTTCAACATCAAAGAACTTCTGTTCAAGTAATATCAGTGGATATAAAGATTTAACATGCATGACGAGAGTCATTCTTCACTTCATCAGTGCGGTTCAGCGGGCGCCGAGGCTTTTGACACTGGAGTTGAAGAGTATTCGCGATGGCGCTTCATGAAACAATATTTGACGTTGGACTTAATCATTCTTTCTCTCAATGAATGAGAAGACCTATTGCTAACACACTATTCATACAGCTGCATTGCAAGTTTATCAGCGTCCAAGAGAGCGGCGACATCATTTTACTGTGGACATCTCTCATCAAGAAAAAATAATCGTAATTAATGTTGATATAATACGTGTTGGCCAATTCTGTTAATTTGAGGTATCCAGTTTAAAACAGTGTTTCGGAATAGTGTGTTTATTTACTTTTAATAAGATTGTATTGAAAAATAAAAATGATTTTTAACCCCTACTCCACTGTTTTTTTCTTTTCGAAAATGTTTCGGCTTGCTCTTTTATCCCTAAATCAGAATATCGTGTGAATAATCGTCAACAATTGTGGGGTTATAATGCAAAACGAATTATTTCCAAAACTCAAACTTTTCAGTAGAGTCAATCAAATACTATGACGAATAATACAAACTAAATAACATTACATGATTTCCAATTTGAAAACGACAGTCTTGTAGAGATTTTACATTACTAATAGGAAAGGTCGATTCCTTAGGCTTGAATTACCCTATCTGCATACCTAACTCAATATCGCTAATTTTGGAAATAGTTTTGCATTATAACCCCACAATTATGGGCAACATTGAAATGATTGAAAAAATAAATGTATTATATTCGAAAAGTAGTGTTGAAAGTGAAAAGTGTGGTCCTTGGCCTGATATCTCGTCAGAGCTTCTTATATTACCCATGATATGGTACAAAACGAGTTTGACATTCATGATCGGAGTACAGAAAAGATTTTTTATCTAAAATTGTGTTATGTGTTTGGGCAAATCTAGTCTTGCAACTTTTGTATTGCCATAAAAACATGTCATTCTTATCACGAAAAATACAAAACGTGCTTTCTTTAATAACCCGTCATCTAACAAGTATCAGTAGGCAGAGGTTGGTATCTGTCTACACCAGTTTCTACTCAAAACTGAGAATAATTTATTCCAAACGAGTTTCGTCAAGTATTTATTCATTTATATTTTTTTATTCATTCATATTTACTACACTGGCAACGAACGACAGCGCCTGCGCCGTCGCTTCTCGTTTAATATGAAAATGACGACAGCCTCCGCGAATGTCGAAAACGTTTTGTCTCTTTCATTGAATGCGCCGCGATTGCGAAACGACGATGTGATTATTCCGCAGCCTCCGATCCCCATCTGTTGTTAAAACTTCTCTCCGAGTTGTTTTTACTCGCGGCGACATTACTTCAACGTTGTTGTTAGTTCCTAACTGTCGAAATCAACTAACCGTCGTTTACGTAGCAGAACTTATGCATCGTACCGTAGAATATAAATATAATGATTGGCGTTTATTAAACGGCTGTTTTTCCTTTCAACCATATCCATTATTTCCTTACCTAATTACAGCGTACACACTTATAAGATTATTATTGTATACTTTTGTTTATTAAGTTCCATACAAATAAATATACTCTCGGCGGCCTTCATTTAAGCGCCCCAAAAGATTACTCGAGCAAGTCAGCCTTTGGGAGTGGGCTCGGAAATGTATGCATCGAAATCGGTTTCGCGAAACGAGTCGCCATTTTCTACCAATTATGTAAAATAGTCCATCTCCACACACTCACTAAGGAAATGTTATATACTCTTCATTTTGTCGTATTGAGTTGTTTTGTGACCAGTTGCAAATGATCACATGTTAAGCGAAACCGTTCTCGATGGCTGCATACTTATAACGAATTGAGAATAAATGCAACTGTCACTTGACCCGTATATTAATTTGTCTTTTTGTCTTTTTCAGTTGGCGATAATGAGGGCCCACAAAGGTGCCGGGGCGGTACCGAGACTCCGCTAGGCGAGAGGTAGCATGGAGCAGCATGGAGCGGCGGCGCCCCCGAGGCCGGCGAAGCCTCCAGCGGAGCCACCCGCCGTCCACCGCCCCTCCGGACGACCCCCGCCCGCCCCAGCGGTCACCCTTCAGAACCCCCGGCCGCTGGGGGACAGGCGGCCGAACAACTATGTGGAGACGCCGCCGCGGAACTGGCGGGAGCGAGACCCCCGATCGGACAAGGAGGGGCGGTCGGCGGTGACGACGCGGCAGCCGTCCAAGAGGCCGGCGCCGCAGCCGTGTCCGGAGCTGCAGTACTCCATCCGGTGCGCGCGCTGCAAGCGGTGTCAGTGCGCGGAGTGCGCGAGGCCTCGGCCGCTGCCTTCGCGGTGGTTCGGGGACTCGTGTCTGTGCAGTGCCGAAACGGCGATAGACTACGTGTCGTGCATGTGTTGCGCGAAGGCGCTCTTCTACCACTGTCGCGGCGACGGGGGCGACGGCGGCGCGTCGTGCGCGGACGAACCGTGCTCGTGCGGGGGCGGGCGGCGGGGGGCGCGGTGGGGTTGCCTGGCGGCTCTGGCCGTTGCGCTGCCGTGTCTCTGGTGCTACTGGCCGCTGAGGGGGGCGGCGGCGCTGTGCGCGGGGGCGTACGCCCGGACGGGCCCTTCGGGGTGCCGGTGCGCCGACCGTGCCCCCGACAAGCTCCCCCTGGCACCGGGACCGCCGCCCGACCCGGACTACTGACGGTGCGGTGTAGTGAAGTGGCCCGCGGGGCGGACGGACGCTCGGCGAATCCCGCGGGCGGCGAGCGCGCCGAGCTGTGTCGATCTTAGATTCGATATCCAAAAGTCACTAATGTTTAATCGAGACGGGAGTACGGCTATATTTATTAATGCATACTAATAATTAATCTTATGTCATTTTGTATAATTATTTATTTTTAAACGTTAGTACTGCGCATGTACAAAATTAGCGAATTCGGCGACGGAGGCTTCCCGTCGGCGAGGGCGCGGACGCCTAAGCGCCCCGCCGCGCCTTCGCCCCTCCGAGCTCCGCGCCGTCTCCACACACGTTTTTGTATGTACCATATTAATTATTGATATGTGCGCAGCGCAGCGGCGGTCTCGGGGGAAGCGCCCTCCGCTCTGTATAATATCTTTGTAAATATGAAACTGTAATATCTAATTATAATAACCCGAGACACACTTGGAAAATAAGAGTCTGTGTTTTTCTTCAACCAACCGTCAATACCCACAATTCACGCACGTCCCGGAGATAACGTCCATTGCCCCTGCGCAGCCCGAATCCGTTCCTTTGCCTATCCCTGATTCCTGCTCGTCGCCCAATTTCATGACGATTTAATAATAAGTTGAGCATTTACAAGGAAAATGTTTTGACATGGTAAGTATACGAAATAGTCTGTCAGGAGCTACACATGTTACTTAGATTTAGTTATCGATTGCTTCTGTTGTAGTCGACTAGGTTTTTGAAACGATACAAATGTGAGTGGAGTACATACATACATTGGTGACATCTGAATTCTGAATGCTTTATGCGAAGGGCTAAATTTTCACTTTGTGTATTATTTATTATACGTAACTGAGTAACTTTGCTTTGGTCATTGCAGATACAATTGTATAAGTAGTGATTGATCTCTACTTATGCAGTTACGATTTTAGATATTTATACTCGCCCGCTAATAACGGTACGGGCTTTTGGTTAGTTTGGATGTATGTTATCAATGGTGTCGCATATCTTATCGATACAGAAACGTGACCTATTTTTGTATAATGGAACCTCGATGCTTTTGTCAATATTAAAAATATGCGATTGTAATGGCGCATGACAGATTTTATCGAAAAAAAGTGAAAACATGTAGAGATTTAAAAAAAACGGCATCACAATCCCTAAACAAGTTAATCGCATTTTTAATATTTCATTGTATATATCGACTGTGGAAATAAAAAAAGACGTAACCCACACATTACAAATTTTACACGAGACACAAAAACGTTTGAGCAAATTGTATTGTAATATACACAACCTTGAAG
Organism: Himalopsyche anomala; assembly: GCA_031772345.1. Taxonomy (NCBI): domain Eukaryota; kingdom Metazoa; phylum Arthropoda; class Insecta; order Trichoptera; family Rhyacophilidae; genus Himalopsyche; species Himalopsyche anomala. The sequence continues at coordinate 209,691 of CM062827.1, forward strand.
TGCACGGAGACTGATAAACTGGTTCTTAATTGACCTTATCTAATATAATTTTTTTTAAAAAAACTTAACGTCTTTTTTCATGATTGCATTTTTCGCAGGCCCTTTTTTTTCAAACTTAAAAAGTAAATTTAGATACTAATTCGGTATTTTTAGCTTACATCATTTTAGAATCACTTAATGGAATTGGTATTTTCTTTTCAATGCCAATTGTTGTTGATAACTGTTCATTTTTGTATAAATAGCATTGTTAAATTATATTTCTTATCAGTTGACGATGCTCGTAATGAGCGAAACCGGTCCTGACATATTAAATAAAGTGGAATGAAGTACAAAGGAATATTGTGTTGTTGTTTTTTTTTTTTTTTTACTAATTACATCATTTTGATAGAACGTGTATCAAGTTACATTCATTCTGATAATAGAAAAAGGCGGTTTTGGAAAGTGTGAGTTACGTCCTATTTACTTTCCACAGTCGATATGATGAAATATCTTTTATAAAATTCATTATTATATTATATTATTGCAAAGTCGAACTAAAAAAACCAACACAACCCCGTTCCTCCGAGGCACAATTACAAAAAAAAACATTAAATAAAATGTACACATTTCATTCGATAATCGGACGGAATAGAAAGTCATATAACAGTACTGTAAAACAAAACATTAATTTATAATTTTATTGAAATCGTTTCTCAATCTCGTAAATAGTACATATATTTTAAGGTTTTTCAAACGCCGTAAAAAAATCGAGTCATTTAGTTGGCGGGCCTTTAGCCGAGTGGTCAACGTCGTTTGCTTTGATTTCGGTGTTCTCCGACTCGAATCCTTGTAAAAAGAATACCTCGTATTTTGACAAACAAATGAGCCCACTGTTAATTAGTTCTCATAACTGATTTATTCTGTCCAACCTGCAGTGATGATATATGTATTTTTCTTTCATAAATATATACATATGTCTATAAAAAATATTCTCTCCCCCCCTCTGTTGTGCAGTGGCATTGTTCCGTTTAATTATTATTTTAATATTAAACGCCATTATATCGTCAGTTTTATTTTTGTTTACACTTATTTAACTTGATTTCTTTGCATTAACAATTTGATTTAATTGATATAGAATAAAAAAAACCTATTTTAAATAATCTATAGAAGCTAGTTATAAAGCGAATCTATCATTTTCCGTGTATTTTATGCGAAGATACTTGTGTCATTTGTCTTAAAAATCTTAAAAACTAGATCTTTTGCATCCTGCCAAAACGCTCAAAACATTTGTTATTAATTCGTAGTACACTTGTATTTTTGATAGACGAAAAACATTGTGCAAACATATTTTAAAGTCTGAACTAAGGTCACACTGTTGGAAATTATTAAACCTGGCAATATATTATCTTCATTAGCTCAGTTGTTGAAAACAAGTATTATAGATTATAGAAAAATAACATGTCGAGGGGTGTGGCATGCGAGTACATTTTTACCTTGACCCAATTCCTGGAATTATACCTACATTAGGCCATTTTTCTACTGAAAAATAATTATAGCTGGATTATTTATGATGCTCATGTTTCATTGTTAAGTAAATAAGTGTCTTCTCAGATTATATATACTTATATGATTAATCATTTGCATGTTTTGTGAGTTTCAAATAGGGATTCCGTTCGTGGATCTCGATTCTTTCTCGGGATTAAAAATATATCGGTAAAAACATTCAAAATTAATTAATGTTTCCAAAACTTTTCGTAGACATAAATGGTACAACATCTTGAATATATAAAATAACGTAGATCATTCCACGTTTTGTGCTACTAACTGTGACACGTGTTTCGCCTCTTTCAGAGGCATCCTCAGACAGTCTTACTTTCACAAATGCTTGTTTAAGTACGAATGATTTTAATTTTAATATTCTAACATGACATGTTATAAAAATAAAAACGGAAAGCAAGGAGGGGAGGATAGATAACAAACAAACAATAATAATACTACAAATGACATATACATTACAAAATGATTAATTCATTAGTTACATCAATTAGGAAGTAAATTTAGCAGTGGCGAGCAGCCTGTCCTATTTTAGGATATTATTTAATAATACTTCTTAACGTTACCACACAGTTACTTACCGCCGAAAGCATCTTGAATATAATCAGGGATGCTAGTTACGATAACAATTACATATATCTGTACGACGATTCTATACAACAATTAATTTTATATTGATTTTAAAGTTTATTGCTTGTATAAAGTTCTCTTGTAAGATTTACTACATTTAAAAACAGCCACAACCGAAGCAAAAACTTCGGACGTCAAATTTATTCAAAATGCAAATTTTCTCAATTGTGCTGTAGTTACATTATCGAATGTTTTTTCGTTATCGATGATTATACTGTGGAAACGATCTTAGTATTTATATAATCCCGGGAACAGAAACACGAATCGTGATAGCAAACCCTAGCTTAAAAAAATAAAAATGATAAACGCAGTGCGAACATAGTCGCGAACGTCTGTTGACCACATGTCAAGTAACTTACAATAATATTATTACATGTTATCATTTCCTATCTCCTTCGCTAAACACGTGGTCGTGGTCTTCTGACGGTTTGTAGATCTCTCTCTGTAGATCATTTTGCTGAAAACAGAATTCTTAGAACAGATATAAAAACTAAGTCACAATTCGAACATTAATAAAAATTAATGTGCTCATGGAGTTATTTAAGATTATACATTTTCTATCCATATCCGCATCTAATGTGAAGCATATGGCCTCCTAATGGAGGTATCCTAACGGAAATTTATCTAAGAGAACTGTTTGTTACTCAGTCGCTCCACCTCACTTTTTTAAAGAGAGTAATAGAACTAGAAGGAAATAAGGCTAGGACGGACTAGTGGTTAACCGATCGCTCTCGCTACTCCCAGTTATTAAAGGGAACTTTTAGACATCACAAACACCTGTGACTCCGAACAGAAATCTACCGAAAAAATGCTCTTAGTACTAGGGTATCCAATCCCGGAGCCTTTTTCAAATCCCGGGATTTCGGGATCGATCAATTTTCAATCCCGGGATTAAGATAAATTTACCGAGGAATTTGAAATCTCCGATTTGGTATACTTTTTCCCCGTATTCTCACGAAACCTCGTTTTTTTTTTTTTTTAGCTCACCGAGGAATTTGAAATCCTCGATTTGGTATACTTTTTCCCCGAATTCTCACGAAGCCTCGTTTTTTTTTTTTTTTTAGCTCACCGAGGAATTTTAAATCCTCAATTTGGTATACTTTTTCCCCGAATTCTCACGAAACCTCGTTTTTTTTTTTTTTAGCTCACCGAGGAATTTGAAATCCTCAATTTGGTATACTTTTTCCCCGAATTCTTACGAAACCTCGTTTTTTTTTTTTTAGCTCACCGAGGAATTTGAAATCCTCAATTTGGTATACTTTTTCCCCGGATTCTCACGAAACCTCGTTTTTTAGCTCACCGAGAAATTTTAATCGACGATTTGCCAATTTCATCTCACTTTTCGAGATTTACTCCAAATTTCTCAATCCCGGGATCGCGACCATGTCAATCCCGGGATTTCGGGATCAGAAAATTGAACGGGATCCCGGGATTGGATGCCCTACTTAGTACTCGAACCCGTGAGATTCGGCACCGTAGCCCACAAGCCACTGCGTCATAGTACCCGATATACAATTTAGACCCTTATTATTACAAGACTTATTACGACGGACACATTGATTTTAAAATCAATACAAATTATCAAATGTTTTTTTTAAATCCTATTTAAATTCATTCGTCGGCGGAAGCTATAAATAAAATATCAATACTGTAGTATTCAGACACAAATGAGGGTATTACTTGCGAACCCGGCGTATTCCAAAGTTGTTGAAACATGAACCATGGATGTAATTTAGTAGATAAAAATAAATTTTGAAAGTACTTTTAGAAATCAGTCTCAAACATAGCTTGGCAGCATCCAAAATATCATTCCAAAGCATTGTAAGACTAAAAATTCTTTTAAAATGTACACTGTTTTTCAAAATGAAATTTGACCATTTTAGAATATGTCGTGTTTGCAAGGAATACCCTCAAATATTGTTTTCATTTTAACAATGTCAAATTCAAACATCGGCACGTAGCAGAGCATTCAAATATTCTCCCTGTTTATAATATAATAACTGTACACATGATTCCTAGAATTGTTTGTATTTTTTTGACAAAGTCTTTATGACTCCCCATGTTGATGCCAAATGATAATTAAATTCGATTTGAAACTTCAAGAAGTACAGTGAATATGAAGTTTCAACGTTTCTAATATTCACTGTATTTATATTTTTCTAAATCATCTATAAAATAGGATCATATGATAATTTAAAAGAGAAAACAATATTAATTAGAAGGTTCATTTTTCCCCGGGCCCGGACCGATTATATATATCTTTTTTTACGGCCCACTATAGTAAAATGGTTGTGCATGCCTGGCTTAAGTCATAATATAATTGTCACATGACGTGCTAAATGAATTATGAGAGCGTTGCCTGCATACCTATTGATTATTAGATATTGATTGAATAGCTATTAAAAGTATTGCGATGCTATCTATAATTTGGAATCGACGATTACCGATAAAATTGTTTATCGCTAATAAATCGTAAGATAATCGCGTGATGTGGTGTCGCCACTATTATAAACCATAATATGCTAAAAGGAGAGGTAATTTTTCTGAAAACAGATTCTAATGTCGGACAAACAAACAATTCTGAGTAATATTGTGTCGATATGTCACGTGACTCCTTCGACTTTTCATTCAACACTCGCACGCGATTTTCTTGTTTCATGTGCTGACGTATTTACCAACAGAATAAATATATTCCAGCGACACCCAAATGTCAATAAGCTAAATTATACTGTCCTGTTAAGAACAGTAACTTTTGTAGTTTCCGTCAAATTTTACTTTCCTATGAAATTTATATTCATGAACCTTAAATTGAAAGCTGCTCATCCTACATGATTGCGTTGTTTATGCGCAGCCTTCTGATGTCAAAAAGTAGTATTCCGCAATCAAACTGATATTGTTAATAAAATTACTGAAATTCTTCCATCACATAAATATTTTAAAACACCGTTGATAATCATACCCGTTATCACTTGCAAAGGATTACTAAACAATATGAAAATGCAGTTGAAAACTGAAAATAATATCGACCTCCGATTCAAGGGGTCGTGTCGAAACAATATGTTTCAAGAGATTTCTCCCACTCGTTTTGATATGGAAATTGTAAAATATTAATATTGACTTGAAGATCAATATATATATATTTTAAATTGTCGGAACTATCAATCGTCACTGATATAAAGCATAAATAGTTTTTCATTCCGTCCATAATGAAATCCTCTACTTTCGGGCACGTGAAAAAATCATCCGACTCCCATTTATAAAAGATGTAACTTTCACAAAAAAATAAAACTACTAATTTTAAATTATTTATTATTGATCGAAACCAGTTTCGCTCGTCTCGAACATTGTCAACTGTGTATATTCGTAAAGAACATTAACAACGTTGAATTTAATCAAAATAAAAATAAATCGTAACCAGAATTACTAATAATTTCATGTTGCTACTGTTTTGAGAGGAAATCTTGAGACGGACATACAAACATAATTTCTGCGTATATTAAAGATAATCAGCCTGAAAGTTATCCGCAGGCCGCAAATAAATATTATTTGAACACCTTGGAAAGATTCTGCTGACCATACACGCCTACTACCACATGCTACTTTAGTCAAAGAAAAAAATATCTCGAAAACTTTAGGTTAAAATCAATCTAAAACAACAAATAAGAATACATTGTTACTATCGTGTATATAGAAGCTGTATTTCTGTAGACTGGCTACGTTCGATTGTTTTTTTCGTTTCCTCTAGACGTCTCAACTTTACCTTAAAAATGTAGGGGAATTATGAAGGACAAGGCCTCGACGATCAAATAGTTTGATCTTTAAATATCAAATCTAGTTTTTATCGCGACCCACTGTTTTTCATCCGACGGTGGATACAATTTAGAAGGTTCAGAAATACTTGAATTGAATTGACAGAGTGAATTTAATCGACTAATAATATATTTGATATGAAGCAAGCCGACCAGCATCCGCCAAAACGTGTTTGTTTCATTATAATTGGAAAAAATAATAATTCAAACATTTTTTTGTGCGGTTACTAAAGGAAGTAATTTTCCCGTCAGGTCACTCGCTTGCCTGCCAAGTCTGTTCCTAGAATGATTTCCGCAGGTGCTACTTTCTATTTTAAAAAAAAACAATCATTTTAAGAATTCCATTAATTTTATTAATAAGTCATTGGTAATCAAATTAATACCCGATAGTGTAATAATGTACGATAATAAACTCCTTAAGCCAATTTTAAGAGCTTGGGCTTACACCTCATTGTCCTCATTTCATGGTGTTAATTACTTTTATGGGTTTATTTATCAATTCTTGGTAGAACCAAGTTTTATTTTTAAAAATAATACGTTTGATTTCAGTGTTATTTAATTATCACTACTATGATATTATCTCTCGTACATCGACAATGATGGCGATGAGAATTTAGAAATTGTAAAACAATACCTGATTTTACATTTTTATTTATATAATATATAGATTATACTGTACGTATAAATAAATGAGTATACTTTTAGAGCAGTCGAATGACTGGTTTCTTTTGTCATTTACAGAGCGAAGAGCTCTTGCTCTATGTTTCTTTCTTTTTCTTCGGTGCTTGTATGATCCTTAAGTTGTGGTCGATGTCATTTTCCTCTGTCCGAGGTTTCATGTCGTCAGTCAGGCAGGTGAGATAGTCGAGCGTTTTAGATTATTTTAAATGGATATACTAAATATAGGATTACATCGATTATACTTACTCCATTATATGGATATTACTTTGCAATCAACTATGTCCGCTCTCAGTGTGCACCATATCGACTCAGTGGAGCATCTCAACAGTTGTTATAAGAGAAACGTTATATTTATAATAAGAGGGGCTTAGGAAAAGACTCCCTGTTCATTTTTAAGAGATTCCTTTGATGATAAGGAATGCTTAACAATATTTTTCGTATGGTCCCGACATGGTTCTTCCAAGATTTTCCATCCCCCGCCAATCTCTTTGCTTCCTGCCAGGTGATCCCAGCGTCCCGTCCGTAGCTCCGTCGGATAGTAATATGGATAGTTGTCAGTGGCCTTACAAGTATATGGAATCCATCCGGTTGGTAGACTTGCGGCATCCGAAGCAACCTGCGCAAGCCAGGTCATCGTTCCCCTATTATTTTGGACGCAGTAAGGGGCTGGATCAGGGGTGGGGAACCTTTTCTTATCTAAAGGCCACATTCATTTATCTGATTCAACATAAGGCCTCAGTAAACATTGACAGGGAATTTACTAGGGAATCTTTGGCCGGAAACAATTTATAAAGCCCAGAAATTTGCGGACTTACCACAATTACCAGCGTTTTTTTAGCTATTTCGAATCCGAAATCTCAGGAATTTGCGAATTTACAAACATTAACAGATTTGGCCGTACCAGAGTGGTCAAAATCTTTCAGGTTCCCCACGACTGGGCTGAATAGTCCGTTTTCTCATATCTGTGTTATGACTTAAACAAACCACCGTAGCCCTAACATTCGCCGAAAGCTGTTTTGAAAGTGTCATGATTCGCAACCATAAAGCAGCTCTATTAAGATGACTGCGTTGAACAAATTGCACTCGGTTCTGACCGAATCCAACCACGAGTCCCAGAGTTTCGGCACTGAGTTGAAGATTTGTCCAGCTATCCCTAATCCGATCGTGAATCATCGACTCTATTGATGTCATGCCTCTCTGGTCAGAGAGCAGTCTGGGTCCAGCCAGACAGACATACACTGCTGTAGAGCACATTGATCTTAATCGCATTGACTCATGCGATAAGAGTTGCTCTGTATCCTATCCAATTATCTCCTGAATATTCTCGACAGATCTCTTCAACAAGCACCTGTAGTATATGTTATAAAATATGAAATGAAAAAGTACCACAAATTAATACTTAATCCATCAAAATTGTTTTTACAAATATACAAATATTGATTTATTAAATAGGCATTTGCTTCCTAGAATTCGGTTGTAATAATGTGTACATTGGCAGATTAAAAACATGGGAGGAACCAGGCGAAATAACTCTGTTTTAACGTCTAATAAATTCCATGTAAAATAATAAATATATTTAAAATCTGAACAAAAAGTTATTTCCGAGGCTCCTATAATTCGGAGGCCCCAAGCGCGCGCCTCATTTACTTGTAGGGCATTGATGGCAAACCTAGGCACGCGTGCCCGAGGTGGCACTTTTGAGAATTTGGATGGCACGCGAACGATTTCAAAGTTTAAAAAATTAAAATTTTGATTAAATTTAAAAAAAATACTGCTCGGATACGCCACATAATCGAGAAATAATATTTGAGATTTTTTGGCACGCGGACCCAAAAAAGTTCACCATCCCTGTAATATGGTAATCCCCCACTAACAGTAGTTTTAACGAAGGGGGTGCTAGCCATCAGCAATATTAATTTGATAGTTTTTTTATAAGTATGTAAGTAAGTGCATAGGCATTATTACACTTTGTATTGTATTTAAAGAAGACTCACTGAGCGAAACTGGTCCTGATATATATATATCAACTGTGGAAAGGAAAAAAAACGTAACCCACACAGCAAATTTTACAGGAGGCACAAAAAACGTGTTTTGATTATTTTGAGCCATATGCAAATTAATAAATATTCACAACCTTGAAGTGTACGTAGACTTCTAAACTGGTGTTTAATTGACATATTCTAATATTAATTTAAAAAATTGTCTAGGAAAAACCTTTTTTTCAGTCTTTTTTCTTGGTTTCAATTTTCACAAGCTAATCTTTTTTGAAACTTAAAAGCTTAATTTAGATAAGTATTCGGCATTTGCAGCTTTCATCTTTTTGATAGAACGTGTATCATGTTTGATACATTGTGATTATCGAAAAAAGCCGTTTTGAAAAAACTGTGGGTTAAGTCCTTTTGCCTTTCCAAGGTCGATATAAAAACATGCAATTACGTTTTCTTTCTGTAAGTATAATAATAATAATATCGTTCCAACAATGATTGTCAAAAACCACCAGTTAAATAGGTAATAAATTGTAATACGTATATACTGTTTTCATAAAACTGATAATGTTTTTTCCAAGAATTATTTGTAGTATTTCTGTCATTGAAGTGAGGTGGGAAGTTTTGTTTGATTTCTATAATTATTTCCGCGAATAATTCCGACACAATTTGCGAATTAATCAGGCAGGCGGTGTTAGCGAAATGTAAGTAGGTACGTCACTGAAGAGTATGGTTTTATGAATCGATGTCCATTGAATGTTGAATGAATATCGTGGTACAAAGTATGCGCATTGCGCACACAAACGTTCGGCTCGTTCATTCATGTAACAAAAACAAAATATTTTCTGATGGCGGGCGTTCGTCGCGTCCGCTTCTGAAACGTGAAACATTAGACAGGAAAGAGACTTCCGCATATTCTTTTTCACTCGGCGGAGGAATACAATCAAATTACGGCAAAAATATTTTTACCTACTACGCACGATATTTACGATTCTGAAGAATTGAGCGCTGCACTACTTCCAAGATATTCAATGGATTTTCTCGAATCAATTATAAGTTTTATTATTTTTATTTAAATTAACGTAAATATAATATCAGAGTTAGTGATTTGATTTTAATTTATTTCTGGTGATGCAGGAAGATATCAATAATATTTTATAATTCCATTTAAACGAAAAAACCAATATTCCGATTTTTAACAATTGTATTTGAATCAAGCAAAAACTTTTTTTCTTTTTTTATCATGTCCGCTCCCAATGTGGAGTATATGGACTCCTAATGGAGTTTATTTCAACACAATTTATAAAACTGTCCGTACGGGATTCGAACCCGAGACCTCCGTAGCCGAAGCAAACGACTTTGACCACTCGACCACACAAATTTAATACATATGTAAAATAAAATAACATACTTTCCTCAATACACGTCCATATTAAGGTGTTGGGAACTGGGGATGTTAGCAAATGTGACAAAAATAATATTTCTCAAATTTGAAAAATGCCCTGATTTAGTCGTTGGTATTTTTTGTAGTTTTAAATGTGCAGATACATAAAAAAAACGCTAAGCATTCAGTAATTCCTCACTGACAAACACAGACAACACAACAAATATGTACGTATTTAGAAAAAAAATGATCTTATTGACAATAATTCAATTTCCGAATTCTTAAGAGCTTGAAATCAGCTTTCGAAATCTGGCATGTGGTTTTCTGCGCGTAGGTAAATAATTGATCGAATGTATGAATGAAAATGTAAAGCATCGAGCGACAGATGTACGCCAAACCCAAAAAAAGCTCAGGTGGTGGTTCTCCTTTTGTAATCGCTTCCCCTTCTGCGTGGATGAATGGGAAGCTCACCTCACATGTCGGAAATCAGTAATTACAAAAAATTTGCTTCCCACACTTTACAAACCTTATGGAAAGACTACACTTCACAGATGTTCTCTACCACTGGAAAGATATTTAAATAACACGAACCACTTATGATTGACTCATTAATATTAAGAGGATTAAGTAAATTTCCACGATTTTAATTAAATTGACATTCAGAATAAAAAATAACTGACAGAAATAGACAGAATAGGGTATTAAAATATAAATAAAATCAGTCGCCACGACCGTTACCTGTAATGCCAATATTTATTTTTAATTAGAGATATACATATTGCAGCCTATGCGGTCGAGTGGTCAACGTTGTTGGCTTCGGTTATGGAGGTCACGGGTTCGAATCCCAGTACGGACAGTTATATAAATTGATTTTTCAATAGATTTATGAATTTCTGGTCGAAGGCATGGATGTATGTGATGTCTTAAATTCCCCCCTCCCATCCTACCCCATGAACGGGGTGTATCAAGAGCGATTAGCTAACCACTAGTCCTGTCCTAGCCGTATCCTTCTATTCCTACTCTGTTTGGAAAAAGAGAAGTTGAGCAACTGAGTAACAAGCAGTTCTAGTAGAAACACTTCTGTTGAGATAAACTCCATTAGGAGTCCATATGCTCCACATTGGGAGCCGACATGGTAAAAAATAATACATATCACGTGTTACGTGTGTTCACTGTCAGTGCTTTGCGGAAAAGCATTATATTTTTAAAAAAAAACTCATTTGTAATTAATTCCACTTTAAATTAATAAAATCAAGACCAGTTTCGCTTATGACGGACATGATAATATGTAGAGATATATAGATAAAAAAAGACAACATAAAATTGAAACTGGTTCTGCAAATTGCAAGCGATAATTTGAGAACCGATTCCCTTCAAATAATACTTTACATGATTTTTATACGCGTTTGTAACGTAAAAAAAAAGCTTTTGTCTATGTAGCGATTCCGTAGCCGAGTGGTCTCTGTACATTACATAAGGATGTGCTCGAAAGCATGCAAGTCCGCCATGTCAAATTATTTCTTCATGTCCTTAAACCGGTTCGCTCCTCCCAAACGGACGACTGAATAGCAACCACAACATTATGTTCCATTTTTTTTTAATTCATCTCCGCTTCCAATGTGGAGCATATGGCCTACTAATGGAGGTATCTCAACAGAAAATTTTCTACGAGAGCTGTTTGTTACTCAGTCGCTCAACCTCTCTTGTTTTCAAAGACAGTAGTAAGAATAGAAGGATAAGGTAAAGACACACATTGTGGTTGACTAATCGCTCTCGCTACGTCAGTTGTCAAAGGATCGGGAATGGTTGGAGGGACATCACAAACCTCCATGCCTTCGAGCAGAAATCGATTGAAAAATTCTGTTCGTATTGGGACCAACGTTCCCTCTAAGCTGCGCGCGTCCGCGGCCGCACAGCAGTTGAGAAGCCCCCGCGCACTCATTCCGAGTTGGCGCGCACTACAAGACAGTTGCTCAATTAATATGTTATCGGTCCGCGCAGCCTTTGAAATTTCCGCGCAGCTAACCCTTAGAGGGAACGTTGATTGGGACTCGAACCCGTGTGGTCTGGCACGGAAGCCCACAACGCTAACCGCTGCGCTATATGACCCGACAATACGATGATTCATATACTCAGAAGTGAGCTGGAGAGGGATCGGAGGGGCTCACGCGAGCCCCTTGCTAATTTTTACTTAGTCCGGTGAACCCCTTGTTAATTTAAGAGAAAACAATATTCTCAGATCAAATTAGTACATAACTGAAATTTCTGACATATATTATCTAAGACAATGTCAGTATACATAGTAGTACATTTTTAGCCATTGATAACTGAATGAGTAAATTTCACTCCTAAGCAATTATATGCAATACTAAAATAAACAATCGATTGTTATTTAATACACTTATAATATGTAATTAAACTTATCAATATAAATGGCTTAAAATGTACTTCTGAGTATACTGAAGCCATCGTAGATAATATGAGTCAGAAATTGCAGTTATATACTAATTTGATCTGAGAATACTGTTTTCTCTTAGATTAAAAAGGGGCTCGCGCGAGCCCCTCCGAGCCCCCTCCAGCCCACCCCTGTTTATAGGTGTATATCGTAACCATTGTTTGCTTATTTAAGTATTGCATAGGAGTGATAAAAAATTCACTTCTTCCCCGAAACACCGAGAATTGCTTTGAGATGAGGAGAGTCCATTGTTAACGTATTGATAGCCCACCGTTGCATATATTGATGATAAAATGAAAACGCAGTAGATTTTTTTGAATAATTTGTAAAATCTTATACGGTTTCAATGTCCGACATCAAGAATCGGAGCCCTGGACAACTTATCTTGGAACCGCCAAATATTTATTTTTTAATTGTCACACTCTTTTTGCTGATTCTTAATGATAGCAAATGAATTGACGTAGACATTGTAGACGAACATTTAGGGCGGAATTTCAACAATAGTGTAAGTAGCGGAGTGGCATCGTATCCACATCCCGGATGCGGCCAACACTTACACTCGCACACCGACAAACCTAGCGAGCGCTGTGCTGTACACACTGTAGTGTACAGTGAATACATAAACGGCTCGCGCATCTTCCACCGACTCGACTAAGCCGCTCCGCACGCCGACCACACCACACCACACCACCCTGACGACTTCCGCCCCCGATGGCTCCCGAGGTGCAGTCACTATTAGTCACTATATGTTGCACCCCATCTTACTGTCTCCACAAAAACCGGACTCGAATTCCAATATTCCTGAATCCCGGTTTAGTCCGAATTTCGTAGTTTCTTCAAAAACTGAAATAAATAATTGAACTTTTTATATAAAAAAAAAACAAAAACAATCTTTTTTTGGTAAAAACATAAAATGTCCACTGATGATTTCTCAGTAACCTAACTTTGCAAATTAAATTTCAGTTATTACATGAAAGTAAATTTGAATCGTTCAAGTTATGTACATTTACACAAGTTCTGTCACTAACGACCTGGATTTCGCCTTCTAAAGGATTTCGCTGATTTCGAAAGGCGAAACCCGACTCGTTAGTAACAAAACTTGTGTGAATGTACATAATTTTAACGATTCAAATTTAATATTGAAACTCCACCAAGCATCTTCAGTGGAAATCTTAAATAATACGAAATACTCGTTCGATGGGTAATGAAGAAGGTAGTATAGTTTTTAATTCGTAAATATAATACAAGGTTTGTTGTTCTTTTGTTTGTAGACTCTTTTATGTCGAATTCAACCCCAGTGTTTGTGAATTTTACGTACTCGTGAAATGTATCCTAGTCACAATGCAAAAAAAAACCTACGTTCATGATCGTCGAGTAGGGATTAAAGTAAACAGAAGAAAAAATAAAATACTTATTCGCACCTACTAAATACACTTCAATTTCATATGATCGGGACCGGTTTCACTCCTCTGCCTTTTGGGGTGGCTTATAATTTTTTTTTCAGCTGCTATAGAAAGCGAGAAACTTAATTTTAACTATTAGGTGCTTGCTAAAAACACACGTCTCCATAATTGAAATGGCTGCATTTGTTGATGAGGCTAAGCCAGGGATACAGGAGTATTTTTAATAAATTTGTATTTTTGTTTACTTAAATTTATGTATAGTATAGTATATGGTATATTTACGTATTCGTAATAATATGGTGCGGCCCATGTAATGTAGCGAAAACCGACATGCGACACAGGCGAAAAAATGTTGAGTATCACCGGAATAAGCAGATGCTGCGACGCAGAGCAGGGTAAACGCACGTCTTCGTTGCACGACCCTGCGTTGCGTCTCAGCCTAGCCTCATGGTTATCGGTTCCCATCAATATTAGTTACTCTCAAGTAAAAAGGTGTCATGACGAAAGCACGCATCACCATGAACTGGGAACTGAGTACATATTTTTGATTGAATACTAAAACGGGATCGCTTTCAGACCGGATGAGATCGATAAAGTACTGCAAGTCGTTATTTTAACGAACCGTTTGCATATTATTTGTCGCATGGTATATATACCATTCAGACTACGGGAAGAGGGTATCATAGATATCAGTATATACGTCCCTTGTTGTTTTTTACTCATTCGACATTTGTAATGTCAATCGCTGTAAACTCTAGTCTGCCGGTTTTCAGTTTTCTTAGGGGTGAGTTAAACTGTCTACAGCAGCGATGCACACCGGGTACTTTGAGTGCCAATTGTGGTACCTACTAAAACAATTCTCGGTGTCACTATGAGCTCTAGCATCATAAAAAAAAAAAGTAAAATTTATAGAAACAAACATATTTCCTTGTGCCACTTATGTATATTTTTCATTGTTATGAAGCGAGATGCTCTAAATTTAGTTTGAGCTTCGAGCTAGCTGCGCCAGGTCATCCGCATCCTAATCCTATCTGTAGTTGAGTATATATATTTAATGCGTATAGTGATTTCATTATACTAATATTGTTAAACGTGTTTAAACAATATGGCGTGCAAATAAATAGTAAATTGATGGAAAATTTAGTTTTCTGTTGAGTGGCATTTTAAAAATTCAACATTGGAAAGTAATTGTGACACTTGGTTAAAAAATGACGCGCACCACTGGTCTAAAGCGACATCTATAATTAAAATATATACATTTACAAACATGCGTGTAATTTACAAAATCTAGCTTAATAATATTTTGAAAACATCTCAGCTGAGTAAAAAAATGATTATTATTCTATTCCACCAATATTTATCTGTAAAAAATGAACAAGGATCCAGTGGCGTGCTTAAGGAGTGATCTCTCATTATTTTTCAATAAATAATTGCATCTCAAACAAACCGCACTGGTAAAAGATTAATATATCACTCCCTTTTTTGACATTTAACAATTCTTGATTTGACAGCTACTATTTCAACATTTAAAAAGCTATAAATGTCTAATAAGAGCTAAAAATAAAATACGGGTTTTAATATAATTATTTATTTCGGTTACTGTTTAATACAATCTTAAAAAATAAATAAGATGTTTTCATTGAGATGAATCAATTGTCAGTAAATAAGAGGTCCTTGTTCATCATACACAGTAAACTGTTAATGGATTAGAATAAGGAATGCCTTTATCAACTACGTAGTTTTTAAACTCAGTGTAAAGCGAGTTGAATATTTCAATTGAATTCATATTTAACATTAAATTTCATTTACATTTAGTCACCATAGGAGCCATCGAATAATATTATTTGGCAATAGTAGTAGAAATCAATTGAACAATAATTTCAAATTCAGAAAACAAGAATATATTTTTTGACAAAATATAAAATAATTATGCGCAGATCAATCACTGTCGTATGTTAAGTACATAGCAACTACCGAAAAGATATAGAATTTTGGGAATACATACATATTACATTTATCTATGGTGTCATAAAAAATAATCCTATTGCTAACTATTCAAGGACATTACTCCGAAATTTGTTAAATTAATTTTCTATTCGGCTATATCTCTTCGACGCATTTACATGAGCAGATAATCGTCCGATAGGAAGGGATGAAAACAACTCAAGTATTATTTAATAGTATACGCGTTTGAATAGTATTAATTTGTTTTCGAAAATGCAATTTATTAAAGATTCCATTCGGGGACTGTTTGGTGATACTTCAATTGAAGTGTGATAAACAAAAAAATGTAGAAAATTCATTTAATATTAAAATTTAATCAAATAAAAGAACAGCATGTTTGGTTTTCAATATTATGGGTTCAATGCAAGTTCTCATATTGTTTCGAGTGTTCATCTAAGTCAGTGGAGAGTAACCTGCGGCCTCTTGGTTACTCTGATGCGGCCTTTTGATTTGATCAAAATTATTCATTTTGATCAAAAAATTATACGCAAGCGTTTGGTAAAGAGCGTAATCAACCCACTATATGTTTGACGGGGCTTAATGTGTCCTTATGTTGAATCAGATAAATGAATGTGGCCTTTATAAATGGAAAGGTTCTCCACCCCTGATCTA
Source organism: Himalopsyche anomala (assembly GCA_031772345.1). Lineage (NCBI taxonomy): Eukaryota > Metazoa > Arthropoda > Insecta > Trichoptera > Rhyacophilidae > Himalopsyche > Himalopsyche anomala. The sequence continues at coordinate 226,187 of CM062827.1, forward strand.
AGTGTTCACGTACACACGATCGTAGGAATACAAAAATAACAATAAGTTTTAATATTAGAACATTGATCTTGTTTGATTTTTTTAAATAATGACAACCCTATCTCTTAAGCCCATAGACGTAAAGGCCGTATTATGCCCAGGGACGTCCCGAGGGCATATGCGAGTAGGCAGTTGCCTAGGGGCGTCAAGTTCTAGGGAGCGGCAAATGATAACAGTTTTTTTCTAATGACGATATATTTCTGACACGAATTTGATTTGGAATAAATATGATGCCTCAAGGTCTTTGATAAACATAATACCAAATCAAGAATCGATACTTACATAATGTAAGAGCATTTTAAATTTACATTATTTTTTATGATGTGTAGTGAAGGTAATAGTTATTTTTTCATAAATATTGAACAATAATATGGGTTTTTGGATCATATGTTTTCGTGAGGATCTTTTTCAATAAGGTACAAATATATTATGAATCATCTGAAAGCAAAACGGAATAAGTGACAAAAGATTTGTTTGAGTACGTAGGTGAGTAGAGGATTCGAACTTCTATATATGTATATCGACTGTGGAAAAGAAAAAGGACGTAACTCACAGTTTTTTCAAAAAAGCTTTTTTCGATAATCACAATGTACCCAACTTGATCACAATCACATGTACACGCTCTATCAAAAGGATGTAAGCTGCAAATGTCGAAGGTTTTTCTTAGACACTTTCTTAAATTAATGTTAGGTTATGTCAATTAAACATTAATTTAAGATTTCGACTGAAGGTGCTTGGTGGGATTTCAATATTAAATTTGAATCGTTCAAATTATGTACACTCCCACAGATTTTGTCACTAACGACCCGGGTTTCGCCTTTCGGAACACGAAACACTCATTTTCTAAGAATCAGTTCAAGTTCATCCGTACACTTGAACGCCTGAAGATGCCGAATGACGAAACCCGGGTCGTTAGTGACAAAATCTGTGGGAGTGTACATAATTTGAACGATTCAAATTTAATTAAACATTAGTTTAGAAGTCTCCGTGCACTTCAAGGTAGTGTTTATTTTATAATTTGTATATAGCTCAAAATCATCATAACACGTTTTGTGCCTGCTGTAAAATTTGCAATGTGTGGGTTACGTCCTTTTTCCTTTCCACGCTCGATATGTATTCCTAGAATAATGGAAAAAAATGGGCTCTATTTTAAGGGTCTGCCTAGGGGCGGTACATATCCTAGAAACGTCACTGCATATGCCATTACAACTGTCGCAGTACACATATGTGAAAAGTAAAAATTGTAAAGCCTGATTTAATAGCGTAGCCTCTTTTGATAGATGAAGAAAGATGCGATGGCGGTCGAGTATTCAGTGTTGGGCGCTGCGTTGGCAGGAATGCAAAGAGGTAGGCAGAGGCAGTCGTCGGACGCTCACACACATCGCTATAATATTATTCGTAAGTATACTTTTGTTATTTTATTCACTATTCACTACACGTGAATAGGCGATGTAATCCAAGGAAGTCGGAATAAACATTAGCTCGCAGCGTAAAACGACGACTCTGAACCAAAGATCCGAGATCCGAATGGTCTCCTATTAATAGATTACTTTGCCTAATACACACGTTCTTCAGACATACACGATTGACAAGGATGTTACTCGCTATAAAAAGATTCCACTATATTTATGCATTGTCTGCTATTGAAGTTGCACGATGAGAGAGAATCTATTGAAAATAGCCAATGCAGTACCACACAACTGTCAATACGCTTCACTATAACATAAATACATAAGTAATCATCTATATCAGTGTTTATATCAAACTTTCAACATCCGTGTACCCCTTCTATAATTTCTGTAACACCGAGTACCGCTCGTCAAAAAAAAATGCATGCACTTAAGCAAAAATCAAAATAAATAAGCTACTTGTTGCACAAAGCCCAGCACCAAACTCTTTCCGTCTCCCAGGGGGTACGTGTACCACACTTTGGGAAACACTGCTCTATATAACGGACTAACGCAGGCGAGGGCGTGTTCGTTATAGCCTGCGATTTTGACTTTATGAGTTTTTTCTTTTGTTGAGAAAATAAATGACACAGCGCACGTGAAATAATCTTTCGCCACGCGTTAATTAATCATAAGGAGAATATGTTTATGATCCAGTTAATGTTATAAATGAAAAAAATCCGCTATATAGAGGTTTGAAATAACAGCAGATCACAAGAGAGGGTAGAGCTGAGAGCAGCGGAGTCGGTTTTTGTGTGCCTACTGGCTCGCCCACTTCCCGACCGACTTCCGGTTCGGCTCCGAGCTCTAAGCCGGTCTCGGCGACAATCCGACGTAGGTGAGCAACATTTCACATTCCCACTATGTATAATATAATTTTAATTTTCTTCCACGAAGGCGTGCGGCGAATAGAGTTGTGTAAAATTGTATTACATTATAATAAATAACAGACAATGAGAATGTTTCAACGGGATTTTACGGGGAAATATCAAGGCGCGGGTTGTCTTGTAACAACCTATTCATACCAAAAAAGCAATAATCGATAAGTAGTACTTAATATTTAGGTAACTCAACCCAGCTAGAAGACATTAGTAGCTCGCAAACGAACCAGTTCAAACGACTTAATCTTTTCAGTGAACGAGAGTCACTCGTCTACCTCTATGGAATATTAAAATCGTGGCAAATTAATTGATATCCTACTTTAGTTAAATAACAAGCAGAGGAAAGACTTGTGGATAATCCAATCTGAACTAGTGAGTGATTGTTTTCTTTTGCGCAGTGACGCAATTCAAATGAAAGAATTTCTCGCTTCACTGAAGTTTTCTCTGCTAGTATCGTATGAATACCCAAATAGTGAGCACTTGCATTCGTCAAAAAAAGATTCTGGATTAATATTATCTTTGTGCAAAAATCTTGAATAGTTTTGTAGCCGAATTTTGATCGATTGTCGAGTTGGAAGAGTAAGGTAAAGAGCGGACACTTCCAAGATTCTAAAATCCATACGATTGAACTGACAGCTACTTTTTTTAAATAATAATAAGCTAAGCACAATATATAAATCTATTTTAAGTAACGGAAATATTCAATAACTAATTATTTCATAATGGTTGATATTAACAATCGTATGAAAATATTACCACACAAAATTAAAAATATATATATATATTGAATAATTTGTATTTATTTGAAGGGTAAGCTGAATCCATGGAATGTATATTTGATATTTAAGCTGCATCTCAACCAGTTATAATAATTGTTATGCGGACTATTTCTTGTTAGGATTAAATACATTGTCTAGGCTAGGGTGTTATTATAAAGTATAAGATATTAAAACACCGTCAATTGTTAGATACCATAACAACTGTGCTTAACGGTGAAATAGAGAAGAACGTTTGATATATTTTTTCTATTTATTTCATAATGCTGAAGATATTAAAATAAAAAACATTTTCAATTATTTGACGAGGAATAGGAACGAGTAACAAATAAGTCCGGCCCCCACCGGTGACTAATAGTCAGAAACTCTTCGGCCGGATAAAGAGTTACGCCGCCGGTCCACGCGCTGCTCTGAGTCGAAAAACTTCATTCATCCTACCTACCGTATAAATAACATCCCGTTTACATTTAAAAAAATTAAATTACACACTGTCCGTTGGATTTCACCGACGTACGCATAAAATGGGAATTATACAACAACGGTTTGCTTATCAGGACTAGGGTATCCAATCCCGGACCCTTTGTGTGATCCCGGGATTTCGGAACTGACTATTATTCAATCCCGGGATTCCGGGATTGAACACTCAACATAAGACCGTGTATAAATTGAGATTTGGGATTGACAAAACGTATGGTTAGCGATTATAAAGTTATGGGATTTTTCAAACAATTTCATTTACAATTTCAAAAACACAGGAATTACCAGCGTGATTCGTTTTTTTTTTTTAGCTCTTCCAAGAATTTTCGAATCCAAAAACCCAGGAATTTTAAGAATTTACGAATTTGCTAAAAAACAATGTTTTCCGTGTTTTATTTTTGGTACGGTCGCGATCCCTTTATTTCGGGATCACAGAATTGGACGGGATCACGGGATTGGAAACCCTAATCAGGACTGTGGAGCCGTGAAAAAAACCGTGACAACAACTTCGACTTTAAAAAGGTTCACTTTGCGTATTTTTTAATATCTACTAAAATGTACAACTTTTTGTATTTTAATTTAATTTAAATAAAATTCCGAGAGTCCGTTTTTTACGAATGCGACTTCGATTCCACCCAAAAGCAATAGATTTATTTTTTGTCGCGTTTTTGCTTCTATCATTCGAACTCACATCACTGATAAATCAATTGTGAGTTGATTAACTTAATGATGCTTTAAGACTTTTGTGGTACCTACTATCTACTTCAGTGGATCTTAACCTTTTCGAAGTCACGGTGCACTTTTGATCATGGGGAAAAGTGGCGGTGCACCAGAATTAAGAGATCGAAAAAAATATGTGGACATATTTTTTTTTTTACTTTTTCGTTTTTCACTATTATGCGGATTTTTCGGTTTTTACTATTTTGCGGATTTTTTCGCTTTTACCATTTTTTCGCGGTGCACTTGCAGCTTGCGGTGCACCGGTTAAGAACCACTGATCCTCTTCATTGTTTTTGACAACTAATTATTTGGTCAGTTTCTAAATGTAAATTACTTAATAATTTGTCAGGAACCATTTATTGAGTTATTTTATTGAGTAACCAGTCAAAGATAATTATTATACAGCTTGTAAATAGTTTTTTGCCAGCAACAGGATTAGGTGGTAGAAAATATGAGTTTACCATGACACTTGTAATACAAAGACATAAAGATAAAAACTGATTCACTTCTTTATAAACTGATTTAAAATATCAATAAATAAACACTGTGCTATATTTTTTTGTTATCGTCCTGTTCTACCAAGGGAAAGTGAAGTATTCGAAAAAAGTCGTGATTTGTGCTATTAGTTAAATTGAATACTCAGAAATTCTGCGTATAATATCAAATTTCTTACTTAGAGGGTCACGTACAGATAGAATAGATACATTTGGATTCTAACGTTACCACGAAATAATCCTAGATACTGGGTATTTTTTTAAAAGTTTCTATGACCACTATGGTTCTGCTGAGTAGAAATGTACGATTTCAATTAAAACGAATAGGTCTATTAATTCTAAATTGAATGACTCTCAGTAAAGTCAGTTCGAGTTAATATAAATTAACGTATGTGTATGTATGCTTGTCGTGTACACAATTAGTTGTCAGTTAGTAGTTACGTCACATCACGTTAATCGCAAATGGGACATCCTCATTCCGAATATTGTATTTTTTGCTTTAATTAAAGCTGGTATAGTAAAAACATATTTACGCTCAACATACTAGTGTGAGTATTAACAGCTGTCGCGTTTTCTTTTATGCATCACGTGATGGATAAACACCAATTCGTGCGATGTGATATTATATCGACTGTGGAAAGGAAGAAGGACGTAACCCACACATATCTAATTTTACAGGAGGCGCAAAAAACGTGTTTTGATGATTTTAGGCCATATGCAAATTATGAATTATACACAACCTTTAAGTGCACGGATACTTCTAAGCTGGTGTTTAATTGACACAATCTAATATTAATTAAAGAAATCGTCTAAGAAAAGCCTTTATTTTAGTATTTTTTCTCGGTTTTAAATTTTTACAAATTCATCTTTTTCAAACTTAAAAGCTCAATTTAGATACTAATTCGGCATTTACAGCGTGGATCCTTTCGATATAACGTGTATCAAGTTTGATACATTGTGATTATCGAAAAAAACCTGTTTTGAAAATACTGTGGGTTACGTCCTTTTTCCTTTCCACAGTCGATATATAATTCGTAGAAAGATGAATATGTGCGTATTCGTATTACGATATATGATGGCGGATACTTATAATGAATTATGATTCGAGTTTGTGTCGGTTTATTTAAACTTTTGACTCATTCACGACTTCCTGCGTTGTGCGTTTTGACGAATTTGTGCCCGTCCTCGTTATCAAATAACAAAATAGCCGACCGTTATAAAATACATCTCGCTCGTTTCAATCAATTTTGATAGTAAGCAGTCCGAGTCGAAGGAGCCGGGCCGGGAGCCAACTACGATGTTCGTAATAATATTATTATGAGATAAATAAAGTTTTCGCGAAAGCGGTCACCCCCTTCCCTTACCTTACGAATAATTCCGATCGTTTTTAAGTCGACGCGACATTCGAAAACAACACTTTTGCAATCAGCACGGCGGGTGTTCTAACAACGAAATGCGGAAAACTACGCACTCACTCACTACCTACTGTGTTTTTACTCGATAATCTAAGGCAATTAATACGATTGCGGACAACCATTTTCACTATCGGCGTAGAACAAAATTATTTTAAGTTGGAAATTGCGTGCGAATATTCGCAATATGTTCAACTTTGATTTCAAATTGAAAAGCATTTTTCGCTGAGTAGCCATCGGATTGAGCAACCACTTTTATTTGGCTCGTATTTTTCTGGTTAGAATTTAAATAACGTAACTAACAGAATTTATATTAAATAGTCATAATTTAAATGAAATTTGAAAAAAAACTAACCTAACCTAACATACTAACCAAAATTGTTATTAAATATTATGACCGAATAATATTTTTATTCTGACCGAAAATTGATTTAAATTCTGACCATTTAATTTGTTTCCCTCGATGAACAAAGATATCTTGTCTCTGTATATATAAAGCGACAAAAGTATTATATCGATTTTTTCTAAGCCCAAAAGTTTTTCACTATTCAAAAAACACTAATCTAATTTTTCTTTTTATTATTTTAGTTCAAATTTCTAGCGACATTGGCGTCGCCAGGATTTTGTCATGAAAAATAATGCTCATACTTTGATATTAAATTATATCAACAAAAAAAAAAAAGTCATAAACAAAATACGAATTAAGGAAACAGCGAGTGTTTTAAAAATAATGAGATGACTTCCTGGACATCATCTTTTTCGCTACGTTTCTTACTACCTTGCGATCATCGAAACCGGTCCAAACCACCAAACAACTATATTTGTTTTCTGTTTATTAGATGAAGATGCCAAAAATATGACAAAAAGCATGAGGAATCATAACGAAATTATTCATCTATTTTGTGAAATATTTTTCTTACGAGAGACTAAAACGTAACCTGTATAAAAGCACGATTTGAAAATATGTAGAGAATTTGTCAAATGCTCTTAAATGAATAATGAAATAACATATTATCAACGAAAATTAAAAACATATGATTTCTTTTATATATTATGTAAACTAAAAGAAAGTCGTCAATAATATTACAAAAAAATGACGACTTTAACGACTGTAGTTAGAATAAGGTTTCATTCATTTATATTGCTACTGTAAAATACATCAAAAAATATCTATTCGCTTGTTAGATACTTTTACTATATTTTAAGTTTTGCTTGTTTGGATAGTGGAAAAATGCGCTTAGATATATATTTAAGGCACAATGAATGTTTTTAAGATCAAATAGAAAGAAAATTTTTGGAAAACCATTTTCCAAAAATGATTATTGAACCCCATGTATTCCTAAAACTGTTGATATATTTAACAAAAAAGATACAAAAATACTGTCGAAAGTTGTCACAGTAAATTTTGATTATTACAAAAAATATTTTTCTTTAGAGTTTATCTCTCTACATAGCCTTGAGGCGGCTTGTGTCTCATTTTTTTTCACGAGATTATAATGGAAAATTAATAAAATTTCCCAATATTGCATACAGTCCAAACATACGCCACTAAGAAATATAGATATGTTGACACAGCTTAAAAAATATATTCTGAACTTACAATAAAATTTAATAAAAAGTAAATAGATTTATAGTATCAGAAAATGTTACATATGTATTATCATTCGCTATATTACATGTAGTTAGACGATAACAAACTGAGGAAGCGTGTACGTAAATATTATTTCGAAAATAAGATAACGCATTTTATAATAATTTGAGTAAAGTATTTTATTTATCAGTATTAGATACGCCCATGCACTCATGCCCGAGTTGCAGTTGCAGTTGCAGTAGCACTCCTATGCAGCTGAATCGATAACATATATTTTTAATCTTCACATTTGTGGATGAATGTTTTTTTTATATGATTTGAATTAGTGTAATTTTAATTATAATATAAACTCTTTCTCATATTCAATTAACTTTTTAATTTTTATCAATAGAATATTTTTTCCAAAATGCCAAATTGTTCAAGCGCTAATTTTTTTAACCGTCAACCTCTTTTTAAATGCCAAAATATGATATTAATAGAATCGGCATTGACGTGGTAGAATCACACTATTATTAATATAAAAAATAGCAATTTATTTAGTTCGTAAGGAATTATTTATCATTGGTGATGGCCATTTTAGCAGCACTCCATCGTCACAATTGTCAAGTTGATGTAACGCATTCCATATTTTTTAGGTAGCCATCGAAAACTGAATAAACGCGAAATATTTTTTAACATCGAAACATAAAAAAAATACGGAATACTGAGAGTTTATTCACAATTGTGCAACTTAAATATATAATAGTTTAAAAAAAATGAAATGATTCGGTTTCACTAACACTGAATAACTGAATATTCAATTTTTTTGGTCTCTGATGCCTATTCATAACACGGTAAGTAATAGACTTTCGAGCTCTGGCAATGGTCATATTTTTTTAGTGTGAGAGCATTTGTGTTTTCTAAGAGTTTTCTCGTAGAGTTAAATTTGAATGCCGCCTCGACTCGTTTACCTTAAGTGATTTTTAATTTGTCCAATTGTAAAGTCAATTTAAGATTGGAAAATTAGTTCTAAATGTCAAATATATATTTAAAAATATAATAATGCAGGTATGTATTATGGTGCAGTGATTAAAAAAATATAAATGCCGGGTGACCCACATAGTAAGAGCCCGGAGAGTTGACACTGACACAGGAAGTGGAAGTTGAAAATGACGACAGCTTCCGTCACGTGGTTTCTTCGCTTCCGGTGTAGGTTCCCGCCCACCACACCTACACACTTATGAACTCTTCTTACTAGTGCTGTACAAAAAATAACTCTCGTAATGTTTGATAAAGTCAGTGTTCCGCAACCTTTTTTGTTACTACGGACCTCTATGAAGTGTCTGAAAATTCGCGATTCTCGTGAAAAAAATAAACCTTTTTCGCTTGAATTATTACAATACAATAAAGAGGTGTATATATGATTAACAAAATAGGACAACAGCAATTGATGCCTTTCTTGTTTTTTTTAATGTTATTAAATCCGTGTTCGGGCAATTTAAAATGCTTCAAATACATGCTTCAACATCGTGTTGAAATCAAGAAATAGTTTTTAGTACCAAACGATTTTCCAAATTAACTAATGCAGACATCTTCCATTCAAGGTTTATTTATTTTTTACAATCGCGAAAACGGTTTTAACCATTGTAATATGTAAATGTATCAATTATGTTAATTTACTAATTAAATTCATATGAACTTTAAGACATATTTTTTTTAGAGTGTGCTATAACTTTTCTTTCAAAATAATCGCTTAATGGTCCTAAGTAGCAAAGTAATTTTGCGCCCTTTAGAGATTCCTTTGCTAGTTATTTTGCAACAAATTCCACTATGAGGTATTGGAATAGCATCTACTTGGAACAACACTTAATCCAAATGAATACGTTTCAATTTCTTTTTTGCGCTTTGATGTTAAAATTTTATATGCCGCTCTTTTTGACGTACGGATTGATTTTCCATAATTTGACAATCTTCACTTGAGCTAAGTATTAAAATTAATAGAAGCTAAAGTTTTCAAATCAAAAAATGTTCCATGTCAAATCATTATTTGTGTAGGCTAAAAAATTAAAAATTATTAATACACTGTATTATATATTTAAAAACACACTCTTAACGATTAAATTGTCTAATTAAAATAGAAAAAAACTCTGCGATTGCTTTGGTAATCGAAAAATACTGTAAATATAAAAATACATACATTTAATCTCCAGTTTTTTTGTTATTCTGCCTTTGGCAACTAAATAAAATAAGAAGTTAAAATAACCCATTATAACTAAACGACACAATCAAAATTAACTAAAGACCTTTCATATCTCATGAAAAAATGAAACAAAATATGTATCTAAAAATAATTCGTTTGTCGCAAAATTTTATTGAGTATTGTTTAAAAAATATGTATATATTATATACAGTGTTTTGTATAAATAGCACTGTTAAATTGTATTAAGATATCAGTTGACAACGCTCGCCATGAGCAAAACCAGTCCTGACCTTTATAAATAAAATGGAAATAAAGTTTAATGGAATATTGCGTTTTTTATTAATACTTAATATCCTTTACGCCTTTACCTTACCGACGAACGGAATTAAATCTATAAAAGGTAACTTTTTTTGACAAACCGAAGTGCTCATCTGATAATTTCGCCCGGATATATTCAATTTTTGACACTGATTAAATCAATAAGACGGGAAATGGATTCCGAACCCAGGAACCGTCCTTACTTTTTTTCGCAATGTATTACAAAAGAGTTGTTTTAAAGATATATGAATATAAGTTTTCTAAAAATACATCATACAAACTAATTGCATAACATATATTATGGTCACTAGTTTAACTAAATGTAAACAGCCTGTAACCAACATCGATCAGTTGCTATTTGCAAAAGCCACCAGGAAAAATATTTTTTACACCTAGCTTGTTTGGGATTTTCTTTGAATGATTGACACTGTTTTATTTGAATGCTGGGCGTTTAATTGAGCAGCGAACTTTCCATTTTGTTATATATATCAAACCTAAAATCAACATATTTATTGACATGGTCAAAATATTGAATTAGATAATAACTTATTATTAATTTTACCTGAAATCGGATGTAGGAAATCATAAATAGTATTAGCATATTTTGGAAGACGTCATACACGGTTGCGTCCAACGACAGACGCACTTGCCGAGGTGAACAATAATTATTCAATACAAATTTTATTACCGTTTTGAAAAATCTAACAATGAGTTGTTTTCAATGTTCTACGTAAATGCTTCGACACGGTGAGTTCAATTTGAAGCCCCTGCATATTAACAACAACGAGCATTTAAATGTAAGGGTGTCAAATTGGATGTTACATTATTATAAAGATTTGATAATATATTGCGTGTTCAGTGGCTGGTGGAATGTTTTATTATTTATTATGTGTTGCGGTATGTGAGTTAGATAATGAATGTTTTTGATATTGATACAATTCGTTTATTCGAAGAGAATCACGAATCTGAGAGCAAACATTGAATTTATTTGTTCATTCATGAAACTAAACTAACTGCTGAACATTAAATTATCTAAGTCAGACAACCAGTGCTTCAAGTGGGAACTTTCTACCGGTTTCAATCGATAAGACGTCACTATCATTGAAATTTCCCACGTGAAGCGTTGCACCTTAATTTTAAATTGTTTTATTATCTTTTTGCTGTCAATGCGTACTTTAGTGGAATGGTATTATAGAATCGGAAATTACAACCATCATTAGATTGGGAGAAGAAGTACACTTATGTACATGCCATATTGTATTTTTGAAAATCACAAAGAACCTCGCTAAACGTGTAAATATTTTTTATTTTAAATTGAATGGTGAAGAAATAGAACCATACAATTTCAAGTTAATCGTTTTAATTGACTGTTGGTTGCAAGTGTATCTTATATGTATTAAATTGTGCATACGTATACAATATTTCAAAAAATAGTTTATACTACAAAATCGAAGTTTTTTTGATTGGCTACCAGTTGTTTTGGGATATTTTTAAATGATAAGATAAAACTGTAAGAAATCATTTTTTAATCTAAATCTAATAAAACTAAAACGGTATTCTTATACAGATACGAAAACCTCATAAAATAAGCATCGTCGAGACGTATCTACCTATCTTTATTAATCTATGCCACAAAATGCGAAAACAGATATCAGTTTGTCAAAATTCCTCACCTCGTAAACATAGGAAGTGGTTATGGGTTATTTGCAAAGCTGTAGTACATACCTATGTATTTTCAGTTTAATTTGTTTGTTAAAAAATATTTATGTTGTTGTTTTAACAAAGTTTTCATTTAATCAACCGAAAAATCTCACCTCGCATTCCACCTGAATAATTTCAGTGAATCCGTGTAATCAATTCGATACGGATACGTTCGATAACGATGTCAACCGTCATCGGGGTCATATTTTTGTAACCCAGATGTCAGTTTTCCCGCCCTGTCAATCGCATACATTGAAATTTTTTAATATGGAATTCCGAACTATCGGAAAACAATCGAATGTACGAATAAAATAAGTATTGCGATTTGATGCGGGAGCGCGCGGCGCGATTGATTCCATTTGAAGCAAGGGCAGGATGTAAACGCCGGTGACGTCACATCCTCTGGCCTGGCCCCGGAGTTATCAACGGAATCTATATCTGGTGTGTTCGAGTACACGTACACGAACGCACACTGATGCGCCCACGCACACAGGCGTAGCTTGTAGCACAACACTCACGCACACATCCAACGGAGGAGTTGTATAATGTGTAAGAATACTCGTCGGATGTGACCCGTGGATAAATTCAGCATATTTACGTTTATTAGTGTTGTCCGGAGTAATTTATCTTTTACCTCCACTGGTTTGCGAGAAAAATGTATTTTTTTCAAAAATCATTTCGTTCGCACTAAGTGAAGAAAAAATAATAATTTATTATTTTAGTTGAACAATTTCAGAGAATAAATACACGCGAAAGAAAAATTGTTGCCTAAGAATTCTTCCATGAAGTTATATTATCAACTCATCGTCTGTCAATTCCAGCATTTGCTGGGTTGTTAATTTATTGTCGCTGAAAATTCTCTCGTGATAAGCGAAACCAGTCCAGATCCTGATAAACAGCTACGACATAAGCGTTGAAGTGTTAATTACAATGGCTTTCCACGAAGTGTTGACGGTGAACACCTTACAATTCAAATGCATTAGACATATTACACGATGGTAATTGTTTGAATTTGAATCGTTCAAACTATGTACATTCACCCGGGTTTTGCCTTTCGGCATTTTCAGGCGTTCAAGTGAACTTGAACTGATTTGACTGAAAACTTGTGTAAATGTACATAATTTGAACGGTTCAAATTTGATATTTAAATTCCACCAAGCACCTACAGTCGAAATCTTAAATTAGGTAATAGTTTGACTATTTTTTATTAAATATAATATTATTAATTAGTAGGCACCCATTTTATAAGTAAAAAATATTCCTCTTATATATTTAGATTTTTTGAGAAAAAACTTGACAGTTTGTTGGGAGAATATCGATGCCTTAGTATCAAGATGTTGTAACTATCAAAATGTCGAAAATGAGTTAAGAACGCAGTTGGCTGTAAAATGTTACGTTTTATATAATGTCAAAATTTTGTATCTCCCTGATTTGAAATAGAATTGCCATTTCAAATCAGGGAGACACAAAATTTTGACATTATATAAAATGTAACATTTTACAGCCAACTAAGTTCTTAACGCATTTTCGACATTTTGGTAGTTACAACCAGGGCTTCGAATCGCTGTTTTCGTTCCGGTTCAAGTAAAAAAATGTATATCGGTTCGGTTCCGGTTTTCGTTCCGGCAAAAATGACAGTTTTCAGTTTTCAGCTCGAATCCAAAAACCCAGTAATTTACCGATTTGCCCAAAATAGTAAAATACACACTGAACCGAAAAAAACCGATATTTGTTTTCGATTCGGTTCCGGTTTTCGTTCCGGCAAAAATAACGGTTTTTGGTTTTCGGTTCGAAGCCCTGGTTACAACATCTTGACACTAAGCCATCGATATGAAGGTAATGAAAATACAAAAATTCCTGCAGTTTTAGAATTCAGGAGCATTTTTCGCTAAGTGTTTTGCTCCGATTCAGACAGGCTCTTCACTTGTTTCTTTCTTCAGAAACTTACTTAAAACGTAGGTATCGCTATTACATTACATTATATGTAATGGTCATGAGTCACTTTTCATAACTACCTAGGATAATAATAAGATGAGATTATTGTATTATATCATTCGAGTTGTTTACGGTTAACAAACACCTTGCGAAATTCTTTAGTGTGTGGCTACTGAATAGAGCGCTATGAAGGACCATCTCTGTCCCGTTTTATTTTTATGAAAATGTTTTCAATCAGGTCGGCATGTTTACGTTGGATTCAAATCCGCATATTTCAAACTAATCTCTGCGATTGTTTGATTCTATTCGTAACTCATTCAAAAGGGAAGTTTTATTTGAATCAACACTCAATACAAAATGTCGCTCGCTGGCTGAGTGGAAGTGTTTTCACAAAACAACAGCCACGATGCCAACGCAGCTGTGAAACGACTCCGCTCGATGTGAGTATGTAGGTGTGTTCGTGCACATGAATTTGATTATAAAGTTGTGTAAGTGACGATGATGAACCAACACACGCAGCAGCCGGTATCAACGGGAATCTACTTATATCAGCCTGTGTACTTACATTGAGTCACACCCACACAAGTGCGTATGTCAGTACCGCATGCACCGTGTAATAGCTGAAAATTTATTCCAGTGCATGTTTCAAGTATAATAGATTTATCTTTAAAGTAGTGTACCCAGGGACGTCACGACGTCATAGGCGAGTAGCCAGTTGCCTATGGGCGGCAAGTCCTAGGGAGCGGTAAATGATCAGAGATTTTTTTAAGTGACTACATATTTTTGACACGAATTTGATTTAGGATAAATATGATGCCTCAATGTCTTTGAAAAATAATAAACTAAATCAAGATTCGATACTTAATATCATTAAAGTGCATTTAAAATTTAGATTATTTTTTATTTTGTGTAGTGAAGATAATAGATTTTTTTTATAATTATTGAATACTAATGTGGGCTTTTGGATCATATTTATTTGTGAGGTTCTTTGTCAATAAGGTATATATTATGAATCACCTGATAACAAAATGTAATAAGTGACAAAATATTTGTTTGAGTATGTACGTAAGTGAGTAGAGGATTCGAAATTCTACACGTGTATATTTATTCCTAGAATAAAGCGAAGGAATGAAAAAAATGGGCGCTATTTTAGGGGTCTGCCTAAAGGCGGCACATAGCCTAGGAACGTCACTGAGTGTACCATGTCACTTGAATGCTAATTCGTATCAAAATTTAATAGCATGTTCACTACCCTTTTTGCTCATCAAGAAACAAATCTAAAATTTATCACGCTATGACGTGATATGTGATACATATTTCCAAATAAAAAAGGCAAGTATATTGCCTTTTTATAATCTGTTCGCTTATTTAGTTTTTTTTTCCTTTTTAAGTACTCGTTTCGAATATTAATATTATATGGTAATATAACTAATTAAGATTCAAATCGTATTTTACCATCTTTGTGATGCTACAGTCCGAGGTGAACCTTGGCCACCTCTATTAGCCCTTTCTGCTCCACTATTTCCTCCATTTTCTTTTACCGATCGCTGACCTTCAGCACTGTGACATCCCATCCATTCAATGAAGTCACAGTCTTCCAACGCTCAAGGTCTTCCCTCAAGATTAGCAATAGAACTTCTTGAACTCATAAAAATGATTAACCGTCACATTCTGCGCAGAGTCTGTCTATTTAACATTTGTTATAAATATAAGCTTCACTTCATTATTTTTTTTACATTGAATCTTCGATAGGTTCGACGGTAGCTTTGTGAAAGTAAATTTTTGATATAAGATTAAATTTAAAGTTATTTCACTTGCTGTGTTACAAAATGTGACACGTGTTTCACCTCTTTGAGAACTTTATTCGTAAGCCTTGCGATGGGCTGATGATGCTTCTCAAAGAGACGAAACATGTGTCACATTTTGTTACACAGCAAGTGGAACAAAAAAGTTATCAAAATTTAATTTTATATGTTTTATATTGGTTTTATGATAAACAGTTTTAATTCTAAGCCGAAATTTAAATCTACAAGGGTGGGAGAAAAGATGTTTCAAAATTGTCAGAAACTCCTCTACGATAATTTTGAGACTCATCGATAAAACGTTCCACAGGAGTACGGGGATTAATAAAAAATAAAGATGATAGCTGTTTCGACATTACACCAATGCCAGAATTGCCGATGGATGATTTTATGACTATTTTGAATTGATCATCCACCAATACATCATTCCTATATAAATAACACGACAAAATTTGCATTTTAAAACTTATTTTTATGCCAATTAAATGCCAATCGAATAAATAATAATACTATTTCATTATTGTTGTGAACAATTTGTTTTTTTTAATTTAGGCATTGAGTAGGTACCAAAATATTACCAATGTTGAAATAAATTTATTTTTACTATTTTCTGTATATATGAATATAAAATTATGTCACATTACTGTTTAAGACGCACTGTTCCAAAACACAAGAGATGGCACATGAGATAGATACGCGAGTGTGCAAGAGATGAAGTATCTATATCGCAAACATGTGTGCGAGGACGCTTACTTATACACTAACGGATTTTTTTCTCGTACAAGTCCGTCGGATCAGGAAACCAAATAAGTTAACCATTACATACTCTGTTCCAAATATCAGGTAATATAATTCTTAACGAAGTACTATTTCTTTTTTCGTAATATAAGCGAGCTTTTATTTTTTTTTCGTGAAAGTTGATCTTCACTTTTTATGCAAAACAATTTTGTAGGTATCTAATATGAAATTAAACTTTTAAATAAGGCATAAAAATGAGTCTGTTTTTAATATATGAATAACTCAGTGATAACTAATTCAATTCTCCGCGTTGAAAAATAAAAATAAATGTTTTTCTTGTCGGTTTTTATTTATTTTATCGCAGAAGATAAAACTTGGGAAAAATAGTACAACATTAAGAAAACTAATTTATTTTTATGGTTTTTTATGTAATAATATATTTTTCATTTGTTCTTTATTGATCATGAAATGTGCATTTCCCATGGTAATCGAAAAAACAAAACTACAATTCAGAATCAGAGAAATGTATCGTAATAATGCTTCGAACGAATTTATTTTTTAATGTCAAATCATCGGCGAACTTTCAAACACTAAAATGTTTTTCTTCTTGTAATATAACATAACAGATAAGTTTCTATATATCTTTAAAATATTAAGATTAACTGAAATTATATTTTTGATTCTTCTCTTTATCAAAATAAAGCAATTAAAATTCATCAAAGGATTTCGAATGTCGACTATCGTGCGGAGTGGAGTGCCTCACTATTATATTTTTTGCATTTTTAAATATAAAATTTTGTAGGGCGTTGTATCGTTCTGTTCCAAGCACATAATATAATATGTTATACTAATAAAATTCCAACAATGTAATTCCGATGACATCCCATCATTGAAAATTGTATTGTTTCATATTAATCTTAGGAATTGTCTAATATACGAATTTTCATTGCGATTTTCCTATTCTAGATTTGTACCATAACGACATGTACATATATTGTTTGTTACAAACAATGTTATCATAAATACTCTGACTGATCGATAGCATGGTGATAATAATTGAGCCCCTGAGAAGTGAAGTCAGCCAAGTGGTATTTTGATCTTGATCCTATTAAATAATTGCGGAATTAGTACAAAAGTGTGCTTTAATTTTTGGATACATATGATGCCTTTCCACGAAGTATTGCCAGTGAACACATAAAAAGCCAGTATTATCTTTGGTATTATATTAAAAATTAGATACCACTTTTGTATTTTTAACTTATTATATATATAGTCATAGTTCTGTTTTGGAAACGGTTACATAAACAACAAAACAGAGCTAATTTCATTTTTTCTATATTGTTTTCAAATTCAAGATATGTTTTTAAAACATCTTTCTGGCCCGATGACCGGGAAAATGCGGACGTCTGATAACCCTGAATCAAAAGAATGACATTAATTTTGCGATAATGTAATCGCTCAGTGATAGTATTGTTATTTTATCTTGGCAGGTGCGTTTGAGTGAAATAAATCAATAGCATAACTTGAAACAGTCATCCGAACACTTGTGAATTATGACGCATAACATACATACATTATCAGCAATGTAATAAAATTTTAATTTTCAATCTAATGATAGTAGTAATTTTTATTTTTCCATGGATCACTAAACTAATTTATCGTCAGAATTTACCAACCGTATCTTATCTCAATGGCATTGTTTAAAAGACGATTTTTTTATCATGTTTGGCCTAATGAACTAATAAACCGATATAAGGATTTAGTTAAGTACATAACACTATCTTCACTGAAACTTCACGCAAACCGCGGTGGGGGACATCGATCGCCATAAGGTGATTTTCACAAGTTCCTTAGCAAGGCTAGTTCATAAAGGATAAAAAGATACTTATCTTTTCAAATGCCTATGCAAATGCAAACAGAGATTCGTGCGAATGAATCTGGCTGCAGGGAAAGTCCTAGTACATATATTTACTTGAGATTAGGTTAGGTTTTAAATTGTTCTGAATTGTCATACCACATATGTACATAGCAAGTACCTCCATCAATATGAACTTAAATGTGTTCATTGTCAATTATTGGTGGAAAGGCAATTTATCAATCAGTTGATAATTCCTCGTTATAAACGAGAGAGCCACCGACCTTTTTTCGAAAATGTATTTTGTTTTTTAATTCCAATAATATCTTCATTTGATGTTTTGATTTACATTAAACATAACATTATTTAAATGCCATATCGAGTAGTAATAACACCTGCATAATTATAATATATATTATATTATGCTAGGTATTGACTATATTGTATTCGTTATTATGCAAAACCGCTTACGTATTATTTTCTAGGTAAACTCGTATTAGGTATAAAGTAACACCGCACCGGCTTGCCACATTTGTCAGAGCGATAAAAGATAAATAATAAAATATAATGTGTGAAGAAAAATCAAATATATTTATTTGAATGGTAAATTTCATACATTAATCGCATAATAAATACAAAGAGGGAGGAAGTCCATTTACCGCACCCACCGACTAAAACCACAATCACGTGATTTCCGTTTCCTGTTATTAGAAAAACATATTTTAGAATAATTGTTTGTATTTCTCAGAATTATCTAAGATTTAGTATCACCATATTTTATTCATATTATAAATTTGTGTGACAATTTTTGTAAATTCATTATAAAGATAAATTTGCCGGTTAGTGTTGAGTGCTCCAATGCAAGGCTTTCGCCATAGTCACTGTGAGGGTCGAATACCCAAATGGACACGCGAGAAAGCTGTCATAATAAATAAAAATGTTCCAGGAGGACAATATATTATATGTATGTACCAATAATCATAATAAAACATGCATACGTATATCAATTACTTTAAAATAAAACACAGTTCATAGTTTTGTTTCTCGACGGATGCGGGAAATTACTTTTGGATACAATTTAGGAATATCGGGACCTGTTCGCTTTGCGAGGGAGCATATTCAACTGTCGATACACCCACGGATGCACATCGAACTACATCGATATGTATGAATAGATTGTCTTATCGTGGAATTAGGATATTTTACTACAAAAAAATACCTGTAAAACACATTTTAAAAAACCCTCTCGATTGTCAATATAATTATAAAAATTTACAAGCCGAAACTCCCAATAATATCTTCAAACTATAGACATGCTTATACATTAATATTGATCATATTTTTTTTGACGAAAATATTGAATAGTTGAAGGTAGTCATTTTCAAACCGAAATAATGCTATTCTCTGCGTATTTCGCGAAACGGTCTAATTTTAGTCTTGCTTCTAGTCCAGGGGCGAGGAACCTTTTCATTTCTAAAAGCCACGTTCATTTATCTGATTCAACATAAGGCCGCAGTAAAGAAAACGTTGACCCTCCTCCATAAACTAAACATTTTTAATTCACAATGTAAAATAGTCGAAACGAATTTTAAAGAATGTTTATCTATCTACTTTAAAAAATAATTGGCACAAGTCAAAAGGCCGAATCAGAGTAGCCAACACAACTGTTATAGTCAAATGATAGCATTTAACGCAAATTGCTTTAAAAAAATTATCGAAAGAGACATCAACGCGTCGACGACCTGCGACATTTTTGGGACATAATTGTTATCATTTGCAAAGAACCTCGCCACCACTATCTATTCTATCATCAAGCCGTTCGGGTCTGCAATTTTATGATGCCAATGTGGTGGGTTGGTGGATATAATGGCGAACGGAGAATGGTTCGGGATCCACGGCGGGAGGGTCGGTGGGGTGAGGTAGTGCACCATATTATGAAGCTTGAAGGCCGCCCGCCGATCAACGACCAAGAAGCAGTTAGTTCAGTAGCCACCAGCCACTAGCCACTAGTGTTTTGTTACTGGGTCATCCATCTACCATCTGCTCAGTTGCGTGACCGTTTATTTGCGTTAAGGGACAAACGAGCATTAAGAACCAAAATTTAATATTAGTTCCCAAAATCTCTAGCTGGTGGCAGCGAATACTATAAGCCAGCGGTCGGCAAACGTTTTGGGCTCACGGACCACTAAATTTACAATTTTAATTCAGCGGACCACCGACTGGACTTTTGTGTTAAATATTATGTATTGAATGCTCGTAACCGGCCCGAATGTGGTGAAACGAGTCCGAAAAGAGTAGAGAATGAAACGAGAGTGAGACAGAACATGCAATGCAACGAGATAGATGGTGGTTGGCTTTAAAAATTAAAATAATGTCAGATTTCTCTGCGGACCACCAAAATTTTGTCACGGACCACACTTTGCCGATCGCTGCTTTAAGCTATTATACAAAACTTAATTGACTAAATAAAATATTCTCATCGAATGATATACCTTCAATATATTTTTAAAAAGTCGAGGAATTATCATTGTGTTAGTTTCGTCTATTTTGTGAATGGAATAAATGTCCATTTTGATTCTAGAAACACAATACAAATCAGTAAATAAAGTCTTGAAGAAGAATAAGCGGAAACTCCCAAGTTTGACGTTAATAACATTACTCTAGGTCAGTGTTTACCAAAGTGTGGTACGCGTACTCCCTGGGGTACGTGATTAGTTTGGTGGGGGTACACGCTACACCGGGCTTTAGCTGTGCCTGGTGCAACAAGCAGCTAATATACTTTGATTGTTATTAGTATAGCTCTAGGTGAAATTCGTAAAATTTGTTCCTAACGAAATTGCATATTTGGATTTGTTAAATGCTAATAATTTGCGACAGGGTTTTACTAAGCCATGCATAACCGAATTTGAATGTTTAAAAAATATTCAAGTCAGGGTTTTCCAAACTATGTTCCGCGAAAATTTGCAATGGTTACATACGCTGCAACACATTTAAGCATCTTCTACTTCATATAAAAAATCGAGTGATAGTAAATCTCCAGTGATGTTAAAAACGTCAAATATCTAGGTACAGGCGGAAGTTTTTAATCAATATGAACTTTCTTTACTCATATTTTTATATAATATTTTTTAAAGATAATTAATCAACGCATAATAAGTGGTTTAATATTCAATATTTTTACTATTAAGAATTACCCGACATAAAAAAATAAGCTGTGTTCCGGTAACATTTATAGATTTGATAAGTGTTCCATTGCACAATAAGTTTGGGAAACCCTGAGTCTAAGTTATCATAGTTCACTAATAGTATCTGAATTTTATAAATACAACTGTTTGGGACGTATACTATGACACCTCTGCGGAGATAAATTGGACGCCACTGCATGTCCTGCTGGCAACGCGCAGTCCTGCTTGTGAAGAAGTGAAGTCGTCGACCGGCCGCGGCGCCATCTCTGATGATTGATTGATTTTATTGAAGACAAGTCAAACGCGAACACCATTCCAGGGACGTAGAAGGGACAAACTCTATTCCTTCATCACGATGTTGATCAAATATTATAGATTACTGCATTTATTAATGCCTCAGTTTTGAAAATAAACATTCAGGAAATGAATCTAAAAATTTACATTTCCACTCCTTACAAATGTAGCAAAAAGTAAAATAGAAATTGGACCCCGAAAAAATATACTACATAAGTGTAGAAGGGATAAATAGAGAAAAAAAGAAAATTATAAATAATTTTAAATGAAAAAATCTGCGGTATATATTTCTTCATTTTTTAAATTAAATTCTCTATATTCGTTTACGTGTATAATGTGTTAGACCAAGGGTGGGGAACCTTTTTTATTTAAAAAAACCACTATTCATTTATCTGATTCAACATAAAGCCGCAGTAAAGAAAACGTTGACACACCTCCCCTTTTTTTCGACTGTCGAACATATAATGGGTTGATTTACGCTCTTTTTCCAAGCGTTTGTGTATATTTTTTTGATCATGTCAAAAGGACACATCAGAGTAGCCAAGAGGCCGCAGGTTCCCCTCCACTGTGTTATACAGTCATTCTTTTCTAACAAGATCCTAGTTCGCAACTCAGAATGAACACTTATAATCATCATAATTAATTAAAATTTCATACTAAAATAAATGATCTTGAACGACACAAATTTAAATATTTGTTGCGCTTACCAGGGGAAAATAAAATCACCTAATATGTATTGAAATAGTGTAGTAAAACATGTAAAATCTCGCAAAGTTTTTTCAATGTTTTATTTTATTCAGTTATAATAAAAATATTAACTGCGTATCAAAGATGAGAGACAATCGATGGTGACATACATAGGTAACCTTGGTGACAGATTCGTGGGCAGCATCATTTTCATTGTAGATTAGCAATACATAAAAATTGTATTCCCATTTAATACGTATAGATGAGAAAATAACATTAAAATTGAAGAATATTATGTTATAGTAATATTAAAAATGAATTGATAATGAACCGTATGTAATTTTTTTTCATGGCCGTCCCCAATATAGAGCATATGGCCTCCTGATGGAAGTATCTCAACAGAATTTTCTATGAGAAATGCTTGTTACTCATTAGTCAGTTGCTAGACTTTTCTTTTTTTTCGAATAGAGTAGGGATAGAAAGCATAGGGTTTGGACAGGACTAGTGGTAAGCTAATCGCTCTCGCTACGCCCCGTTATTTAGGTATTGGGAGAGTGGGTGGGAATTTTTACCCATCAGAAATATCCATGCCTTCGAATAGAAGATTGACAAAATGTTGTCCGTTCTGGGATTCGACACGCTAAAGTCTGGCATGGAAGCCAACGATATTGGTCACTGTACCATGGACCCGACGTGGTCCGGTCCATGTATGTATTAGACCAGGGTTTTCAAAACTTTGTTCCGCGGAACACTGGTGTTCCGTGGGACCTAAATAGGTGTTCCGCATTAATTTGGAATAGCATTATCCGCTGCAACACATTTAGGCACCTTCTACTTCTACTAAAAATCGAGTGATGGTAAATCTCCAGTGATATCAAATAGTCAAATATCTAGTTACAGGCGGAGATTTTTAATCATTAAGAGCTTTGTTTTCTCATAATTTTATGTAACATGTTAAAAATAATTAATCAATAAATAATAAGTGATTAAATTACACATATTTTTACTGTTATGAATTATCCGAATTTAAAAATAAGCTGTGTTCCTGTAACGTTTCCTGATTTTCGAAGTGTCCCATTGCACAATAAGTTTGGGAAACCCTGTATTAGACAGTTATTAATATATGAAATGTGAATGTTCGTGAAAAGTGTTTTTGCGATATACATTTGTACATTTTTTTAAAAATTTTCATGACATTCATTTGAAAGGCGGAACACCATTTGCTAGCCCCTGACGTATCTAAACAATTGGCGACTCTGTTGAATAAAAAACAAATATTTTAAATCATTTATGATTTCCTAAGAATTTGTGAACGAAAGTTTCCATCGTCGACACCAACACGTTGTCACCTGCGCGGGCGGGGTCGCGGGCGCAGGCAGTGTAGGAGTTCGTCGGCGGAGGGCGGAGGCTCTGCAAGCGATAGTCAGCGTCTCTCCGCGAGATGTGAGTGCGGTATCGAGGCGCGTTGTTGTCGTAGGCAACATCATTAATTACTGCTGCCATGTTTACAGTGTTACGAAACTGGCGCAGGAAATAATAAGAAAGCTCAAAATAGTCCGATGGGGACACAAGAGCGGTACATTTATAATATATCTACAAGAAAAACTTACTGTTAAATATTGTTGATACCTACCTATTCATCGTCACCAGAATTCTTTGCAATTTCTTAACCAACTTTAATAGAGTTCTATTGGTACTTGTATGATATAAATATTACAAGAAGTATCCACTTACTGTCTTGTTATTAAAACACGAAGGGAAATAAGTCAGAGGTGTTATAGAAGAAGAAATCATTTTTTGATACACAATTTAGTATGTAGTAATAAATACAATATTTTAATAAAAACACAATATTCCTTTGTACTTTAGTCCACTTTATTTAATAGGTCAGGACCGGTTTCGCTCATTGCAAGCATTGTCAATCAGTCGACCTATTAAATAAAGTGGAATACATTACAAAGGAATATTGATTACGATTGATTACGTTCAGTTGACGATGCTCGTAATGAGCGAAACCGGTCCTGACATATTAAATAAAGTGGAATGAAGTACAAAGGAATATTGTGTTTTTACTAATAATATAGTACCTTCACAAAAATAATATATATTAATCCTCAAAATTAAAAATGATCCAAAGTTTAACATCTCATTTGCAGATTAAAAGTATTTTAAAAATTCAGCTTAAGTCGAGGTTAGAGGTATTTTAAAAAATGATAATTTGTTTAAATTGTCGCAAAAAATTTAGATTTAGACTCCAGACTAAAATTACGAAAATACACCTTCAGTTATCTATAATAGATAAGATAGGTGTTTTGAATCGTATTCAATATCGGCTATAATATTAATTTAGTTGTATTCGTCGGTAACTAATATAAAATTCGGAGTGGAGTCGTGTAAAACTCCGAATTTTTCAATAATTTCACTTTAACTTATATGTATGCATGTATTCCATCAGATCATCTTTCGTCAGCCAAGCATGCAATGTCAACACTATGGACTATTGTGGTTTGAATACACATTATTGAATATATATTTTGTTAAATGAGTCTGAGTCGCTCGTTTTTCACGACTCCGGGTTCAACACCGCGACTCCACGGCTCCAACTCAGACTCCAACTCCTACTCCACAAATCTAATAAAATTACATTGGATAACTCTGTAATTCCTCTGATTGTGTTAGAAATTGTGAAACGCGTTTCACCTCTTTGAGAAGCATCTTCAGACTTCTTAGTATCACTTCCTTCGGGAGATTGTGAACAAATTCAAAAGCGTAATTATTTCAAATGCGATTTTAACTGTTCCCACATCGATTCACACTTTAGATCATTTATACACCGTGTAAGTAAACAAATGTTGATTTATGTTTTTATTCAATAAACGAGTACTATCTTGTTGAATCGAGAAAGATGTGCGGCACTCGAATACATTGAATAGTAGCCGAGTTCCTCGTATTGAACGAAACGCGAGACCGGCAGCTCGAAACGCAACGCAAACCGTAGCGGAGAGCGGTGGGCGTTACAATTTTTAATAACAATTCATTCAATTGCTTCAACTGTGTGTCCGCTGAGCCGCTCTGTTTTATACAGCAATTATTACAATACGACAACTGAAACTAG
This sequence comes from Himalopsyche anomala, assembly GCA_031772345.1. Lineage (NCBI taxonomy): Eukaryota > Metazoa > Arthropoda > Insecta > Trichoptera > Rhyacophilidae > Himalopsyche > Himalopsyche anomala. The sequence goes on from CM062827.1 coordinate 251,834, forward strand.
TCCAGTATTACCAATAGGCCTGTCGAAAAATACATGCATTATCCGGTAGAGACGATCCTCGAATTTCGTAAATGATTAATTGAGACAGTCCACACACTCCGTAAAAACCACTGACTGCATCTGTGCACTAAACCAGTGGTTTCCAATTTTTATGCTACTACGCCTCCCTTTGGAAAATAAAATATTAAAATACAAATTCATGACCGCCTTTGTCATAACAAAGATTATTATGGCCGGACTTTCTTGTTCTTGTTCATTTGGTGTCATATCATATTTGTCTGTTGTATGGAAATTAAGGCTCCTGAAAAAGGTTCTGACCCAATTAAGTCATTTGAATTTTCGTTGTTGTCAACCGGGCTTGGTTCAATCATGACAAATTTCAGTTATGATCAGGAAGCAATTTCTTCTAGGAGTATTGGCGACAGTTTCTCGTTGTGTGATTGTGATCTTTGAAATGTGATGACTATATGAAGTACGCGTACACTACCTAGTGACCGAGTTCATTCATTACGGAAAACAGAAACAAGTGTTCGCAAATCGTTCCTCTATAAATCTACACACCGTCAACAACTAAACTAACTCGAGTAACTCGACTCACTTTATGCTTGGTAGCGAACAGCGATCCACTATTATTGAATTGCTTGATGATTATATTGAACCGTCAGGTCTGTGCAAACTTCCCCACAGATCTATTGTTATATATAAGCATACATATGTAAAGTGTCATTAGCAACGACGGCTTTCAGGAGCCTAATTTTAATAGGAGGGAATTTAAGACAACACACATCCATGCAGTGGTGGATTAATCACTTTGGAAGACCCAGGCGCAATACATTTTGGAGACCCTATTCTTCGAATGACATAAAAGTGCTGCAAAACTCTTCGTGAAAAATAGTGAATTTTTAAAACTGAAATTAAAATATAAGAGTGATGCTATCTTTGAGGCCCTCGAGATTTGGAGGCCTCAAGCGCGCGCCTCTTGCGCTCATGTGGTAATCCACCGGTGCATTGAACACAATTCAATAAATCGATATAAAAAATCGTGGAAACTGCAACCAAAGACCACCGTTGAGCATTCGGCTTCTTGGATAGGAAGTTGTACGTGAGATATTGCTAGGTTCTAGAAAATGATAATGATAAACTTAACAGTGCTAAGTAGTCTCTGTGATGCCTCACTTCACATATTTTAGTGCTAGTTTCAAATAAAACGAGCACGGACGCAGAGATAAAATAGTATGAGATACTTTTTTCTGGTTAGCAATAGTTTTTATCGACCATAAAAACATATTTTTTAATTTGGGATGTGAGTAAGATCAAAAAAACAACACCTATGCTGTAACAATGGCTAATGAAAAGAATCGTTGAACGATTGAAGTATGATACTCTCGCGGGTTCGATGTACGGATGCTGCGTTTAGATAAAAGATGAAATAAATTAAATCGGAGAGATTTAAAATATTGTCAGCGGAAGTCGATTAACCCGATCATCGAACACCGATCGCCGCGCCGCGTCACGGTCGCGGTCCACGTTAATAACGACCGTTCGAAATTCAAACACGGACCGGATATTGGACCATTTTGACGGGCCGATTTTGTGACTTTCGAACACGGCCGATAATGGCCGGGAACGGGAGAGACAGGGACGCGGCCGCGAGATCGAGAAGGATCGCCGATAAATTATTACACCGATCCTCGGCCGGAAGGGAGTAATGGTTCACCCTCTTGATTGGGTTATTATTGTTACACGGCTGGGCATTATAAAACCAAAAAGGTGAAAAATTAACTCCTCTGACAACCGCGGTCGTAAAAACTCTGAATAATGGGTTTAAAACAGAATCAACTGGTCCCTAAAACGGACTATTTTATTCATTGAGGTAAAAAACAGATATAGGGACTTATGTTTTAATATATTTTTTGAAGAGAGATTTTCATGTGACCGTTTTGAGAGTTGAATATTGAATGACGAAATGTATAAAAGAATTGTTTTAATCGTGTCCTACTTCAGCATAGAGCACGGGTGGGGAGCCTTTTCATTTATAAATACCACATTCATTTATCTGATTCAACATAAGGCCGCAGTAAAGAAAACGTTGACACCCCCTCCACCTTTTTTTGACTGTCTAACATAGAATGGGTTGATTAAGTCAAAAGGCTGCATCAGAGTCGACAAAAGGCCGGAGGTCCCCCTCCACTGACCCAGAGTATATTAGCTATGTACTTCTGATGAAGTAGGGTAACATTAAGTCTTTTACAAGAATTGCTGGTAAGGCTGTGCATACAAAGATTATGTTGGCAAATGGAATATTGTTATTTCACTCTGAATAAGGTAGAGTAGTTTTTTTTATCAATATGTTGAATTAACGAATAATCAAAAATTAAATAATTGATTGAATGCGAAAAAAAAATGATAAATATTATTTGACAGCTAACTTGTCAACAAGCTATTGTCGAAACTATAGCAAGCCTCTAGAGACCTATGAATGTGTGGATGTCGCACTGGCGGATCCAGAAAATATTCCATGGGGATGGCCATACAATTTGAAAATCAAGATTCTACATAATAAAATGAGAAATTTTAATAGAAATAAATAATTAATCACGCATCGACTTAATTTAAATTTAATTATACATAAACAAAAAAACGTAATATATCAATTATTACTAATACAAATAAAGAGAGAAGTTGCGATAATTGGTTGGATCTAAATTCCTCTAAAAGGGTGGTTAAAGCCGTCATGACCATCCCCCTGAATTCGCTAATGGGATGGCGTGATGCTAGAATAGGTATAAAAAATACAAGGATGCTAGAGTTGGTGAAATGATAATATTTTATGGCTTATTAAGTTCATATAAAGTTCTGACTAATATAGTTTTTGTGAAATTAAATATTACAGTTTTTACATTTTAGGCGATTTACTAAGTCTCATAGCTCGCAGAAAAAAAACACGAATGAATAAATGAGCTCTCTGACTGTGAACTTCGAATTGTTATTTCGTTAGTAAATGTTAAATAAGACCATTAGTTTGTAGATAAGTTTGTTGTGCATCCTCCGTTTGATCAGTTTCAACGTGCACATAATAATAATCATACCTGACGGCTTTATAACCCGACAACATTGATAGATCCAAAAAAACCCATTTGGATTATTTCACATGATGGCTTTTTATGGATATTGATCTTTTTTATAAGTTTTAGTGCAGCTACATTCAAAATCTTGCAAGTAAATCATCTTTTATAACCATAGGTCAGAGGTCGGAGTCCGTGGCTAGCAGGCCGCATGCGGCTCTGTCTGTCTACCCCAGTCTCAGGTAGTGGCAGATGTATTCTATAATCATTACTTACAATCTCACTGTCACTAAACATGTGGTTAATTAATACTTTTGGCACTATAATGGATGTGTTGTAAAGTGTGCTGAATTGAGCATTCGAAATTGTTCACCTTCATAAAAGGCATAATATGGCGTTCTCAAAGTATGCGCGGACCTATCGGACACAAAAATATGCCTCTAAGAAAAGACATGGCTCAACTTGAGATGTAGCAAGTATGCTGAAAATCATGATTATATGTAAAACATTCTAAGAATTGGGATCTACCTTGTCAAATTTTAATACAATATAGCTCTCGTAGACTCCAAATGGCAGCGTCGTGAGCAACTCTTTCTAATCATTCATCACCTCCACAAACTTCATCAAGTATCGACTAAGGGTGCTAAAGCATATGCATTGTGTTTATAAGTATACATTAAAATAATATTTGAAAGTCTTAAAGTTTGTACCTTTAGCTGATACTAAAACCAATGTTTAACCTCATCTTGTAGGTTTTATGGAAAAAAATACTAATTATTATAGTCTTGAAAAGAGAATATACTTGGCTCTTTGATTTCTTTAGTCATTCTTCATAAAAAGAAGCTGTAATCTACAGATTACGGTATCGCATTGCATGAAAGCATAATGTTATATTTTTATTTGTACTTGCTGATACAGTGAAACCCTCAATCACACTACCCCGAATTACGCGCTGGCTTGAATTATTCGCCGCAAATCCCCCAATTGAACGGTCGCATTCCATTGTCGTTGCTACAAGACGGTCGTCTGTGCGGTGCATATAGTCAAATGTTGGCTAGCATCTGTGTATTCAACACGTGCCAGGCTATACACATATAGCCGGGTGACTGTCTATGTGTTAGACTTTGGCGCGCTTTGCATTTTATCACTTAGTAACTAAATATTTCGTCAATATTTTTTTTAGCAAAACTAAGGGAGATTTTAATTTTGCATTTTTCGTGGAAAAATCAAAATCCCTAATTTTGTATGAGATTTACTCCCCCAATAACACTACCCCAAATTACACGGTCCCGACTTTAGTGTAAATGGAGGTTTTACTGTATAAGCAAATTTTAACGAGCTTTGGACACTTTTGAGACTCTTTGAAATACATCTTCAAACTTACAGTGTCGCAAGGATATTAATTACTGCTAAGAAATCGATTATAATTCTTTACTTAGATTTGCATATATAATAAAAATATACGCGCATATTTCAAAAAGCAAACAGTCCACTCATTTTGTGTGTTTGCGGTCATTTCTTTGTTAATTATTTCGAATAAGAAATGTAATAGAGACATTGTAATATTTTATACTTATTTGAAATATCAAATTCAACGGGAATCTGTGATTTGTAATAAAAATCTGCTAACAACAACAAAAATATATCGGTGATCATGTTTTCACAGAAAAATCTGCAGTGAGATCGTGGCTTAGAGCATCATTTTTGTATGGAGCGTTTTTTTGATTCGAATAAACTTTTTTGGGACACTTAGAGACCGGAAGCCGCGCAAATAAGTTTAGTATGGTCTTCTAACCTCAGTCCTCACAACAACAAAAAAAACAGCTGCGTCTCAGAACGGGTCATCATTATAAATGGCGATCGGAGATCATTCATCGAGCGGACTAAACCAGAAGCCGGGTGGCGATTATTTCATTCAACATTTCGTTTCGATCTTTTTGTGACGATTATATTTCGGTCTTCTCTACAAAAAAAACTAGCAACTGGTTGTTTTTTCATAGTAATTTTGCATCGGTTGATTATTCATTGAATATAAATTGTATTTTAATTTTGGACACGGCCATAATATAAATATCAAATGTATAATATAAGATCATTTTGTTTTGCTGTCTGTATTTGATCGGTAAAAAAGTAAAGTAATTATTAATAAATTCAGTGAGCCAGGCATTTTAAAGAAATTCAATATTATTTTTATCTAGTACCTACGTGTTATCAATATTTTTTTTCTGAGAAATTATTCGATGTTTGATATGATATGCAATGGAATCACCATTATCGGTTTTCTAGGCTATTCATCAGCATTTTGAGTGTGGTTGTGTGGCGTTATACTAGGATTTTCGCGAAATACTTTGAATATTTACATAAAATATGCACATTAAAAGAATAAATTATCGTAGATGTTCATAGATCTATTAGTAAAAAAAAAACAAATTCCTTTGTACATCGCATCAAGCATCGTCAACTGATGTGAGATCGTCAACGTCAGTTGACGATGCTCGTTATGAGCGAAACCGGTCCTGACATATTAAATAAAGTGGAATGAAGTAAAAAGGAATATTGTTTTTTTTTTACTAATATAATGCCTTTCCACCAAGTATTGACAGTGAACACCCTAAAAGTGTTCATAGATCTATATATAGGCGAGTACGAAATGCCTTTAACGCAGGCGTTGGCAAAAAGGTTAGTTGGTTGAAATAGGAAGGGAGTCATGTCATGTCGTGATGTTTGCAGTGGTGACGCCAAAATACTTTAAATCAATCCACGATTATAATATTTTAATTATACAACAGTAACAATACACCAATTCCATAATCTATTTTGATAAATACCATTCATTTGTATACACATATATAGATATAATGCTGAACACATCATATCTGGTATGGTCATTTAAGGCGCTAGGAGAAGAAAGAGCTGCGCAAGTCGACTTGGTAGCTAGTAAGGCATATTATCAGGTTTTATAAAATTTGCGGCGTCATACGGAGAGCCAGTAGACGTCATCTTATAGAATCTTTGCGTTTACCTTGAAATATTAATTTTCTGCACACTAAAGTGGATGTCACCAAGTCTTCGGCAGGTGTTCCTAAGACGCTCCCAGTCATGGAAAAACTGAAGATGTGCTTAATGTTTGTCACGCCAATGTATTCTGGTTTATAAAATGAACGAATGGGGCAGGAGTGGTGGGTGGAGGAGGGCAAGGATGCTACGTCAAGTTTTGGGTAATTATGTTTGAGACACTCCTGGCTCTTAATCATGTATGTTTTCTGGGTATTGACGGATGAGTTGATTGTTATGACGATGATCACCGTAAAAACACAGGGGTTCCAAGTATTGTCCGATTGCGTAAGTGAATGTTTTCGTCTGCAATCTTACGATTATTATCAATATATTTTTTATCATTATTATTTTCCTAGTACGATTTTTAGAATTATATTGTATGTTCTATTTCAATTATAAGAATTTTTAATTAGTCAAATAAAAATAATGACAGTCTATAAATTTACACCTGACAGTCGGAAACTAAAACGAAGATGATAAGCATTTTTAAATCGAAAAGAATAAAAAAACGCAAATGTCGGTGCAGAGTTGGAAGGATTTCCCACGCACCGCAACCGGATGTGGCTCGCGGGCCGCGGGACGGGCTTCGCCACCGCTGCCTGAGCTGCAGGCTGCGGACGCAAGCGCAGGAAGTTCATTAAGTATTACGACAGTTTTAACAACAAGACAAAAAACTGAAATTTCTGCTCCGAGATTACAACGCACTGTCTTTATACAACCAATCACTAAAGGTGAGCAATATTCACCAATTATGGATAACCGCAGATCTTGAAAATATTTTTAATGAATGGAAATTAGAATCAATGCAGGGATGGCCTGGGGGGGACTTAAGCGTACCCCCTTGTTAACATACAAACAGCCCACGCCCAATGTGTTCGATTTAATGGATGTATTACTATATATGTAACTCGTGATAATACTGCTGTAACTAATGATGTGGTTCACTATAATATACAATATTTAATTAAGAAGAGGTAGAGGGGTTAAATGAAAAGAATATGTTGTGTATTGCTGTTGGTATACATGTTTGCGGTATTTTATCGTGTATGCTTGAGAATTCGTGTACAACGTTCGTTTTCAACCAGAGACCTAACCAGTAACCATATGCATGAGAAGTTCTTCGTAAATGTGACTCGAAAGAACCATATCGACCTGGGCTGATGATATAATGGCTAAGAACGGATTTTGTATCGGCAATCGGAAAACGCTTAGAAATGAATTTAGAATAATCATATCAGGAGTAGCCAATGAAGGCAGCAATTCTCAATTAAAATCTTTTTAAAAACCGTTTCTGCCCACATGCTCTCTTTGAAAGCTCATTGAAACTCTGTTATTCTTTTTGGAATGGAATTGATGTTGCGAGATGAAAGATAGGGTTAGGGCAGAACTAGTAAGTATCTAACATATCTCTCTAGAGCAGAGGTCGGCAAACTTTTTTGAGACTGGGTAAAAAAAAAAATGTTTTGAAAAATAAATTTGGTGAGTTTGGTAAAAGTTAAAAATATTTTTTTTACCATTTATTCTTTTAAAAAAATCATTTTTAGAAAATAATACATGATATATATATGTGTAAATACGAAACACACATATACTATTGTTATTGGTGGCTTCCTTGGTCTTCTTAAATAAGTAATTTGATAAAAAAATATTATCATAATTTCTTGGCGGTTAACTCAAAATGTGAAGTGGGTAATTCAATTACCCGCGGGTAATAGGTTGCCGAACACTGCTCTAGAGGTCGGCAACCTTTTGTTGTAAAAGTGACAAGTAACTTACGTCAGGATTAGTGCGGGCCGCATTACACATGACATGTGTAATAAAAAGTGTAGACATGTGTAAATATTTTAGTTTTAAAATCTCGCGGGCCGCTGATTGCCGACGCCTGCTCTAGAGCAGTGGTTCCGCTTTATATATAACATACGGAATTGTCTCGTTGCCACACCAAATTTTCCTATCGTGATAACAAATATTTGACTTTTGCATTTTCTTAATCTTGGAGTTCGTATGGGGTGGATTCACTCTCAAAATTCTTTTAATTACAACAATTCACTTAATACCATTAATATCTTTTTTTAATTCATGTCCGTTCCCAATGTGGAGCATATAGTTTCCTAATGGAGGTATCTCAACAGAAGTTTTTTTCTACGAGAACTGTTTGTTACTTAGCCGCTCAACCTCACTTTTTTTAAAAAGTGAGTAGTCGGGAGAGAAGGATAAGGCTAGAACAGGACTAGTGGTTGACTAGTCGCTATTGCTACACCCAGTTATTAAAGGATCAAAAGGATGGGAGGAGAGGAGATGATGTGAATTGACATCAAAAACACCCAATGTTCTATCACAACTTTGAATTTTATAATTCTCAAATTCACTGACATCTTACCGAGAATCGAACCCAGACCTGCGTGATCGGTAGAACTAGATCTAACCAACTGGGCCACAGCAGGCGATAGCAATATCTAGCTGATATTTATTGAAAAACAAATACTATATTGAATCATCGTTCCGCCGTAATGTATTGAAGCACAATTGGTACATTTGTAGTGAGTATAATATATGTAGCAGAGATTGGAGGTTGGTACATAAATACCTGTTACATTATCAATGGGAGCTGGTTTTTTTAACGTCACTCGGTAATAATTGATTGAGGGAATTATTGTGCTGTGTTGATGTAACATTATTATCGTCCTTTAGTTGTCCACTGACGGATGAAGGCATCCTCTACACGCGGGCGGTGAATATCCTAACAAACGGAGCTCAACATATTGCTCACATTATAATGAACGAAAATACATAACTAAGCGATCGATGTTGCAATAATAAGCCAGCGCAATTACGCATTGTATCACATTCCTGCAAGCAACGGCAGTTTTATCTTGTTACGTAGAGTATAATACACGGGCTCCCAACCCATGGGTCGCGACGGGTTTTCTGGGGGTCGCCAACTTTTTTCGATTTTGGATTTGAAAAACAAAACTAAAACTAGTCAACTAAAATTACATTATTGAAAAAAAAATCCTTTTTCAATTGCATCGGGGTCGCGGGTTACATTACTTTTATAAAAAGGGGTCGCCATCCGGAAAAGGTTGGGAACCTATGGTATAATAGAATGTAACGCATCAGGATTAGACTATGCAATACTAATATATTTTTTAAAAAATGTTCAAAGACAAAACATATAAACATTAGACATCCCATTTCGACCTTCAACAACAAAGAAACTATTACATTTGAATAGTTCAAATTATGTACATTCACACAAATTTTGTCACTAACGACCCGGGTTTCACCTTTCGGCATTTTCATGCGTTCAAGTGCACGGATGAATTGAACTGTCAAGACAAGTCAAGACAAGAGTTTAGCTGCGCAGAAATTTCAACGGCTGCGCGGACCGATCAAATATTAATTGAATATAACTGTCTTGTAGTGCACGCCAACCTGGAATGAGTGCGCGGGGGCTTCCCAACTGCTGCGCGGCCGCGCACGCACGCAGCTCAGAGGGAACGTTGGTTACACCGCAGCCTATTTGGTTGCGATGTTCATGGGTTTAAATCCCCGAGCGGAGAATTTCATGAATTAATTTTAAGCTTATTTATGTTCATAGGCATAAGTGTCTAATGCAGGGTTTTCCAAATTATGTTCCGCGGAGCCAGAGTACGTGTTACGAAAAAATGGAATGGTTTTATACGCTGCAACACAGTTTAAAAAGTGTTCCGTTATATTTTCCGGACTTGCGAAGTGTTCCATTCCAGAAAATGTTTGGGAAACCCTGGTCTAATGTATATGATGTTTATAGCCCCTAGCTACTTATGGGATCTTAAAAACGGGGAGAGTGAGAGCGATCAGTCTCTATCCTTTTTATCATACTGTCTTCAGCAAAATAAAAGCGACAAATCAGTCACTCTAAACGCGTAATGCGTACGCATATAAAATTTAAACTTCATAAAGTAGTACTGAGCAATAAAAATATGAACTGTTTATGTATAACAAACTGTCAACCGCGAGTCAAATATCGGCGGTCAAATTAGACATGCATGAACTTCACAATGTAGATGGCTGATCTTGCAAATTACGTATCTACGAGCGATACAAATTTGGAAAAGTAAATGACGGTCGATGAAAATAATAAATTAATGCATTTCTTGAAATATTACATCAATTGACAATAAAATTTGTTACATTCAATCAAAAGTATTCGGTCGATTCACTCCGGTAACTTTTAAATCCCATATTAATAATTTCATATCGACTGTGGAAAGGAAACAGAACGTAACCCACTGCTTTTTTTTCGATAATCACAATGTATCAAACTTGATACACGTTATATCAAAATGATGCAAGCTGCAAATGCCGAATTAGTATCTAAATTTAGCTTTTAAGTTTGAAAAAGATGAGCTTGCAAAAATTAAAACCAAGAAAAAATACTGAAATGAAGGGTTTTTCCTAGACAATTTCTTTAATTAATGTTAGATTATAAAGTCTCCGAGCACTTCAAGGTTGCGTAGAATTCATAATTTTTATATGGCCCAAAATCATCAAAACACGTTTTTTGAGCCCCTTCTAAAATCCGTCCTTTTTTATTTTCCATAGTGGATATTATGTGAGTCGTTTCAGCCGACAATATTTCTATCAAATGAATATTAACTAGAACTATGAGCAAATTTGACTGGTTGTATGAAATTGGTTATATTATTTTTAAAAATGATTTTTTTATTAATGGATTCTGAAAAAAAGTGTATTTTTAAATATCTGATGCAATGATCTGTACACAATTTATATTTAAAAAAAAAACACATTAAAAAGAAGCGTCAACAAAAACGCGTGCACACGTAGAAAGACTGCAAATGGTGCAAATAATTTGCACGCACTCAAAATAATAGTAATAAATAAAAAATATATACGAACTACGTAATTTTCCGTTCCACTTTATTTCAAAATGCACATTAACCAACGTATGGACTGAGGTCGATGTTAAACAAAACATTGTAAATTTCTTTTACGCAGTTTTATGGACATAACCGTCCGACATGGTCGACGGCTGACCTGCAAAACCGAAAATAACTGATTCATCGATCACTTCTTCGTAACCATACTGTGTCATCAGTAAGTTGGCAGATGCATATATGACATAACATGGAAAAAACAAGCAAGCTTCTCAAAGAGGCGAAGTACATGTAACAGTTTGTAGCACAATACGTGGAATAAATGAGTTTTATATTGAACACTAATTTCTACAAAGTTAACGCTAAATCTATCTAAACTAATAACAGTAAAATGGCCGCAAATGACGACATATCAGGTCGAAAGTTACCCATCTTTGCTCTACACCAGTGTTTCCCGAAGCGTGGTACACGTACCCCTTGGGGAACGCTGCGGTAAGCTGCGTGTCTTTACAGAGAAAGTCCTGACAATACATTTTGATTTTTTCAAAACTTCGTATCTCCGTGAAGTTGCTTTTTCAGCACTTGTAGACATTCAAAGTCAAAACGAAGGAACAGGCTTTTGGATGTGGAACCGCATCTCAGATTAAAATTAACAACCTGGGAACCAAATTATGATGATCTGTCATCTCAACATAAGCAATTTCATTCATCTCATTGATGTTATTATGATGAGTGTTATTTATAATATGACTTTGACTTTTTTACGAAAAAGGGGAAAAATATACTTTGATTGTTATGAAAATATTTATATGCGATTTTTTGAGTTGAGTTAGATTAGTAATTTATGTCCAATCCCAATTTGGGGCATATCGCCTCCCAATGGAGATATCTCAACATAAGTTTTTCTCCCTTTTAAGATGTTCACTGTCAATGAATACTTGTTTGAAAGGCATTATATTAAAGAAAATACTTATTTGCACTAATTACACTTTTATTTAAAATGCTCAGGACCGGTTTTGCTCATGTCAAGCATTATCAACAGATAATAGAGTACAATAACACAATGCTATGTATATACTGTGAAGTGTATAAATAATACGAAACCGGTCCTGATAAAAGTTTTCCATTCAAAATAAAAGTGAAATTAGTACAAATGAGTAATTTATTTTTTGAAAATATAAGTCTTTCTACGATAATAGTTTTTGAAGAGAGTGGTAGGGATAGACGGATAGTGCTAGGAGAGGACTAGTGATTTACTAATCGCACTCACTATTCTCCGTTATTTTAGGATTAGAAGGGTGGATGGGAGATTGTAAACATCACAAACACCCATGCCTTCGCAGTGAAATCGGAAAATCGATTGAAAAAAATACTGTTCGTACCGAGATTCGAACTCGTGAGAAGACTTTTACTCTACATATACAACGGTAGGACACTTTAAATAATTCATGACTCTGACCATGGTTTTGATCCGGGATAAACTATTTGTTATAATTTTATCAATACGTTAACTAACCATCTGCGTGTAAGTTATCATACACATGTTCAAAGAGTCGTGTTGCGTGGGCGGATTTGGGACTCCTGCCACAGATTCCATACCTCGTCTGCTAGGCTGTACCTTTTCTGCCTCTGCTGATGCTGGACCCGCCCTCTCCCCTTTCACCTCATCCGCGAGCCGCCCTCAGCTGACGAATTCAAACATAAAACAATAATGCCCCATTGTTCGAATTCTGACCGACGGCAGGGTGGAACATGGAAGTATGACAGAATCATATACATTCGCATTATAATACAGTTAAATAATTATATGTCTCATCTTTTAAAATAATTTTTAATACTTTGTTATATCATTTTTTCCCTAATTTAGATCCAAGGACGGGCGTGACCATATGGTCACAGTTAGGGCTTGTCGGTTTTCGAAAACCGGCATTAAAAACCGTTTTTTTGGCTAAGTTTGTGACATTCGAAAACCGGTTTTTCAACTTCGTAACCGGTTGTGCCAAATTTTCCATAAACGAGTCCATAAACAAAAGAACAGAAAATTTGGATTTTTTTATTTGATGGCTTAAAGACCATATGCCCCACATCATTACCCAGCGAAAGAGTATTTTCGATATCAGGAAATTTTGTTACAAAACGATCAGTGGACGCTTTGTGTTTTCTTAAATCATATTTTCTGAAGAGTAACACCAAATAATTTATTTTTGTGTATTATTATGTATATAAATAAACAACATTTCTCGCTATTTACTTTTTCTCGGTTTTCCAAATATGTTGACACTCTAAAACCGAGTTTGACACGTCTAACATTTTAATTTGTGTTAATTAAGAGTCACTTATGGATATTTCTACTATTCTTTTGAATATCAATTGTTAATTACACCGGTTCATTTCAATTTGTTACTGTATAAATAGCACTATTTCATTTTATTTCTTATCCATTGACAATGCTCGCTATGAGTGAAACCGGTTCTGATCTTGATAAATAAACTGGAAATTGACTACAAAGGAATTTAGTGTTTTTTTCTTAATATAATGCCTTTCCACCAAGAAGTGAGAGTTAACACCTTTAATGTAACATGAATTTTTATCTATTTTCCTCTTTCTATCCGAGCCCCAAAACAGACCTTGACTACTCTTTTTCATCTAACTATTCTACAGAAATAAGAGTGGAATCGCAGGCTTCCGGCTTCCTGGCTACTTTAGTAACATGTACAGATTTAGTCTTAAATTCCCTCTATCTAAACCTAGTTAAGTATGTACTCTCTTGCTTAAATGCACTGCCAGCAGAAAAAAAACCCGATACTTTCTTGTTTGACGCCAGGCGGTGAAACCTTTCCATATAATGTGTCACATTATATTATATTAGATGTGATTATACTTCCCGTTTTTAAGGTAATCGAGTTGTCCCCAAGCAGAGCTTAAAATGGCCCGTTTTCTGAAGGACGGCAACATAATAAACAATTCAAAATCACGATAAATCAAAAAACTACATCATAATCAAGATTCAGAAGTATTTGATGAGTATTCCCTTTATTATAACTACATTACACCGCAAAAAGTGCACTAGAACACTTGGAATCTTTCGATATTTTCATTAATAAAAAAAATATATGAAGAAATATTCGTTTTCTCGAAAAGCGTGTTTTCAAGAAAGCTCACTATCAATTAAAAATAAGTCGATGTCCCGTTTTGAGAGAACAATGAATGGTCACGTTGCGATAATTACCGCGCAACTAACGCCTTGAAGTCGATGTTCGAGAACACATAAAAAGGGGCAGTTATTAATGTTATTTTTATATTTTAAATTCGGTTGATTAACACCCCATCTGGACATGGAGGTTCGCCTACGACTGTTGAATTTTTCACCGTCTGGCGTCAAACAAGGAAGTACCAAAAACCCTTTACGGGGCATAATAAATCCTACCCTTCATAATTAATCGTATTAAAATTCTTCAAAATAAGTAAATTGATCCAAGTAAGAAGTCAATTAAAGGTAGTTTTGATGACTGTATTGGATCGAATTCATCCCTGGAGTATTGTTATCGTTTCGTTCCAGTCGGCCGGAAGTGTAAATGGCCTTGTGTGCCCTTGGCCGGCCCTGCACAGCCTCAACCTCAACATGAAAATATGAAACTTTTCATGGTCTTTTTGTTTGTTTTATTTTCTTTTGGTGTAGTATGCATTTGTTTTGTTGTCATGCGTGCCAACTGCGACGTTTAAATAATAAACAATACTGGATAGGTACTCTCGCCGGTGACCTTTAGGCCTCTTGTGTACTTTCGATACCTCTAATACTTTACTTTAATCAAATAAACACCTTTTTATACCATATTCGATATTTTTTGTCGATTATAACAATTCCAACGGTTCAGATATTCGTATTTTGGACAGCGATTGACAAAATATTGATAGAGAAGAACTCGAAACTCGAAATTATGTGTTTCTGAGACAAAATACTAAAATATGTTAAATATCGCATGCTTTCCAAACAAAATAATTCACCCGATCAAAAAAAGGTTATAGGGTAAAGATGGGGTGGGCTGGCTGGAGGAGACTCGAAAGGGCTCGCTCGCACTTTTTTAAATTTTTCAAAGGCCGACGAGCCCCTTGTTAATTTAATAAAAAACAACATTCTCAAATTAAATTAGTTTATAACTGCAATTTCTGACTTATATATATTATCTACGACAGCTTCAGTATACACAAGAGTAAATGTTTAACCATTTACATTGATTAGTTTACGGTAAATTGCAAATTGTTACATATTATAAGTGTATTAAGTAACACTCGACTGCTTATTTAAGTATTGCATAGAATTGCAATACGAGTGATAAAAAAATCAACCCTTCTTCAGAACATCGATAATTGCTTTGAGATTAATCGAGTCCCTCGTTATCGTTTTGGCAGCCCACCGCTGTGGTAAAGACGATCAAGATATACAAATTAATTTGTTAACTTTGTTACTCTATCTGTTGTGTTACAATTGACACAAATTGTCACACGTGTTTCTTTAAGAAGCATCATCAGACATAATATAGCAAGGCTTATGAATAAAGTGATGATGCTTGACAAATTTGATGTTTCTTCTTAAAGAAGCGAAACACGTGTCACAATTCGTAACAAAAATTGGAGTAACAAAGTTATCATTTTTTTAAAATAAAAATTAACTTCCACAATGTTACCGTCGAATACATCAACAATATTGATGTTAAAGATTGTCAATACTTTATTTATGAAAATTTTAAATGCTCTATACTCACGGGTGTTTTTTTATACTTTTAAGAGTGTTCACTGTCAATACTTGGTGGAAAGTCATTATATTCAAAAAGATATTCAGCTGTACTAATTCCACATTTATTTAATATAAATAATCCAGGACCGAATAAGATATAAACATATCGTTTTCATATTTTGTAAACTCATTTCTCCAAACTCAAATATCGCTGTAATATTGTATTCTCTTATCAGTTTATAATGCTCATCATGAACGAAACCGGTCCTGATAATATTATTAAACACAATATTTCTTTGCGCTAGTTTCATTTTTATTTTACAAGATCAGGACCGGTTTTGATCATCAGTTGTGTTTTTTTATTATAATTCCTATTCACCAAGTATTGACAGTGAACACCCTAAAAGTGATTAGTAAATACAAGTGGACTTGATACAAATTACTATTTTACTAGCTGTCAGCCCGTTGACCTCAACGGGGGGATTTTTGTTGCATTTTTAAGTAGTCAGAAAATTTACAGGCGTCAAAAATAAATTACTAACCTATTTATTGAATAATCCAGAAATTCTGATAGTAAAAGAAATATATCTGGGGGCGTATATCGACAGCCCTGCCCTGCAGTATTTAAATTGTAAATTATTTATTTTTGGAATCATGTTCTAGTTTGTCAACAACTATTTTTCGTAATAGCAGAAATTTCGTAAGTTATTGAATTTTTGGAATAATGTTTAAGTTTGTTAACTATTTTTCGTAGTAACAAAAAAAGTCCTTGTAAATTACTTAATTTTTGAAATAATATTTAAGTTTGCTAACAACCATTTTTCGTAGAAGCAGAAATAGACCTCGTAAATTATTTAATTTTTGGAATAATGTTTAAGTTTGCTAACAACCATTTTTCATAGTAGCAAAAATAGTCCTTGTAAATTACTTAATTTTTGGAATAATGTTTAAGTTTGCTAACAACTATTTTTCGTATTAGCGGAAATTTCGTAAATTATTTAATATTTGGAATAATGTTTAAGTTTGCTAACAATTATTTTTCCTATTAGCAGAAATATACCTCGTAAATTATTTAATTTTTGGAATGATGTTTAAGTTTGCTAACAACCATTTTTCATAGAAGCAAAAATAGTCCTTGTAAATTACTTAATTTTTGGAATAATGTTTAAGTTTGCTAACAATTAATTTCCTATTAGCAGAAATAGACCTCGTAAATTATTTAATTTTTGGAATAATGTTTAAGTTTGCTAACAACCATTTTTCATAGTAGCAAAAATAGTCCTTGTAAATTACTTAATTTTTGGAATAATGTTTAAGTTTGCTAACAATTATTTTTCCTATTAGCAGAAATAGACCTCGTAAATTATTGAATTTTTGAAATAATGTTTAAGTTTGCTAACAACCATTTTTCATAGTAGCAAAAATAGTCCTTGTAAATTACTCAATTTTTGGAATAATGTTTAAGTTTGCTAACAATTATTTTTCCTATTAGCAGAAATAGACCTCGTAAATTATTCAATTTTTGGAATAATGTTTAAGTTTGCTAACAACCATTTTTCATAGTAGCAAAAATAGTCCTTGTAAATTACTTAATTTTTGGAACAATGTTTAAGTTTGCTAACAACCATTTTTCTTAGAAGCAGAAATTTCGTAAATTATTTTATTTTTGGTATAATTTTTAAGTTTGCTAACAATTATTTTTCATAATAGCAAAAATAGTCCTTGTAAATTACTTAATTTTTGGAATAATGTTTAAGTTTGCTAACAATTATTTTTCGTATTAGCAGAAATAGACCTCGTAAATTATTTAATTTTTGGAATAATGTTTAAGTTTGCTAACAACCATTTTTCATAGTAGCAAAAATAGTCCTTGTAAATTACTTAATTTTTGGAATAATGTTTAAGTTTGCTAACAATTATTTTTCGTATTAGCAGAAATAGACCTCGTAAATTATTGAATTTTTGGAATAATGTTTAAGTTTGCTAACAACCATTTTTCATAGTAGCAAAAATAGTCCTTGTAAATTACTTAATTTTTGGAATAATGTTTAAGTTTGCTAACAACCATTTTTCATAGTAGCAAAAATAGACCTCGTAAATTACTTAATTTTTGGAATAATGTTTAAGTTTGCTAATAACCATTTTTCATAGTAGCAAAAATAGTCCTTGTAAATTACTTAATTTTTGGAATAATGTTTAAGTTTGCTAACAATTATTTTTCCTATTAGCAGAAATAGACCTCGTAAATTATTGAATTTTTGGAATAATGTTTAAGTTTGCTAACAACCATTTTTCATAGTAGCAAAAATAGTCCTTGTAAATTACTTAATTTTTGGAATAATGTTTAAGTTTGCTAACAATTATTTTTCCTATTAGCAGAAATAGACCTCGTAAATTATTTAATTTTTGGAATAATGTTTAAGTTTGCTAACAACCATTTTTCATAGTAGCAAAAATAGTCCTTGTTATTTACTTAATTTTTGGAATAATGTTTAAGTTTGCTAACAACTATTTTTCGTATTAGCAGAAATAGACCTCGTAAATTATTTAATATTTGGAATAATGTTTAAGCTTGCTAACAACCATTTTTCGTATATATATAAATAAATAGTTAATTAAATTATTATATATTAAATTATTATATATAATTGAGCAGCCTTATATAGCCTCTCAAAACGCTGCAGAACGGTCAAATTCGTTTAGTGCAAGATTTCACCCACAGATGTCATTATTAGTTAACTAAAACTTTAAATAGAGTTTTTTTTTCGTAACCATCACTTGGACTTGTGGAGCAGTGTGTTAGGTGTCCGAACGTCGCGCATGAAAATTGGGGCATGGTATCGAATCCCACAGCTTGAGAGAATATTTTTTGAAAATTAATTGTTTTTACACATAATAAAATAAAAATGTTATCATTTCAAAAATTCACTCATGACGTCAGAGAAAAATGAAGAAATGAATTAATGACGACAGCGGGGCAGGATGGGGGGGAGGGGGACCGTCTTTCTTGACATCATCGAAAAGGCGAAATCGCGACCATAATATACAAACGAAAAAAGTATCTCTTTAGTATGAATAAAAAAATGTTTACAGCGTGGCTGGGGCGGAGGAGGGGAAGGGGAAATCGGGGACAATTTACAGACAGACGGACGGACGGACGGACGGACGGACATTATCGACTATTAATATATAGATTTTTTGAATATTTTTCTACTGTTTATTTTAATCCTTACTCGACGATCATGAACGCAGGTTGTATTGAGATCGATAATCTTATTATTCGTCTTTTCCAACGCCAATCCTTTATCCCCTGTCAGAGGACAATATTCAGAGAGCTGAATATTGCGGTCGAGCGACTGAATTATAACCTCCAGTTCCGTTGGAATGCTCCATTAGGAGTGCGTGTATTTCGGAGAGCAGATGAAAGGAAAGTCGTTTCAAGAAAAAAGAGGCCTAGGAAGAAGAAGAACTACAAGATGTCGTAACGATAATAGTCGTACACCAAAAAATCAGAATTAAGCCACAAATGAACTTGCTATGTCTTTCCAGTAGAATTATTTTGAAAAGTTGATAATTTAAAAGCTTTCATTCAAGTGTAACATTCAAGTTGTTGGAATATCTTAAAAAGTGGGTCCCAGCAGTTGGTATGGCGAAGGGTGTGGGGCGAGGAGTGAGGTGCGACGTCCGAACCTGCCAGGTGTTTAACCTACCTACTTATTATTCTTCAACCTACGCCCAATTTCTACCTATTGTACCTTACCTTCGCTGTATAGGTATGCCTTCACTGACTACCTACCTAAAATTTACAGACGCACCCTGCTGGCACCGCAGCAGTCTCATATTTATAGTGTATATACGTACGCGATTCAGCAAACATATTTATATATTTAATGATAATAAAAAAAATCTGTCTTCAAACGTCAAACCATTTTAAATATGATTCTCAAATTCAAAAAATCAAATACTCATTTTTACTAATTCCACTTATATTTAATATGACCTGGACCGGTTTCTCTCATGACAAATATTATGGAATTAATATTTTACTTTTTGAATTTGAGAAACGCCTTTCCACCAAGTATTGACAGTGAACACCCTAAAAGTTATTCTCAAAACATAACTCCGAATTTACCACTCGAGAGATATTTTTTTGCCCTCATACGTCGACTAAAATGAGTGACAACTGAATCAATCAATCGATTTAAACATAAGTAGGAATATTTGATGGAATAATTTACTGTACACAAAACAAACACAGCTCGCTTCAATGTACGAGGCTAAAATACTCAAGCAAGCTTGCTGTGGAGGGGCAATATTCGAACAGGAATTACACGGTGACCGTATTATGTATTTATTAATTTGAGGAGCGGACATGAACGAAGAAGAAAAATAAATTGTTTGTTTTTTTTACATTTCTTTTGATACAGAAATTAAATCAGTAGCCGGGGCTAGTTTCGTTTATCGTTACTGTCTAATTAATTTATGTTATGTATCTTTTCTTGATTTAGTATTTTTACTTTCACGATGGGCCTACCGAGTCTTTTATTAGAATCGATTGCGTGCAAGTTTCGAGTTTTTCATAAAAATAGTACACACCTGGAGCAAACGATGATTACTATCGAAAAAAAAATGTTTGATTTCACCCCCAACTAACAACAACAAAGTTATCGGTAGCTACATTGGCTGATAAATGATAATGGATTAAATTTTATCATCTTTGGAAAAAAAGCAGAAAAGGAATGTAAATTTAGGATTCTTCTGTATTCGTAGTAATAATAATTATTCGATCAATAAATAATAACTACGAAAAGGTTTTTATCAAAAGTAATGTTAATATAATATTTATGTTCTATTGACCAATTTATTTATAAAGCCACTCTGCATACACACAGTAAGTTTGTCACGACGAATCGTTATAGTTCTTCAGATGATCGGTTGGCAGTCAACAATTTAAAAGTGTATACTTAGAAATTAATTAATCTTTTCCCCAGGTGTATCCATAAATTTTTACTATTTTTAGTATTTAAAATATTTTTAATAATTTTGTACGTTAATTAGGATAGAATTTAAGAGAAATCGACTAATGGTGGACTAGAATATAAACGATATTTTGAGTTGTGTTGAAAATTTGAAAAAGTGTTGGTTAGATTCTTTTTAAATGCTCCGTGAGATAAATTATCTGGTCTGTAATGTTATCATTAAAAAATATATATGTAGCTTCAAACCGTATCATTTTACCTTCTGTCCTTCTGAAAAATAAGGTTTGGAAACTGACTTACAATCGGGCATCATTAAACACATACTGTAGATACATGGAATATGATATCGACCGACATAGATAAAACGAAATCATATTTGAATTACGCAAATAATAAATTAGGTACCCTATATACATTTTTTTATCACACTACTGAATAGAAAGGCTTATCTATTTATTGCACCTTTGGAGTAGTTTCATTTTCCATTCAGTGGGTCTCTGGCTCTGCCCACGTCGCCTACCCACCACACTCGTTTCGAACCTTTACCTTTGTTGCTTTGTCTCGAATCTGTGCAATAAGGATTCTGAAAAGACAGGTGTGTGCTAATAGGATGGGTTGAGTGTGCAGAACTTTGAAATCTTTGTAAATGAATGTACGTTCCTTCACAATTCTGTTTTGTAAAACGAATTACATATAGTTGTTGTAGGATATCGTGTTCCTGCAGCATACGTACAAAGTAAGTTAAGGGTTCGAATATCCAGGTGGGGCGAGACATCTGCATATATTTTGATTTTCAATAACGCATTTCCTCGATTGTAAGACGCGCATTAATTTTTTAATTGCTAAATTAAAAACGTTAGGTAAACAAATTGTAGATACAGTCAAACTTGGTCATTACGAGGAAGATGGGACCGACTGAATTTGCTCGTTATATAACATAATAGGTATTTTTAAATGCTTACAAACATACACATGACATGAAGTATCTGGAGCGGTAACATAACACAAAAAGTCGCAATTCAAACAAAAATACACGATTAGAATTTATTTACACACCCGTTCGTAACACATATATTACATTTTTCTGTCAACCCAATTTTCTTATCAAATTAAAATTCAGGATCAGTTGATAATGCTCGCGATGAGCGAAACCGGCCTTGATCAAATAAATTTTATGTGGAAAAAGTACTAAAAATGTTTTATTATTATTATTATAATGCCATTCCACCAAGTATTGACAGTGAACACCTTAAAAGTGATAAATTAAAAATTGATGTTTTTTTTTTGTTTTCACTCTCATTGACGATATTTTGCTCGGTATGCCCGAGAAGTAGCTCATTATAAAAGTGAATACATGTATGAAAAAAACAATAAACTAAAATGTCAACGAATGTTACCTCATTACATCCGAGATCTCGCTATTTCTGTGATCGTAATAACCAAGTTCGACTGTATAATGACTATTCCAGTATCGTCGGATAATTGATTTTCTCCAATCAGATCATCTTATGTTTGAAAAAAAATCATTTCCCGAATAAGATACTATGTCGACATACTGTCAGAAAGTTTGAGTTATTAATGCAGATAGATAGATTTTAGCACGCTGTATCTTTTAAACAAACAAGTTTAGTCATATTATATGTATTTTTACATACTATACTTACATACATCAAGTCCAGGGGTGGGCTGGTGGGGGCTCGGGAGGGGTCGCGCGAGCCCCTTGTTAAATTTCAGCGCGGCCGGCGAGCCCCTTGTTAAGATAAGAAAATCATTCGTTTTAGATCAAATCAGCACCTAACTGCAATTTCTGTAGATGGTTAAATTTTTTAATGAAACAAGACTTAGTAACACCTTCATTTTTTAGTTCAGCGTTGTGGGCTTCCGTGCCGTACCTCATGGGTTCGAGTTAATCACTAGTCTTGTCTTAGTCTTATCATTATATCCCTACTACTCTCTTTGGAAAAGAAAGGTTGAGCGACTAAGTAACAAACAGTTCTCGTAGGAAAAAAAAAACTTTTTTTGAGATACTTTCATTAGGAGGCCATATGCTCCACATTGGGAGCAAAAATGGATAAGATTTACCGAGCCTCTTGTTAAGATATTGGCAGCCCACCGCTGATCAAGTCAATTTCGTTTAAATATTTTTTTGGCAAAATAACTATTAATAATTTAACGTTTTTAAATAAGTGCATAGAATTTTTTATTAACAATTTTGTCGCCTGCTGGCTCAGTTGGTAAGAGCTTGATCTACCGATCACGCAGTTCTGGGTTCGATTCCCGGTAAGATCACAGTGAATTTGAGAATTATTCAATCCAAAGAGGTGATTGAAAACTGTGGATGCTTGTGATGTCAATTCACATTTTTTCCTGTTCTCTCATCCTTCTGATCCTTTAATAACTGGGTGTAGCAATAGCGATTAGTCAACCTCTAGTCCTGTTCTAGCCTTATCCTTCTACTACTCGCTTTGAAAAAAAAGTAAGGTTGAGCGACTAAGTAAAAAACTTCTTCAAAAAAAACTTCTGTTGAGATACCTCCATCTCCTAGGAGGTCATATGCTCCACATTAGGAGCGGACAAAGATAAAAAAGAAATATAAAGCGGTTGGAACTATAAGTAACAGATATAGTGAAAAATGATGTTTAAAATAAAATTTCATGATTATCGAAAATGATGATTATTTTGGATTATAAACATGGTTTTTTTGACTTGTCGCCTTCTGCCGGGTATTCCAACGATTTATATGGAATAAATGCTTTAATGAAAATCAACACAATACATTATTTATTATTGATAAGTGAGCTGTTGAAAATTGAATGAATCATTCATATAATAAACATCTTTGAAGGATCGTTGCATTATTGGAGAATGGAGATCGCAGAGGCTGTTAAGGGTATCCAAATAATAAGAATAGGTAGGTAGAAGGTAAATGTATGAACGTTCGTTATAAGTAGACAGAGAATGAAGATTTTGCCCCATAGATAATAAAAAATAATGAGTGTTGAATGGTTGCATTTGGAACAAAGGTCCACTACTAAAACATAGGGTTACCAACCAGCATAAAAAAGTATATGATATTATTTGTGTAATATTATTATTTAATAAAAATTACAAATAATGGTTTTTAATTGGCATTAAAGTTAAATTCAAAACTAACATATAATATAATAAACTTTAAGATTTCAACTGAAGGTGCTTGGTGGAATTTCAATAATAAATTTGAATCGTTCAAATTATGTACATTCACACAAGTCAGTTCAAGTTCATCCGTGCACTTGAACGCCTGAAGATGTCAAAAGGCGAAACCCGGGTCGTTAGTGACAAAACTAGTGTGAATGTACATAATTTGAACGATTCAAATTTTAAAATGTACTATCTACGACGCAAGACACATCCGACACAAATATTTTTTAGCTGATGATTTTTTTATTATTTTAATTATTGTCACCTTTAAAGTGTTAATTAAAAGTTAAGCGCTCATCATCAGTTGAAAATGCTCGCGCTTAGTAAACTACTATATAAATTTAAGTTAAAAAATGGTATTTTATTTTTATAAATGTAAATTATAATTAATATTTTCTTTTTTTACTAGGCGGCATTCTTCAATTACGTGGCAACCCTACAGAAAAGACTTTTTAACCACACTTCCTTGGAAGAAACAAAGTTTTGATTTTCGGAAAAAAGATGAGATGAGCAGTGCAGTGAGCGTAGCAGATGTTGAGCTGCGCAAGGAAGAGGAGCGCGGGCCTAACAGAGGGACGGGGGGCATCGTATACCTGAAAGCCTGCGGAGTTAAAAGAAAACGACGTAAAGTCATTTTTGACAGCACAGTATAATAGTTAATACGATCACTTTTAAAGATTACTGATGAAATACTGAAAATCAGTCTAAAAAACTCTTTTTACTGCTACTAGTTTCAGATAATTTTTGAAAGAAAGGTAAAATATTTTAATTATAAAAGTAAATTTGAATTACATGTAGGTACCACTTTTATGAATTAATACTGCTCAACTTTCACTTTTTTTAACTAGATAATCAAACTAGTTTTTTCGACTCATGAAAAATATAAGTTCGGGGTTGCACGTATGTCCATTTTTCATTTTGCATAGGTATATACACCCAGTCCTCTTTTTCCGCGTTTTCGCTTTTACTCGATTTTTTTGAACGGCATCGTTACTTTTTTTACACAATTTACTCATTGTTACGTGTTTTTTTTTCGATATTTTTTACAGAAGAAATGGTGACCCTGCGCTTAAAGAAGTGAAGACTCTCCGCAAAATCATGTGTTGTATTTTTAATGTAATGTAAATGTAATTTAGTAATGCTCTGAAACTTGTTTAAATACAATGCATTTATTAAATTCATTCACGTATTAAAAAAAACAGTTTCAGCTGTTCGTCGGATCAACAAAAAAAATCAATGTAATAATAATTGACTCAGATCAAGAATCTAGGAAAACAGCATTTCATCAAATGAGTCCGAGGAAGATTTAGACTCAAGCAAAATTCAATACGTTCGTTCAAAAAATCGCGAACTATTATATTTCGCAAACCGACAGTGACAGCAGCGAATAACTCCTATAAGTGTATAAAACTATGATGTATACATTCGAGTACATATTTATCTGTTTCTCATTGTATTTTTATAATCAATAAAGAAATTAAATTTTGTATGAAAAAAACAAAAAAATTGTGACAAGTTTTGTTTTTTAGGCTATATTTTGTTTTCTGGAACCAATGTATCGCGTAAAAAAAGGATTGGGTGTACCAAACTGCCAAGGATCATAGTGCAATAAAAACAAACAAAAAAACAGTGAACATAGAAAAAAAATATATAAATTACGTTGAAAAACTTTTTTCAATTGATCTATTTTATTTTTAAAGAGCATACATGTTATAATAACTTAAGCATATTATATAAAAATAGGTGACATAATAAATTTGCATTTCCCATATCAAAGGGTCTGGCAGTGAAAAGACAGGTCATTATATTTACAGTGCCGTTAGTCTACGGTCCTGTTTCTCATGGTGTTAGTTTGGGATAGTGTGGAAACTAGAAATATATGTAAAAAAATTTAATTAAAGAAATAAATGAATGTGTAACTTTTTAGAGGAGCTCCGCTGACTCGTACCCCCTAGTAAAAGAAAAAGGAAGCATTTATGCAGCGTTTCCTGTCCACTCACTTCTTCATTCAGTCCTCGCTCCTCATCCTCACTTCCCCAGACTCCTCTTCGTTCTAATTCAGCCTAATATCGTATTATTGACTAATAAACAATGTTTGTATTCAAATTAACTTCGTCATTTTATAATATTATGCTCCTATACAACAGCTAATGATATTATTCTTGCGACACTCTTCATTAATAGTTACAGTTTTATACATTTTGTTTTATCATAGCTTAACAGTGGCGGATTACCTTATAAGCGAATAAGGCGCGCGCTTGGGGTCTCAAAAACGACTTATATTATATTACCCATATACTTTTTGTTCAGATTTTTATACATTTTAATTATTTTACTAGGAATCTTTCGACCTTCTCATGTTATCCGAAAATTGCACTTAATTTTTTTTAGCTTTTATTGGACATTATTAATTTTTTAAATAGTATCTGTCAAATGAGGAATTAAAAAAAAAACTTAATGTATTTGATTCTGCTAACTTTTGATATCTTTTTCAAAAGTCTTTCTTGACGTCATCGAAAAGGCGAAATCGCGACCATATACAAACGAAAAAAGTATGTATTTAGTATGAATAAAAAAATGGCGACAGCGGGGCTGGGGCGGAGGAGGGGGAGGAGAAATCGCGGACAATCATACAGACGGACGGACATTATCGACTATTAATATATAGATGCTCAACTGAGCTGAGATGATTTTAAAATACTATTAAACTAGATTCTATCAATTAAACGAATTTTGTGTATAATCAATTTAATATTTTCTCTTAATTATAGGTGTCTCTGTAGACCGTGACACTTACACTAATCAGTGTCCTGGTGTTAAGCACCTCTATTTCCATAACGGATTTATAATATTTTTATCTAGAAACATATATGTATACGATATTGAGGTTGGAAATTCATATTCAGAAATCAAACCAAAAATGAAAGTATGCAAATTTCCATTTATAGATTTGAAACATTAACAACAACTTGGCCACGGTGATCGGCAAACATAATTTGTGGTGTCCATTATCTTATATCTACTTTTTTACTTGAAAAAGTAATGTGGTTTTTTTATTTAACACGAATTATTATAATCTAGAAACATATTTTCGGTATCTTCTGGAAAAAAACAAATAAATATTTTATCGAAAAAAAGACTTTGCGGTTTTACGTACCTATGTAAAATTATATTATTAAAGTGATGTAAGATTATTTCTACGAATTAAGTCTTTCGAATTCTTTTCTTACGCCACGGACAGAATTCGGCCGACATTTTAACCTCACAACAATCTCGATTCAAGTTTATTATGCTCTTTATAATACATTAATCAACGTGGTAATTTTTCGGTCATATTATAAAAGTTCACAAACATCCACGTTTACATAAAAAATTATTTGAAAAACAAGATTACTCGCCTATGTGGCCTGGCCGATAAAGATTGCGGTTGAGTATGTAACATTGGATTCGAATGTTGCTTTTTTTTTTTTACTTAATCGAATATTTTTCATTATTTGTATAAATCTATATTTAACCACTGTAACTACAAACAATATCATTCGAAATGGCATTATAGCTTGATATAATCTATTTTATTCATTTAAAGAGCATTAGTTATACTCAATCAAGCTATGTTGGTAATTTCGTTTTTATTAAGGTCTGCGCAGGTCGAAATTTGATGAAATTATCCTAATCCGACCCCGGTCAACAGTACCACAAATGAGACCCAAGCCCGGCCCGAAGCCCAGATTTATATTTTCGACCCGAAATTAACCCGTTTCTCAAATAGGTTTTTTCTACTAAAATTACATTTATATTTTGAAAAATCGTCTGGGCCACCGGCCGGAATTTAATGTCACATAGGACAAATTATATGTGCAGTGCTTGGTGGTGGGTAAAGTTTAAGAAATGTAATATAAATTACACACTTAGAATATTTTTTCTGTCTCTCGATGTTATTTCCCTTTAAATTTGAATCGTTCAAATTATTTACATTCACACAAATTTTGTCACTAACGACCCGGGTTTCGCCTTTCGAGTGCACGGATGAACTTGAACTCCTGGAGTTCAATTCAAGTTTAATATTGAAATTCTACCAAGCACCTTCAGTCGAAATCTTAAATTGTTTCCCCTTATACTGCAGTGCTTTCCAAGCTGGGTCCGCTGGTTTTTCACGGGGGTTCGCGAAAATTTTCATTCTTTCAACATTCTTTGTGATAAAGTATGAAAACAAAATCGGGGGTCCGCAGATTTTTGTTTTCAGATTTAAGGGTCCGTACCATGAAAAAGGTTGGGAATCACTGCTTTATAGGATGCATTGACAGTGACACTGTTGGCATTCTAGCTAGACTATCCTGAAGTTAAAACGTTAAAAATACACTGTGATTTTTTTATATATGTACATAAATGGCTATTTTATATTGGTAAAAAACATTATATTATATTTACTTTTTATAAACATATTATAGCGAGGATACCCAACCGTTTTCGATTTGAAAGTCTTTTTCACTCTTGATTTTCGTATCTTTTAGGGCATCCAATCCCGGGATTCGGGATCCCGTTCAATTTTCTGATCCCGAAATTACGGGATTGACATAGTCGCGATCCCGGGATTTCGGGATTGAGAAATTTTTAGCAAATCCCGAAATTCGATACGAAATTGGCAAATCGAGGATTTAAAATGCTCCGGGATTGGATACCCTAGTATCTATGTATAACTGTCTGCACTAAACAGATTTTTTTTTATCCTAATTAAAAAAAATAACGAGCTTAAAATTTGAAATTAAATAAATTTTGTTTTGCGATCTACTAGTCGATCGCTGTCGACTCGCGTTGGTATCCCACGCCACATGGTAACCCTATGTAGTAATACCACGCATTTTCGTAAAATAAACTTATTTCACATTTTTAGAATAGAATAATATCTTGTCGGAATTCGTTGATAGGCGTTATGATTTCCTGTCGTTGATAATAATACGATATCTGAGTAGTAACAACTAACAGCTGAAACCAACATAAGTCAAATTATTGTGGGTAGTAGATTCACAATTCTTATCTATGTATGTATTATTTGGAAATGTAGACAAAGATTGGTTAACATTGTGATGAGTTGGGTGATTAATTTCATCTTAGAATAATAAATAATTGTATTTGGTACGGTGAGAATGTCTTGTTCATTAATTGATATCATATAAAAAGTCTTATTCAACGAAAAAAATAAATTAGAGACAGATTTTTAAAGAAATATTGCTACGAAATGTTGTATGCAAAATATTATTCCAAATAAAAATCGAAATTATAAAACTACGACGAATTATAAGACGAATATTTGTTATTCTTAATTATAATATTATTTAAAAATTTAACTGTTAACGTCTTCTTAACAATAATAAAAGGAAAAATGTTGCCAGTGAGTGATTGAGGGAGTGGGCGAGTGAAGCAACGTAGGAAGACGAGGACGAAAAGTTTTGTAAGAAAATACAAACTTTGTATTTTTAATGTCAAATTAGCATATAATTTTGACCATACGACTTCCTTTTCACGCCAATATAAAATTTAAATGATATCAGTCATTACATTATTTTAAAGGGTCCAATACCGAAATAAAAATATTGAAAATCTTATTTGATATTTTTTTTATTTCAAACATTGTTTATTTAACAAATTGTGACATGTTTTTTTGCTTCTTTTGAGACACAATTTCAGACAAACTATCTTTTTACTTTTAAATAAACTACACGTTGATTATAATTCATATTTTACAAATTGCAAAATGGAGGATGGGTTTTTTGTCTTTCTACTGGACGCAGGGAGAGGTGTAGATTCAGACAAAAATTGTACTAATTATTAATCAATGATTTGAATGAGAAAATAAAAAAAATAATTTCATAAATTTGAGCCACCTCTTCTATTTATGATAATGTTGTTAATAATAGTAGTTTTATCTTGTATAGTTGATTTAAGCTTATGAAGTGTTAACAATAGATTAAATCCGGGATTTATAGACTGCAATGCTTTTGTTGCACAAAATTCTATATCGGAAAAACAGAAAGAACTTAAAAACTAGACATTCGGAACACGAAATTCGCTTTTAGATTAAAAAAGGATATGTCGACTTTCGCCAATCACTTGATTTCTGAAAACCACGTGTTCAATGCGAATGAAGGGATTAAAATGCTACACCCAAACACAGATGGGCATAAGTTGTTTTCCCAGGAAATTTGAGAAATAAATAGGTCACAGTTAAGTAGTCTACCAATTTTGAATGAACAGGTAAATCTGCTGAATTCCCCACTCTTGTATCCTATATTTAAATAAATATTATCATAAAAAATCCATCAAACATGGTAAATATAGTTCTTAAAATTACTCATCATTCAAATCTGTAGGCATTCCATGGGTGAATCCATTTCGCCAGAAATGCCCTTTAACTTGGTAATACATGTATTTCTTATATAAGCACGATACAATTATTTACTGAACGTCAGTCATACGTGCACTTGGACGCCTGAAGATGTCGAAAGACGAAACCCGGGTCGTTAGTGAAAAAACTTGTGTGAATGCACTTAATATGAACGATTTCATATTTAATCATTATTCATTAAGATTTTTTTTCAGTCCATAACGATGTTTGAATGAGGCGACATTTAATAAAACATAAAATGTAATTATGTATTTTTTATGATTATCAGAAGGCAAGTTTTTGTGTGCATTTAAGAATTATTAAGACTTCAATTTTCACTTCTTTAGAATGGCTGCTTAGCTGTGGAAAATGACACCGATGGATTAGTTCCTCAAATATCTGTTAAAACTAAATTGCGTTTTGCGATGCATTTTAATTACATTTTCATCAGCTTACGTAGTGACGAACATTAAGTAATAAAGTTAGCTTAAACGCCCAAAATCAATTGCATTTATTGAAAATTAATATTTATTTTCTTCGCACACCTGATACAAGAGATTTTTTTAAAATTTCATACTACAAGTAAAATATTCAACTTCGTTACATCTTTCCCACGTACTTTGCATAACGCGTGGGGAGGCTCTCATCTTGTGTAAGATGATGGTCGTTTCCGTACATGCTTTCACCGATCGAAATTATTATGTCGTAGGCATACAAGTTTAATTATAACACCTGAATGAAACTATTTGATCCAACATTGAAGTTTTTATCGCCTTATTTCCAGTAGCGTGCAACCCGTAGAGTTAAAAAATAGTACGCGGGGGACAGTCTTGAAATCTGACACTAAAATCACATAATATGAGAGTTTTGTCAGATGATCACGATTCACGACTAAACTTTTGTTGGGTCCCCTATCTCAAGGGTGGGCTGGAGGGGACTCGCGCGAGCCCCTTGTTAAATTAATTGAAAGCAATATTTTCAGATGAAATTAGTATATGACTGGAATTTCTGACATATATTATCTACGACAGTTTCAGTATACACTGTAGTACATTTTTAGCCATTCAGATTGATAAGTTTACAGTAAATTACATATTGTTACATATTATAAGTGTATGCATTAAGTAAAAATCGATTGTTTATTTAAGTATTACATATAATTGCATAGGAGTGATAAAAAAATCACTTTTTCCCTAGAACACTGAGAATTGCTTTGAGATTAAGCGAGCCCCTTGTTAACGTATTGACAGATCACCGCTGCCGGGCCCATCTAGTCTTCAACTTGTATTTATTCCCAAGGTAGCTGAGCAATAATATTTCTTAATCTTTTTGTAAACCCTTGAATATTCAAGAATGTTTTCGAAACCTCTGTTTGCAGTAACACAGAACTGATATAACATGTAAATTTTACGACGATATACAGATGTGGGTATTCCTTTCCAAAATTTGATCCAAGATTCCTTAATGAAAACAGAGATAGGACTTAAATCCTTTTTCCACTTCCAGGAAGGTGTCTTCTGTTGATAGGTTTATATATTCCCAACCTATTGTGATGTCCGCAATTTTCCGTTCGGCCGAAAACATTTATCAATTTTTCCAATGCAACATTTAACTAAAACTTGTTGTAACAGCTACACACCAAGAAAATATTACCACTATAGTTTAAAGATGTGTACATTTGTTCACAAATGTAATACATTTTATTTGACTCGCATGAAATCATTTTAATTATATTGAATTACTGTATGCTACATCGAAATCCGATTTCAAGACTATGTCACCAGGGGATCTCATCTGGGTGTTTGTATCATCCAGTGTCTGTATTATCTATCATCTTTCAGGAATAAATTATATTTTATTAAGTGTGTTTATATTGAAAATAAAAAAGGAAACTTAAAAGTTTTGCGTTTGGTTTTATTTGAATGAATAATTATAAAGAACATATAATTACCATAGGGAGCGGCGCACAGTTAATACTTTTGAAGAATAAGAATTCTTATTTTCATCTGAATCAATTAAGAAGTCACCAATATTATAATAAGCTAAATCTAGCAATTACACGATCTATAAATAGTAGAGTTTCAATATTAAATTTGAAAAGTTAAATTTGTGTACATTCGCACAAGCTTTGTCACTAATGACCCGGGTTTTGTCTTTTGACATCTTCAATTTTTAAAGTCCACGGATGAACTTGAACCGACAACCGTAAGTTCAAGAAAAAAAGTCTGTTGAAATAAACTCCATTACAAATTAGGAGCGAAGCGGAAAAAAATATTCACATTCAAAGAGATGTCACTATCACAAGATTTAGAATTAGTCTTCTTCTTAGTGGTTGATCTAGCGCAAAAAAATATATTAAATATTTTCTAGATTCTTCTATTACTTAATTAAATATTTTTATTGAACGTCTACTAAATGATGTTTCACTTTTTTTTAATTCTCAGAATTCTTATGCTCGTAAAAGGAAGAACTTACTATTGGAATAAATTATTGTATTGTAAATTATGGTATGTACCATAAATTATTGTTAAAGAAGTTTAGTATAGAAACAAGTTATGTATTGTAAATCTGTAGGAAGCATCCGGTCTTCGTGGAACTCTGCTGGACGCGAGAGCGATTTGCCCCTAATGATCGCTGCATATCCTTAATATTATTATATTGCAATTAAAAATTGTATTTTACACTTAACAATATAATGCTTATCGAAAATGAAACTTTATCACGGTACCCATGACCAAAAATTACATTAGAAATATGTATGAAAGCCTACTCTATATCCTTCTCAAAGGACTGACTATACAAAAAAGGGTGAACTCACAAAAGAATTAGAGTTAAGAGTAAGGACCCACCCGTTATATTTAAATAATATGATTTACAACAAATAATAGTTAAAGACCGCATTCATTAGGAAACACATTGTTTCTAAATATGACCCGGAGCATAGCGCTGCAACGTTGCACATTGTCCCTCAACGTCGCACGAAACTGACATAACATAAGCAAGCTTTAGGTGACGTATGTTCCTTACGCCTGCAGTCATTACGCCATCTAATCGGGGATGATTGCGTCCCAGTGTAAAGCTTGATATAGTCGGACTTTTCACGTGACACTAGATATGTTCTATTTTCACACTCCGGCAGTGAGTGCATTGACGGAACATGACAGCAGAAAAACAAAATATGTTTCAAAGAGAAATCGTGTATAATATTAATATTATTTATCGATTATCTTTCTTTTTTTAATGTTCTGTAAAGCTGAATATACGTATATTATTTGGAAATCATTTATTTGCTACACTTCAAGTTACATCATGTTTGATTATTTTATACAGAGGTTGTTTTTATTTTTAAAAGTGGAGAATTGCGCTCATATGTTATTAAAATAATTGTTAAATCTTTCTTTTATCATTTCACATTTTTTAAAATAACCTTGCTACTCTCATCGTTGAAATTTCTACGTTTGTGTAAATTATATAAGTCTATTATCTATGGTGTATAAACTGTCATTGAAAATGATTGAACGAGTTTTTTTTATTGTAGGGAGCTAAACATTATAGTTTAACTTTACTCGCACTGTTTGTATCTAATATAATTAAATGGCGTCAGTAGCGTAGCCACCTCATAGCGGAGTCATGTAATTCATGAGGGCTCAATTTTCTATATACTAAATATAACAAATTGTGTCGGGGTATGACGTTTGCACGAGGAGCACAACTATCTAATTACGCCACTGAATGAATTTCGTTCGAACGCAACACTGACCAACATAACCTCAACGAGTGACAATTAAGTGACCTTTCTGTCAATCGTTCCCAAGTGCATCGCAGTCTTCACGGGTTAAAGTAATTTTATGATGTTATATATTTTAATTATGTGTGTAAAATGTATAGAAAAAAACCACCATAGACCTACATGCAGCTCTTTTGGTTTTAACAATGAGTGTTGGGCTAACGGTTAGCGTTCATGTATTAAAAGTTGTCCTCTTATAGTTAATTTAATAGCATATTGCATGGCATAGCAATGACGTCGTGATTGTCAAATGAAACTTTACTGTGAAAGCTATTATTATTAAATTTATTTTGTTGTAAGTACCGACTCACTCGATTACTTACTTACAAGTCTTGTATGAATGTTGGCACAATGCATCGTATTCATGTGAAAGGGACCGGATGCAGGATATACTGAACAGTGAACATAAACGTATATATTATAAGTAAACAATTATTTTTTATTTATATTTTTAATTTTCCGGAAATCCGTAATAAATATTATTTTAACTGAGAAAAAATAATTCCATGACATGTACGCAAGCATTCTTTTTTTCGTGTTGAGGCTCAATTATTTATACGAGAAAGTCTCTTTTAATGATAGAATCGGCATTTACGTGGAAGAACTCCATTACAATAATTTATTACTGAAGTGCAGTTCTTTTATTCATTCTTAGTTCTTCAAAAAATATAATATTTGATAACTCTCAGGATATTGTCAGATTTAGATATAACAATTCTTACCATGTCCGCTCCCAATGTGGAGCATATGGACTTCTAATAGGGTTAATCTCAACAGAAGTGTTTCTACGAGAACTGCTTGTTACTCAGTTGCCCAACCTCTCTTTTTCCAAAGAGAGTAGAAATAGAAGGAAAGGGCTAAGATATGACTAGTGGTTAACTAATCGCTCTCGGTACGCCCCGTTCATAGGATAGGATGGGTGGGAGGGGGGATTCAAGACATCACATACATCCATGCCTTCGAACAGAAATTCATAAATCGATTGAAAAATCAATTTATAAAAATGGGATTCAAACCCGTGACACAAACATGCGTCAGCTTAACTCAAACATACAAACAAATGTATCAATCGTTGCTGTGTTTATCGTTTCCTTATTCATTTTCACATTTATTGTTTGGTTTATATCTTGTTCTTTCAAAAATGATTGATGGGGAATCTAATAAAATACACTTTCGCTAATTACTATGCATCTACTATAAATGGTTTTTAATTTTCAGAAATATAGCCTCTCTCTGTCAAGAATTGACAGTAAAGTTGACAGTTGACAGGATTGACACCTTTCAAATATGATAGGTATCTTATCTAATATATAAAAATTAATGTTTGTTTGTTCGTATTTTATGCTTTCCCACCCCGCTCATCCGATTATAGTAAAGCTTTGACATACTTTTTGCTTGCACTTCCGGGAAGGTTATAGGTATAGTAAAATTAACTTACAGTAGGTTTTTTTTATATACAAATAAACGTTTGTATGTCTGTCATACAGTTCATTTTGACAACGTATGCTTGCACTTGCGCGAAGGTTATAGTACAATTAACTAACAGTAGATGGCACGTGTGTCGTACCATAGACAATCGGCAGCAAACGTCAAACAGACAGAAAAAGAAAACATGCACCTAAATAAACACAATTCAATCAATCGTTAAAATTGGAATCGTGGCCGTATACATTCTAGCATTGTTAGTTTTGGTTGCCTGATGATAGTGATTATATGTATGTTATTATGATGATTTGAAATAACTGTAAGCCTTGTTTGTCGATGCCTCCCATGTGAGATTCCTTCGAGTCCATTTGGAGATTCGACATGGCAC
The DNA here is from genome assembly GCA_031772345.1 of Himalopsyche anomala. NCBI lineage: Eukaryota > Metazoa > Arthropoda > Insecta > Trichoptera > Rhyacophilidae > Himalopsyche > Himalopsyche anomala. The sequence goes on from CM062827.1 coordinate 287,712, forward strand.
GACGGAGTCACTTTTGTTGCCGACTTCCGGTTCAAAAACAATCAACGCATATTAATAGTGTGACAATTAGTATTCCGAATCTCACCTCACTTCGCTTCATTAGGTGGAAAAGGTGGCTACTTGTGAAATCTACTGACGACTTTGGACGTCGATAAGTGGACAGGATTGGACTCATTCGTCGGAGAGTGCACACCGCCCGACTTATCATCTGATCTAAGACTCGTTGGAGCATTTAACAATCTTTTCGGTGACAAAAATATCATTCATATGAGGTATGCTCTTCTACGGCAAACATTAAATCCAAATTCAACCCGTCTACAACCAAATGTCGGTTTCAAGCAGCTTGTAAATGTAAATTATAAAGTGTGACAAACTTGCTAAGCGTCTGAAATAATCGGCCAAAAACGATCCTGTAATAAATTATTAAGAATATCATTAGATACAAATTATAATTGTGGGGTTATAATGCAAAACGTACTATTTCCTAAATGAGTGATATCAATCAGTTAGGTACGCAGCTACGGTAATTCAAGCCTAAGGAATCGACTGGTCCTATTGGTTTTAAGATTAAATCATAAATGGCTAAAACACTGTCGTTTTTCAATTTGAAATCTTATTTGTATGCAAATGTTATTTTGTTTGTGTTATTCGTTATAGTTTTTTTGATTCTACTGAAAAGTTTGAATTTTGTATATAGTAGGTTTTGCATTATAACTCCAAAATTAGCATTTGTATGATATTTGACGAGTTGTCATTTTATCATCGCATTGACAGTAAGAACATTTGTTGTAATATTTTATTAAACCTACAAAAACAATATGGAGAATTTTATATATTAAATACATATTAGTATTTCGAAGCACATGGCCGCTTTTGGATTAAAAATACACATCAATGTCAGAGAGCCACTCGTTTCACGCGGATGAAATGGTTAAAATTTTACATCAAAACGCGGGTGAACATAAATTGTTTTACCAAGAAATTTTAGAAGTTAATCGGGCACAGTTAAGTAGTTTGCTAATTTAAAATGAACAGAAGAATCATCAGAATTCACCATTGCTATATTCAGGGCTTTCCCCCCCATGTTACGCGGTGAAACGGTGTTCCGACACCTTTTATCGTCATTTTTAATGTTCATATCAATATTTTTATTTTTCGTTTTATTTTCTTGGAAACCATTGGCTGTCGCCAACTAAGGTATCTTTTAAATGTTATGTGACGAGTACCGTAACACTAATAAGTTAATGTCATAATACAAAACAATACCGGGTCCATAGACTTACTCTGTGATCAGAGCCAAGGATCTAATGCTTGTCTTAAAAAAATAGGTTGAGTAACAAGCAGTTTTCAAAAAAAAACTTCTGTTGAAAGATCTCTATTAGAAATCTATATGCTCCATATTGAGAATGGACATGAATTAGGAAAGAAACTTTAGTTAAATCCTTAGCAAGAAGTGAAAAGCACTGGCTATATCCTATACGTAAGTAAATATAGTATGTAAATATTTTTTATTTCAGCGATCAAAATAATATTAAGTATTTTGGAAAAAACACACCATTAAAATCAGTAAGCATTCCAACGTTATGATATTTAACGATAATCATATGTAATTTCAAAGACTTACAGAGATTATTAACGTTAAAGTGAATATTTCCCCAACTAATTGAACGTCATTACAATCAAATCATGAGTAAAACTATTCTATATCGTCATCAATAGCTTTTAGCTTAGTTATAAATCAATTAATTTCACATATAAACACGATACACTTATTTACCAAGCGTCAGTTCATGTTTTCCCGTTCAACGCCTGAAGATGCCCAAAGGCGAGCCTGGGTCGTTAGTGACAACACATCTGAGAATGTACAAAATTTGAACGATTCAAATTTACCTTCTTATTGATGTAGAGATTTGAAAAGACCGGTTTTGCTATTATCATCAAATAATTACTAGACACATTCAGAGGTTGAATAAAGTATATTTAGATACTGTGTGCTGCCATAGATTTGTAATATTATATTATAATATATCTCGTCATGCCGAATTGGGGAACGATCTAAGAGTTTTCCACCGTAGTCCACATCAACTATCTTCCCATCGGTGGTATTATTTAAAAATGTGTTATAAACAAGGCTGATGATTCTCGGAAACATTAAATTGGAATTTTAAAATGTATTCAGTAATTCTGGGAAAATGTTTGCTACTTACTAAATTCGCTGATTTGTTATTGATATTCAAATAAAATCTTATAAAGGTTCACGTCAACCAACTATTTCTTGAGAAAAGTAACGTTTGTCGCCTTAGTACAGTGGCAATGGAATACAACTTAATTTCTTCAATATATTTGCTATAAAAAGACACGAAAGTTGGAATATTTTTTGACCCTAAATATACAAAATTCGATCCGATTTTTTAACTTCTAGTAATTTCACTCACTCGTTACTTTATGCTTTTATCTTAACTTCATAGCAATTATCCTCATTTAGATCAACCAATTACGCGGCCGAGCAACGATATTGACTAGTAACCGTCTACACTAGAGCTTGGCGGTTTTCGAGAGTCGGTTTTCAGGTAAAATTCGTGCCACTCGAAAGCCGGTTGTTTCAACATGGTAACCTGGATGGTCAATTTCCGTTGATAGTCTCAATAACATATTGAGGTTAGATATACAAGGTAGGTATAATAAATTAGTCCGCCGCCAAATAGGAACAGTGTATTCATATTTTGTACATTTTAATGTCTTTTTGTAACATTGTTTATGATAAATAAACGAAGTTTAAATGCTTTGATTAAATTGCTTTTGTGAAATTTAAAAAACCGAGGCCTAAAATATATTGAAATTAGAAAACCGGTTTTTTTAAAGTTATTTTTTGTATAAGCCATAGTCTACACGCATATAAGATTTTAAAGCGATCAATGTACGTCAGAATGTATTGATATCCTAAAATAACGGACTAGTCTTGTCCTAACCTTATCATTTCTATCCATACTCTCTTCGAAAAAAAGAGAGGTTGAGCAACTGAGTAACAAGCAGTTCTTTTAGAAAAGCTTATGTTAAGGTGCCTCCAGTAGGAGTGCTGCACGTTAAAAACGAAAAACGAATAAAAAAAACTGGTCAATGAGTGTACCAGAGTCTACCTTAATTATTTAATAACGTCCTTTGCCACTAATTGTTTCCACCGAATGAACTTATTTTTATTTCATCAACGCACCAAGCCTCTGTAACCATCGATTTCAACTGTGGAAAGGAAAAGGGACGTAACCCACACATAGCAAATTTTATAGGAGGCACAAAAAACGTGTTTTGATGATTTTGGGCTATATGTAAATTATGAAATATACACAACCTAGATGTGTACGGACTTCTAAACTGGTGTTTAATTGATATAATTTAATATTAATTAAAGAAACTGTCTAGGAAAAACCTTTTTTTCAGTCTTTTTTCAAACTTAAAGGCTAATAAAAGCATTTGCAGCTTACATCCTTTTGATAGAAAGTGTATTAAGTTTCATACATTATGATTATCGAAAAATAGCTGTTTTGAAAAAACTGTTGGTTACGTCCTTTTTCCTTTCCACAGTCGATATATTCTCGGATACAGTAAGATGCCAAAATCTATTTTTTTATATAAAAAAGTAAGTCTAGAGATATTATAAATGTACCTTTACAAAAGTTTCCAAGAAAATTGTGTATACTTATATTGTAAGTAGGTAAGCAACCTTCTGCTTACCGGATGTGAGTGGAGACAATGCCTCCTTTCGTAGTAAATGTGAATTTATTCCTGGAAATTTTCTGTAAAAAACAGCAATTTAAATTTTATTGTTATGTCGTTATAATCGGCAAATTAAAATGATGTGGGCAGTTTATATTTCGATTTATCAAATTTATGAGTCTCGCCCAACCATCGATTGGATTGTTTATGGATTATTATTGTATAATTTATATACGTCTGCCGAACGTTTTTCGTGGAATTCCTGCGTAAAAAATAGACGTGGCTTAAAATAGTGTCCGTCGGTGAAGAAATTTTCGCGAATATATAAATCGTTAATAATATAATAAAACTTAAACTAAGTACCTATTATTAACGAAGGAATGTGCGGAAACTCTGCGGAAATTCATTATAAATAAAAACAAAATTCATAGTTAAACCTTTTATAAAATTAGGCGTTAGAGTGAAGAAACAATACCATCGAATGTCGTTTCTTTTTTACATCCAACGGTGGGATGCTAATACGTTAACAAGGGGCTCGATTAATCTCGAAGCAATTCTCAGTGTTCTGAGGAAGGAATTTTTTTATCACTCCTATCCAATTATATGAAACACTTAAACAAGCAATCGATTGCTACTTAATACACTTATAATATGTAACAATATGCAATTTACCGTAAACTTGTCAATGTAAATAGCTAAAAATGTACTATTGTGTATACTGAAGCTGTCGTAGATAATATATCAATTATAAATTGTATTTCTATACTAAAATCATCTGAGGATATTGTTTACAAAGGGGTCGCCGGCCTTATTAAAATTCAACAAGGGGCTCGCGCGAGCTCCTACAGCCCACTCCTGATTACATCGTTTCCCTAATGTGGTTTCTCGACGTTAAGTTATTATCGACGTAAGTATGTATTTCGAAATTATTTGGTAAGTATTTTTCTAGTCCGTTTTTGCGAGCTGCGCAAAATTACGAGGACGAAGGTGGTGGTGGCGATTTTTTCAAATCTCAACAAACGATCGAGCCATGGCAACTTTTGTGACAATACTTGACGATTCTTTTTTGCCGCTTTTCTTCAGAAAATACTGGCCAGTTAAATAAAAGCATTTAACCACTGGTGGCAATTTTAAGTGTATCAAAAATCCAAGATTGCCAAATACGAATGCGGTGATATGTGAAGTGATGGCTCCAAATCACTTAAAATATTTTATGTGTATTTCACCTCGATGAAAATATGAAAAGGTTCCACGAGCAAAAATAGTTGAAAAACGCTTCTTTATTGTAAATCGGCATTTTTTCTTAAACTTAGTATTTTTCAAGGTTAGCTGAAGGCATATATTAGTATATTATCTTTGTTGAACCCTGACCTAACCCATCAAGAATTCGGATCCTCAAAAGGCAAAATCTGCCAATCGAAAGTCATAATATTTTAATATATCAAATCTTGAATTTGACGTACTGAAGAATATTTGTCTACAAATCTTGTCCCAGCCTCTGCCTAACCTTATTCTTTCCCAAGAGAGAATTTGAGTGACGGACTTACAAACAGTTATCGTTTAATAAAAACCGTTGAGATGCTTTATTAAGAGTCTCTGTATGTTTCATTTAAGGCAGACGTGGCGTGTAAAAATGAGGAAACATGTTTTTTCTTTATACATACATATGTATATATTTATATTGAAACTGTTGTAAGCCGGCTGAGTGGTCGAGTGTCAACGTCGTTGACTTAGAACACGTATTCAAATCCCAGCACGGGCAGTTTTTTACATTGATTTTTCAATTGATTTATGGATTTTAGTCCGAAGGCATGAATGTTTGTGACGTCTTGGATTCCCTCCAATCATTGGTGTAGTGGGGCCAGGTCGGGTCATTTTTAAGTACATACATATATTCAAAATACTTTTCAAATAATTAAAAACCATTATATCAAATTGATGATCTACCCGACGAATTTTACAAAAATAATAAAAAAAAAATGTTTTTTTTTATTGATTTAATTGTTAAAACTTTTGGTTTTCTAATATCGGACGGATATAAAAAAAATAGGGAAGAAATCAATGACCGACCTGGTATCTATTTATTTACCACTACACCACTGCCTCCAATTCATTATATCCTAAAAAGGGAGCGATTAGCCAACCACAAGTCCTGTCATTCTATCCCTACTCTCTTTGAAAAAGGAGAGGTTGAGCAACCGAGTAACAAACAGTTCTTGTAGAACGAAATCTGTTGAGATACCTTTATTGGGAGCGTACATGGATTTAAAAAAGGGGAATTTAGAGTACTACAAATATTTGAACATCAGTAGTTTAATATTTGTATGTGCTCGAATTAAATGCACGTCATTGCCTATTACAGGTTTTCCCAAACTATGTTCCGCGGAACACTGGTGTTAAGCGGGAACTCAATAAGTGTTCCGCGAAAATTTGGAATGATAATATACGCTGCAGCACATTTAAACATTTTCTACTCCCATATAAAAAAATCGAGTGATCTCCACTGATGTTTAAAACGTCAAATATCTAATCAGAGGCGGAGATTTTTAATCACTAATAGCTTTGTTTACTCATATTTTTATGAAACATGTTTTAAAAATAATTAATCAATAAACAATAAGTGATTTAATGACATATATTTTTTTCAATATTTAAACTATTATAAATTACCCGACCTAAAAAATTTGCTGTGTTCCGGTTACATTTTTAGATTTGCAAAGTGTTTCATTACACTATAAGTTTGGGAAACCCTGGCCTATTACACGCATGTTAATTCAATTTATAAAAGTACAAAGTCGCTGTGAATTGAGTGGTTTAAATTTATGATAATGTTGATGGACATCGGACGGCTAACTATGTATGTTTATATTGGATTGATTTTCAATGATATCGTTGATCTAAAATTATAAGAAACGCGGAGAGTACGGGGAGAAGAGAGCGGCGAATGAAGCGATTGAAATGGGTTGAGAGTTGAGATTGAGAGTATCTGTTGTATATCACACGGGTTGGCAGTTGCCACGCCGCGCCGCGCCATATTGCGGCTTCCGGCGCGCTTGTTATTAGCACTAACAAGATCGACCGGAAGAAGCTTTCCTGTATGTATTTTGAGAGTCACTACTCACTGCGCCAGCGATACAAAACCTTCGCGAAGAGTTTGCATTCGCATTCGACGAAAGCTTATTTTATCTTTACATTTTTGGGAATGTGAATCTAAATGTTCCTGATTATTTTTTGAAAAATCGCGGACATGAATTGTTTGTTCTCCCAAGGTGTAGAGCCAGCCTACCACTGGGGAGAGCTTTAACGGAGTTCAACAATATTGCTTCGGATATTTACATATTCCACGTAGACGTGGGTGAGTTTCGACGAATACTATTTTTTTGTATTAAAGTAGAGTTTGTCGGAGCTTACTCAGTTGACTTCCTTGCCATTTTTTTCTCATTGTAACATTCATTGTAAAAGTTTTAAATGTATAATTTGTCAACCTTGTGCAATGTTATAAATTAAATAAATAAACAAATAAATCTTACATTTAAACCACAACCCTTTACCCCAAGGGAATTAACCCGACTATACAACGCCTTGAATAATGTGTCACTTGCAAGAAACCTTTTCTGTACTTTATTTGTTATTTATTTATTTTATTTATTTGTTAAAAAATTAAAATTACAGTGCATGACATAACAGCTGACGCCAAATCGCCAAGCGCTTGAAAAATATAATAAGACAATATATAAAATAAAAATACACAGTACATCAAATTCAACATAAAAAATCAAGAAATATAATAGAAAAATTTATCAAACAGTTCACAAATACAATCACTAAAAATGCCCACTTCTCTAGGCAATGCGTTGATTAATCGAACGGCCCTTGGAACTGGTGACTCATACCTCCTAAGCGAGGTATAAGTTTTCAGAAATAAAAGTTTTTGCTCATCTTTTGATTATCTGTATATTCGTCTGGACGATGAAGAATAGTATACAGCAGTAGCGGATTAAGCACATGTAATGCCTCAGCCGCAATAAAATTTGAAGACTCCGTTTTTCGGATGACTTCGGCTTCAAGTTATCTGAAAAACGGATAGCTTTTCAAGTCCACGAATGTGCATTCGTGCACTTGAAAAGCCTGAAGATGCCGAAAGGTGAAACCTGGGTTGTTAGCGATGAAACTCACAGAAAAGTACAATATTCAAACAATTCAAATTTGATATTAAAATTCCATGAAGTACCTTCAGTCGAAACTATAAATTATAACTTAAAAATGTCAGAAAATATAAAAACAAATGTAAAAAGTATATGTACATATATTATATTATACAATAAAAGCAATTTTTGAGGCCTCTAAGATTCGAAGGCCCCAATTATTAACTGATTAGTTGACAATGCTCGTCATGAACAAAATCGGTCCTGATCATATTAACCTTTAGACGCCCAGCGGTTTCGTACGAGACCAGCAATCATGGCGCACTTTGCTATCAGATTACACAAGCTTATAATACAAATAAGAATGCTAGCTCACATGAATAAGGAATACTGAAGCATTCAGAGCATTGGCCATTAAACAATAAAAGCGTGTTTCAAAAATGTCAAAATTGCTAGATCAATTTATAGTTGCGAGAAATGTTACAAAGTTGGTTTGTGTCTTAATAATTGTTTCAAAATTTGGCATACGCGCAAAAACTTCTGACCTTTTTTTTTAAACGTTTTTAATTGTTGTATTATATAATCTTTTATTTGTTTAGTATATAAAATATGTAAAAAAAATCTTAATGAAAGGGTTTTAAATTATAAATGAACCTTTTATTTGAAAATATTTTTTATTTTATCCAAATAGTTCACTAGTATTAGAGATAATGTTTACTTAGGCATCTAAACGGTGCGCGAAAAAATGCTCTGGCGGTGAGCGACGCCTATTCCTCGCAGAGTACGGGTGTTTAAAGGTTAAATAAAAGTGGAATTAGTACACATTAGTATTCTATTCTTTGATGACGATGAACTGCATGAAAGCCAACATTCGCCGACCTACGGCCCCAGGTGTGTTCCCAAAGTGGTCGAATATCGGACACTCAGATTGCACTTACTTCGAGCTAATCATGGCGCACATATACCCAAAACCACATTTAAACACTAATGTCATAAAACCAGAGTTAGGCTGGAGGGGGCTCGGAGGAGCTCACGCGAGCCTCTTGTTATTTTTTTACTTAGGCTGGAGAGCTCCTTGTTAATTTAAGATAAAGCAATATTCTCGGATCAAATCAGTACATAACTGCAATTTATCTACGTCAGCTTCAGTATACACAGTAGTACATTTTTAACCATTTACATTGATTAGTTTACGGTAAATAGAATATTTGTTCATATTATCACAGCGGTGGGCTGCCAATATCTTAACAAGGGGCTCGGTAAATCTTATCCATTTATTTGTATCTATTTTCGCTCCCAATGTGGAGCATATGGCTTCCTTATGAAAGCATCTCAACAAAAGTCTTTTTTCTACGAGAACTATTTGCTACTTAGACGCTCAACCATTCTTTTCCAAAGAGAGTAGTAGGGATAGAATGATAAGGCTAAGACAGGACTAGTGATTAACTCAAATCCACGAGGTCCGGCACGAAAGCCCACAACGCTGAATGAAAAAATAAAGGGGCTACTAAGTCTTGTTTTATAATAAAATTTAACCATCTACAGAAATTGCAGTTAGGTACTGATTTGATCTAAGACGAATGATTTTCTTATCTTAACAAGGGGCTCGCCGGCCGTGCTGAAATCTAACAAGGGGCTCGCTCGAGTCCCCCCGAGCCCCCTCCAGCCCACCCCTGTATTATCAGTGTATTAAGTTACAATAGATTGCTTATTTTAAATATTGCATACAATAGCATAGGAGTGTTAAACAATTCACTCTTTCCCCGGAACACTGAGAATTGCTCAAAGCAGGGTTTCCCAAACTATGTTCCGCATAAAACTAGTGTTCCGTGGGAACTAAATAGGTGTTCCACGAACATTTGGAATGGTTATATACGCTGCAACTCATTTAAGCTTTTTCTACTTCATATTAAAAATCGGGTGATGGACGGTTATACGGAGATTTTTGATTAATCAATAATAAGTGATTAAATCACATATATTTTTACTACATATTATGAATTAACTAACCTAAAAAATCAGCTGTGTTCCAGTAACATTTCCAGATTTGCGAAGTATTCCATTGCATAATAAGTTTGGAAACTCTGGCTTAGAGATTAAGCGAGCCCCTTGTTAATGTATAGGCAGCCCACCGCTGCATAAAAAAAAGCCAATACCATGGCCAGTACGACGATTTTCGTGTGTTTTAATTTCATTTTTAAGTTGTTTAAAATCACCCTTTATTATCAAGGTTATGAATGTCTGCCTTACTAATACAAGCAATAGGGCAATGCATGTGCCAGAATAAAGTTGTATAGCTATGTTTACTCTATACCTACAATTTATATTACATTCTGCTTCAGACGTCATTCAAAAATATTCTCGCATAACTATCAGGATGTTGGGTACATTATAGAACGAAAAAAACGCGCGCTATTTCCATAAAAAATGCTTACCTACTGACAACATTTCAAAACTAAACGTTAAACATGTACAGGTTTATAATAATTTAGTTTATATTTCACACTTTTATTGGTACTGGTTTTTGTAAACGGCGCTCGTGTCGGGTTTGCTTATTAACAATATTTGAGTTTTTAGTACCAATTTCATGACATTCATGCCAAAGAAACAATTGATTTACTGAATTGGCATTTGCCTGGTTGAATTCAATTATGATAATGTAAACATATCAAAGTATTGTACAGTGAAACCCCCAATTACACTACTCCAAATTACGCGCTGGCTTGAAATATTCGCCGTAAATGTCCAATTGAAAGGCCGCTTTCCATTGTCGTTGCTACGAGACGGCCGTCTGTGCGGTGTATACAGTAAAATGTTGGCTAGCGTGCCAGGCTATACACCCATAGCTGGGCGATTGCTGTGTGCTGAATTTTGCGCGCGCTTTGCATTTTATCACCAAGTAACTAAATATTTCGTCCATATTTTTTTTTTTGCAAAACTAAGGGATCTTTTGCAGTTTTGCATTTTTCGCGGAAAAAAAAACCCCTAATTTTGTGTGAGATTCACTCCCCCAATTACACTACTCCAAATTACACGGTACCAACTTAAATGTAAATGGTGGTTTTACTGTACTAGTTAACTGATAGCCAGGACCGCGTCCGGGGATTTGGCCGCCTACGTATAAACCCGACCGCCCCCATTGATAAATATAAAAATAATAATTCCATACGTTCCCTCCTTTTTTGTGTATAATAAAATTGGAATTAAATTGCTACAGTACAATTAAATACAATTCTTGATGATGATATCTAATTTATATCCGCTTTCCCTGTGGAATTCGTTTGGAGCAGTTCAACAGGAATTGTTGTATGAGTGGGTAGTGGTTGTAGGAGATATGACATAATGATATGGTAAGACTGGTAATTAGATAATCGCTCTAGTTATGATATTAATATCTTATGGGATGTAAACATCCCAGGCATTTGAACACAAATCCATACATCGATAAAAAAAACAATTAATCCCAGTGTCCTTATTGGGACTCAAACCCATGGTCACCGCAACCGAATAGAACGACGTGCAATAAATATAATGGTAGAGCTTCGATTTGAAATGGAAAAGACGATTACTGCGTAGTCAAACGCGACCATTTCGTCAACTAATTATAATTTATACGCGCGCTATTTTGTATTCAAAGTATAACCGTGTAAATAAATAAAAATTCATACCCAACGTAATTCTCCTTTAATTTCACATTGAAAAGCAGTATGAAGTTTTGAAGTATATTGCCTAACAACAAACTTTTCAACAGTATTTTTTTTTTATAATAAATAAAATAAGTGTTACCTAGTTGTTAGTAGACCAATTTAATCTAAATATAATATCAACTGTGGAAAGGAAAAAGGACGTAACCCACACATAGCAAATTTTACAAGAGGCACAAAAAACGTGTTTTGATAATTTCCATATGCAAATTATGAAATATCCATAACCTTGAAGTACACGGAAACTTCTAAACTGGTGTTTGATTGACTTCTTCTTATTTGACCATGTTCGCTCCATATGTGGAGCATATGGCCGCCACGCGGCACCTCCATGTTTCCCTGTCTCCCGCCGATTGCTTTGCTTCCTCCCATGACATGCCAGCATCCCTCTGTTCCGCCGAGTACATCCTATGGATAGCACCCGACGGACGTCCGGGACGCCGGAATCCCACCGGTCGAAAGAAGATGATATTAGTTGATTGACATCATCTAATATTAATTTAAGAAATTTTCTTGGAAAACCTTTTTTTTCAGTCTTTTCTCTTGGTTTCAATTTTCACAAGCACATCTTTTTCAAACATAAAATCTAAATTTAGATACTAATTCGGCATTTGCAGCTTAGATCCTTTTGTCTATCAAGTTTGATGCATTGTGATTATCGAAAAAAAGCTGTGGGTTACGTACTTTCCAAAGTCGATATAATCAAATTGATATTGGAAAATTTAAATAGTGAACTGAAATAATATATTTATGTTTATATCTTCAAAAGGCCTCATCAAAACAGTTTTTATTATCTATTATTTTGTCTTCTTCATTTATGTTTTATATATTTTCCCACCTAATTAATGTGCATATTAACTTATCCACAACATATCGGATTTCTGAACTTAATTTATTTAGGTTCAAAAATAATTATTTATATAGTTTGCTTACAACCCTTGGTTCAATTTTTGGTATGTATGAAAGTGTCAATGAAACAAGGGTTATAGCAGTGGAGGGGAACCTGCGACCATGTGGCCTTTTGACTTGATCAAAATATTCACTTTGATCAAAAAATTATACCAAAGCGTTCGGAAAAAGAGCGTAATCAACCCTTTATATATTCGACAGTCGAAAAAAAGGAGGGGGTGGGGGGTCAACGTTTTCTTTACGTATGTTGAATAAGATAAATGAATGTGGTATTTAGAAATGAAAAGTTTCCCCACCTAACCTAACCTAGGTTATACCATACCGTATAGTAAATTATGACGGTGCAAAAACACACCAAAACTATTAATCTCGATGGCTTATAGCAAGGGTCGGCAACCTTTTGTTGTAAAAGTGCCAAATATTTAGTGCGGGCCGCACTTGGGTTACATGCGTTGCGGCGAGAATCTTGCGGGCCGCACCACGACGTTTCGTGGGCCGCTGGTTGCCGATCAATGGTTTATGATATTTTACATCTTTGCAGGAAGACTAACTCTATCAAATCACTTTTCATATTTGTCCCATCGATTGCCCCACTCGTCGTACGCTACTGTTCATTTGCTCCATTCCTTATGAGCGCACCAAATTGTGTATTCACTTGTCCTCTACTGTCCAAATAAGTCAACAGGGATTCAAAGGTCGATATTCCTTATAAGATGCCTAATATATTATGTAAATAATAATTATTAATATAAATAATAGTCTCGCAACAACGTTGGTGGGTAGACAGATACGTTGAGTGTCAATTGAATATGGATTCTTTGGGAAAAAATAAATGTGACGCAGTTGCGTAAGATTGGTATGTATCTGAGGAATTGTAATTTCAATGACAATGTTAATCGAGGACTTTCCGCCGGCAACTTGTCCGTTCCGTAAAATGGCGTAGAGATAGGAAAAGTTTGGCGCCGCACTGATTGAAACAAAATGGCCTCTTAATGGTCTATTTCTATGATGAATTTATTAAACGTGTAAGCAAAGCAAACGCGGTGAAGGTGATAGAAAAACAGAAAACAGCCCACCCACGCCGGATTCGACTCGGCCAGAAGTCCTCATCGAAATTGAGAATATTTATAATGAAATACTTTATGGCATATTAATTACGTTTGACAATTTATTCAGAGCACGTATCGGCGACGACTCGCAAGCGCACGTCGTACCTATGAATGACAAATCATAATATTGTAATTCAGTCACCCTCAAAATTTTCGAACCCGCAGGCCATAAGATTCTTCTTACATATATATGTTTTCACCACCTTCGATTATAAGACTAGCTTGTTAGTCCCAGCTTCGACTGAGGCTAACTTAGACGCATGGAAACAATCACGCAACATCATTTGTGGATCGACCTATTCTTCCTCTTTACACTCAACGAATTATTATTTCAATTAAGAACAAATAATACTATTCATCGGTACTTGATTATATACAGGCATCGGTGGGCTGGTAATATGTTAACAAGGGGCTCAGTAAATCTCAGCCATAATGTCTTCACACCATGGATGATGCATGTGACGTGGCCCGCTGACTTTTTGCAGCCCGTTGGTCTTCTGTTTCATATTACAACTGATTTGATCTGAGACGAATGATTTTATTAACTTAACAAGGGGCTCGCCGACCACGCTGAATTTTAACAAAGGCTCGAGCAAGCCCCTCCGAGCCCCCCGAGCCCCTTCCAGCCCACCCCTGTATACAGGGAATTTTATGAAGGACTGGACATACATTGCTTGCATCGTTAGAAATGTCTCGACGTGTCTAATGTGTTAGGTTAGGATTTATTGAAGCCTTTTGTTTGTTATTACAGTCTTGTTTAATTTCCTAATGAAAATTCGTTATCCGCTTTCGTATATTTGTTTCTGGTTATCATGTTAGAATAAAAAAAATATTTAGAACTATAGTGTTCGTTCTTTTTGGTGGACCGTGTCATTTCAAAACAGTGTAAAAAAAGAGTTGATTGTACTTATCTGATAATTCTTATTTACGCAATTGAACATTTTGTTATAAATATATTTAAATGTTCGGAGTATTCGGTGTGCGAAGTATTCTATATCCGGAAGGTTTTGTGTCCGAAAGAATCGGTGTTCGGAGTATTCTTTTTCGGAGAGTTCGTGTTCGGACTATTCCTGTTCGGAGTGTTCGTGTTCGGAAAAGTAATGTTCGATAGAATCCGTTCATCATAAACGATGTATCAGTTAATATCAAGAACAACCTTAAGGAGCCCCTTGGTTCCGTGTCTCATACTTTGAGTATCGCCGTAATTAACATCAACACTGTCTTTCATTTATTCAATGGCGAGAGGCCCCCGGTTACAGTAGCAATATCAAGATGTGTAATGTTATGGCTTAATGCTTCATCTATTTATTATACTAACATATTTGTATATAATATACCTACAATGTATTGTATCTAGAAATAATTAACTTCTGCAATTTGGATATCGTTATCGATATGGTTCATAAATATATATATATTTTTTAAATACTTTCGTCAAGTAATTTACTTATTGGGAACATTATTATTACATTTTTTTACAAGATTTTACATACCACAATGTAATTCTTTTTTCAAATATCACGGTTTTTAAATTCAGGGAATCAATCTTCAATTATTCATCACTTCATTACGTGGTATATTGTGGAACGTATCTACCAGGGGTGGGCTGCCAATATTCTAACAAGGGGCTCGCTAAATCTCGGCCATAATGCTTTTACATCAGCAATATGGCGTACCCGGTGGCATACGGCCAACTTTTTTTTTGTGGCCCTCAAATGTTTATTTTTTTAATTAAAATGTAGCACATATTTTTTAAGTAAATTATTTAATTTAATATGCATATGTAGGCAAGATTTTTCGTTGACGATGCAGAATATATCGGTTCATAGAAATAGGCTAATTGATTTTGCAGTTTAAAAGGTACTACAGATTCTAAGGAATTAGTTAAGATTTTACAAAGGCACAGGTCGTATCAATTTTTGAATTAAATTATTTGAATTACACGTATTGCTAAATATTTCAAAATAAAAAAAAAGTATGTATGTGCACCGAATCCTCTTTTCCACGGTTTCAAAATAACACGGCCGAATGCAATGGAAATTATCTTTCATTTATCTATACATATATACACGGCTGCTTTACATGAAACGTATCCGCGTGTTAAACGAGGATTGAGCATACTTTAAATTTAATTTTTACTTGCGACCTGAAACTAACAATTTGTTTTTTTGTAGCCTGATAGATGAAAAAGTTTGTGCATGCCTGCTTTACGCCAAGGATTGATAGTGAAAACCTTTGATTTTAGTCATCATCAAAAATAGCACATGCTTGATTAAAAGTTTACTTCTTTACTCGGAATTATGTTATTCGCAAAACTTAAACCTAGTTCAGCTTCTATATTATATTGATAAAGAATTCAAAATATTTTTGTAACACAAGAGATTGTTTGGGGCTCTGACAAACGTAGCTCTATTCAAAATATGGACGAAAAAAAATCTATAAATCAACAAAAGATTTCAGTATGCTTAATAATCTAAAAACATTTAACGGTTTTCGGCTACTATGTACGGTGTTTAATATATTTGTGCACTTCCAAGTAGAAGACCATAAAAAATCTACGAAGAAATATTGGGACCTTGTCCTTAACAAAAAAACTGCAGAATAATTATGTCCGAAGGTCGTGAAATGAAAAAGACTTACATGTGTTAAGTACATTAGAAAGTAGGTTCATAAAAATGGGACACCGGATATCGGAGCAATAAAATATCAAACATCGGCATTGTTAGACAATAGACAAAAAGCCGGCAAGGGTCTCCTTTATTATTCAGGCGAAACAAATTTATTTTACGAAAAAGTTAGGCAAGGGCCAACGAAGTCTTATGTTTTATAATGCAATTTAACCGTCTACTGAAATAGCAATTAAGTACTGATTTTCTCAACTTAACAAGGGCTCGCCGGCCGGGCCAAAATTTAACAAGGGGCTCGCGCGAGCCCCCCCGAGCCCCCTCCAGCCCATCCCTGGTATCTACCATGTAAAAAAAGAATTGATTGTATGCAGTGGCGGCCGGTCAATGTGGCATTGGATCAATGCATCCCTTGTATATCCAGGGGCGGCTATATTTCATGAAATATTTTTCAAACATAACATTTATACAATTCACTCATTTTAAATTCTTCATGTATTTATTGCCTATATTTTGGAACATTTTATTGATTATACTGATTCTATGTATAGCGTTTAAAACATGAAATTGGAGCGAAAAAAAGAAGTACATATTTATGCGATTAACTCGGAATTTTTAACTGTTGCAATCTGAGATGGGTAGATACATTTCGATTCGATCATTCGATTGCTTTAACAATTATTTTGTTTCATTGTATTAGAGAATATTCAAACATTCGCCATTTCCCCCAAACACCGCGGATAAATTTAGATTAAGCAAGACCCTTGTTAACGTATTGGCAAGCCATCGCTTAGTTTATGCTATAACTATAATACTATTTTGTTACCCTCCAGACAAGCACATTATTAGGACCTAGACACTAATTAAGTGAGGACATGATTTTTGTGTTTAGTTTTTACGGTTGGTAGATACAACTTAAGTGTATTAATTGCGACCATGTTCACTGTTGTAAAAGTCGTTATTTTATGATTTATTCGATGAATCAGAGTTTTAAAAAGAGTTTATTTAAAAAAAAAATGTCAAAACTAGCGCAAGATCGTCAGGTAGAATATTGTAAAGCATAGTTTTCTCAATGAAATCACTCTAATACGAATAGCGAATAAAATTGATTAATCAGGCATAAAAAGCTTTCAATAATAAAACGAAATTCTGTTAATGGTTAGCTTTTTACAGTCTCTTTTTCTATTGTATTTTATCTGTAAATAAAAACAAAAAAACAGCGTTTATTAACCTACAAACCATACAATTAGATAAAGGAAAGCAAAATAAAATCGTACATACCAGATACCAGAATCAACCAAATTTTTTAAAAAATCGATCCATGAATGTATCGCTATTTAAGAGTTGATTTTTTCTTAGACTTACATTGAGTTTTGAATCATGTAATTTTTTGCACTTAGTGTAAAATTATGTGTAGAAAACGCACATATTTTTTCCTCAATCTTGACAAAATGTGATATCACTTTTTGTAACTAGACTCCTCATACACCTACCTACCTGGGTACTAGAGGTCTGCACGGGCCAAAATTTTACAAAACTACCCGGTCCGAGCCCGAAAAACTCACGCCCGACCCGGCCCGGGCCCGAGTCTAATGCCGCACTTGTTACCCGAACCCGACCCGAAGCACCTCGATTTGCTCGATTCGCACCGAAGCACCTCGATTTGGTATACTTTTTCCCCAGATTATCTCCGAAAGTCCTTTTTTTTTTTTTTAGCTCACCGAGGAATTTGAAATCCTCGATTTGGTATAATTTTTCCCCAGATTATCTCCGAAAGTCCTTTTTTTTTTTTTTAGCTCACCGAGGAATTTGAAATCCTCGATTTGGTATACTTTTTCCCCAGATTATCTCCGAAAGTACTTTTTTTTTTTTTTAGCTCACCGAGGAATTTGAAATCCTCAATTTGGTATATTTTTCCCAACATTATATCCCAAATTCCAAAGCCCGGCCCGGCCCGAGCCCGACTCTCGATTGCGCTTACCCGCCCGAGCCCGGCCCACGGGCCGGGTCGGGTAAGAGCCCGTGGGCCAGGCCCGGGCCCGTGCAGACCTCTACTGGGTACATATTGCACACGTTCTAAAAAGATAATATATATTTAAAACAATTATCATACAATTTTAAAGTGTTCACTGTCAATTATTGGTAGAAAGGCATTACAAAATTCATCACTCCTGAGACTTCTAAAATACTGTGTGAAAGAAAATAACGTATCATATTTTAAATACATGCATTTATTGTGGGAGATGTTTTCAAATTTGTAGTTAGGAAGATTTAATTAATTATACGAATATTTTTATTATTTTCAACTTCTAGTTTGTATCATAAGATGTCATTGTCAGAGAAGCTTCACCGTTTCCCTTCCACTTAATACCCGTAAGTAGGTGCTGCTAATAAACAAAATAAGTGGCATCTCCTGTTGTCTGTCGGTAAGAATCCACCGGAAGTAAGCAATCGCAATAGAAATTGACATCATGTTTGAAGAAATCAGGCATCCTCAAATGCGTGTGGTCAGCAAAACATGTATGTATATACACATACAACAATATATCAATGTCATAAGTTGACAACACGTAACCGACATTTGTTCAATTTTACAGGGGAGCCAAAAAAATGTATAAATAAATAAGTATTGGGAAATCAATGAAAATAAAAGACAACTTGGAGTAAAATAATTATTATGTATATTTAAAACAATCTGTTCACACAATATTTATTAAATAATCTTTTTAACAAGAATGTTTGATATGAGTTAACAATTTTAATTTTGTTTCTTCTTCTATGATGATACGAGGAAAAAAAATCCAAGTATTTTGATCAATTCAATGCTTTAACATGCTCAGTTTTAACTTCATCCATATAATAATAAAAAATATATACATAATTGTTGTATTTCTTTTTTAATCGGATTGTCCAATCTCCAATACAAAATGTTGCAGTAAACATGTTGGAATTTTTTCTCACCTATTTTCAAATAGTAGGAAAACAATGTAGCTCTTCTACTATCTTCTGGCAAATTGGCGGGCCTTTTTTTCTGTTTTCAGCTATAGAAAAATTTAAATAAAAAATATTTTTTGTAAATTACGAGATGTCAATATTTTAAAAGAGCTTGAAAAAACAAAGACAATGATATGCATAACTCATTTTATGAAAAAAAATCCGTTACGTGTTGTCAACGTGTCGCCATCGATATGTATACATAAAGCAATGTAATTATACGTTAGGGAACAAATGGAGCAACATGCTGCGGAACAAGACGGTCAACATCTACGTTCGTGTCTTCAGTCTTGAGAAATATATCGCCGAAAATTGTTCTTGTACTCACCAGGTCTTGCATCAAATGTCGCAAAAATGCCACCATACGACGGTTGTATGCTTGCGATTTAGGAATTTGAAAATGTCAATGCTGGAATATGCAATAATTATCAAGATCAATCTATTCTATCTATATATTAATAGTCGTTAATGTCCGTCCGTTCGTCCGTCCGTCTGTCCGTCTGTATGATTGTCCGCGATTTTCCCTCCCCCTCCTCCGCCCCAGCCCCGCTGTCACCATTTTTTTATTCATACCAAATACATACTTTTTTCGCCTTTTCGATGACGTCAAGAAAGACGGTCCTCCTCCCCCCCCCCCAATCCTGCCCCGCTGTCGCCATTAATTATTTTTTTTATTCATACTAAAGACATATTTTCCCAATACACTGTTTATTATTTGACGAAACAAATCAAATCGCTGAAAAAATTTCATACAAAAAAACGCCGCGACCGTGGATCGAACACAGAACTCTGGATTACCAGTCGAGCTCTCTATCAACTGAGCTAACGTCATAAATATCAGAGCGATAAAAATAGTGTATATAAATTTAAAAAATTGAAAATGGAACAATATTTGCGTTTCATACTGACTTCGATTGTTTGTATTCAAGATTCAAAAATGGAATATTGTGACGTTGTCAAACAATGAGAGCTAACGTCACAATTATCGGCAGCGATAAAAATAGAAACTATATATTAAATTTCGTTTGAAATTGGAACCTTGCATATTATATATTTTATTTTACGAACATTTCTTTATTCCTCTGTACCCTAGAGGTAGAACGCTCGATTGATATCCTAAAAGTTGTGGTTCGAATCTAGCCTTGAGCGTTTTTTTTTGGTTTATAACATTTTTTTTTTTTTGAAAACTTTCTTTTTAAATCACATTACATCTTGATCGTATGAAAATAAATGCTATCAAAATAACAAAATCCGATTGACTAGCGAAATAAGTTTTTCAAAAAATAAATATAAGACGCAATTATTTCAAGATTTGTTTTTAATCTAGGTACATACGTGGTATAGTTAGTTGTTGGCGAAAGCATAGTTTCAGTATGTGTAATAAAATAACGTCAGTAAAAATCATTATATATATATATTCTAAAAAACAAGTTCTATTTGGAGAATAAGTCAAAATTTTGATAATTTTGTTTTGATAAAATGTTCAATTAATTTATAATATTTTGCATGTGAAAATTGCATTTTTTATATAAATATAATTTAATTCTTTGCCCATTTATTTTCCGACTTTTTTCTCACATTCCATTGAAGTGAAAAAAAAGTAGATATTAAATTATTCTAAAAATTAGAATATCAGATTATTCTAAAAATTCCAAAATCTATATATTAATAGTCGATAAAATAATCACTTTTCACAAATCACATTTAACAATTCACAAATGTGTGCGTACTGATGTCCTCGGGTCTTTTTCTTTTTCTACGAAATATTTTTGTTAGCGTACTTGAAAATTAGTTAAATAAAATATATACTACGAAAAATGATTGTTAGCAACTTTGAACATTATTCCAAAAATTTAATAATTTACAATTTAAAAACTGCAGGGCTGTCGATATATGCGCCGAGATCGATTTATGCTACTGTGAAAAATGATTGTTAGCAAACTTGAACATTATTCCAAAGATTTAATAATTTACAATTTAAATACTACAGGGCAGGGCTGTCGATATATGCCCCGATATATTTATTTTATTTTTAGAATCTCTGGCTTATTCAATAAATAGGTTTGTAATTTTCTGACTACTTAAAAATGCAACAAAAATCCTCCCGTTGAGGTCAACGGGCTTACAGCTAGTCTATATATTAATAGTCGTTAATGTCCGTCCGTCCGTCTGTAAATTGTCCCCGATTTCCCCTTCCCCTCCACCGCCCCAGCCACGCTGTCAACATTTTTTTATTCATACTAAAGAGATACTTTTTTCGTTTGTATATTATGGTCGCGATTTCGCCTTTTCGATGACGTCAAGAAAGACGGTCCTCCCCCCCCCCAATCCTGCCCCGCTGTCGCCATTAATTCATTTCTTCATTTTTCTCTGACGTCTTTGTTTGAATTTTTGAAGTCAAACAAAATTATCGTACTAACCAAAAATATTCTCTCAAGCTGTGGGATTCGATACCATGCCCCAATTTTCATGCGCGACGTTCGGACAGTCTACGCACTGATCCACGAATCTAATTGAGAAAAGCGATATAAAAACTCTATATAATTTAAATAATACAAAGCAAAAAATAAAAACGTGTTTTTAGTGAACTAATAATGACATCTGTGGGTGAAATCTTGCACTAAACGATTTTGAACTGTTCTGAAAATTCCAAGATTTCCACCTGCAGGGTTGTGAACGGCTATATAGGGCTGCTCAATTATATATACTAGCTGTAAGCCCGTTGACCTCAACGGGGGGATTTTTGTTGCATTTTTAAAAAGTCAGAAAATTACAAACCTATTTATTGAATAAGCCAGAAATTCTAAAAATAAAATAAATATATCTCGGGGCATATATCGACAGCATGCCCTGTTGTATTTAAATTTTAAATTATTTATTTTTGGAATAATGTTGAGTTTGCTAACAATTATTTTTCCTATTAGCAGAAATATACCTCGTAAATTACCTAATTTTTGGAATAATGTTTAAGTTTGCTAACATTTTTTTTCGTAGTGACAGAAATTTCGTAAAATATTAAATCTTTGGAATAATGTTCAAGTTTGCTAACAATCATTTTTCATAGTAGCATAAATCGACCTCGGCGCATATATCGACAGCCCTGCAGTTTTAAATTGTAAATTACTTAATTTTTGAAATAATGTTTAAGTTTGCTAATAATCATTTTTCACATGCAAAATGGTATAAATTAATTGCACATTTTATCAAAACAAAATTATCAATTTTCCATGTTACAATCAAATGCATATTTATCAAATTAATAAGAATAAATTAACTTCACTAATTCGCCAAACGGAGCTTATTTTTAGGAATATATGAGTCTTTAAGGGAACCAAACATAAAAATGGTGAAACTTTTCCATTTGACTTTTAAGTGCAATTACGTTTTCAATTTTTTTTTGTGGGAACTGTCATCAACTTTTAATTTTATGTGAAAGTTTTTTCAATAAATAAGCATAAAAAAGTAATACAAAATAACTTAGATTATTCCACGTATTGTGCTACAAACTGTGACACGTGTTTCGCCTATTTCAGAGGCATCCTCAGACAGACTTACTTTCAGTAAGTAAAAGTAAGTCTGTCTGAGGATGCCTCTGAAAAAGGCGAAACATGTGTCACAGTTTGTAGCACAATACTTGGAATAATCTAAGTTATTTTTTATTTTATATTCAAATGAACTTCCACAAAGTTACCGACGAATCCATCGAAAGCATAAACAATGTATTTTAGAGAAAAAATGATTTAAATTATGCAATAAAAAGGGTGGGTTCAGTTCACTTTTTCCCATCATCCTAACTTGGCTCACTTTCCGTATTTTAATCTCGTTGTCCCCAATCTATCAAACTATTTCGCTTACTTTATTTATATTACTATTTGAGCATAAATTTACCTTTTCCAAAGCATAGACTCGTTTACTCGTTATTTAAAACAAAAGATACAAAATTATTAAATTATCGGGATAAATTCTAAATACCCTCTGTTAAAACGTAAAATATTTAATAGCCGTCAGCATACATATGACACACATGGAATATTTGCATTTAACTGTCGAAACTATATTATGTAAAATAAACCACAATCATTATTTGACAGGTGTTCCATTTTTGAATCTTGAATACAAACAATCGAAGTCAGTTTGTGAATCACAAATATCGTTCCATTTTCAAATTTTAATTTATATACACTATTTTTATCGCCTTGATAATTATGACGTTAGCTCAGTTGATAGAGAGCTCGACTGGTAATCCAGAGATCTGAGTTCGATCCACGATCGCGGCGTTTTTTTGTATGAGAAATTTCACTGATTTGATTTGTTTCGTCAAATAATAAACCAGTGTATTGGGAAAATATGTCTTTAGTATGAATAAAAATATTGCGTCAGCGGAGCTGGTGAGGAGGGTGGGGGAAGGGGCAGGGGGAGGGGAAATCGCGGACAATCATGCAGTCATTCGGACATTATTAGTATATATATTATTAATATTATTAATATATAGATTAATTTAATTAACTATTTATTTATATATATACGAAAAATGGTTGTTAGCAAACTTAAACATTATTCCAAATATTAAATAATTTACGAAATTTCCGCTAATACGAAAAATAGTTGTTAGCAAACTTAAACATTATTCCAAAAATTAAATAATTTACGAGGTATATTTCTGCTAATAGGAAAAATAATTGTTAGCAAACTTAAAAATTATACCAAAAATAAAATAATTTACGAAATTTCTGCTTCTAAGAAAAATGGTTGTTAGCAAACTTAAACATTGTTCCAAAAATTAAGTAATTTACAAGGACTATTTTTGCTACTATGAAAAATGGTTGTTAGCAAACTTAAACATTATTCCAAAAATTAAATAATTTACGAGGTCTATTTCTGCTAATAGGAAAAATAATTGTTAGCAAACTTAAACATTATTCCAAAAATTAAGTAATTTACAAGGACTATTTTTGCTACTATGAAAAATAATTGTTAGCAAACTTAAAAATTATACCAAAAATAAAATAATTTACGAAATTTCTGCTTCTAAGAAAAATGGTTGTTAGCAAACTTAAACATTATTCCAAAAATTAAATAATTTACGAGGTCTATTTCTGCTAATAGGAAAAATAATTGTTAGCAAACTTAAACATTATTCCAAAAATTAAGTAATTTACAAGGACTATTTTTGCTACTATGAAAAATAATTGTTAGCAAACTTAAAAATTATACCAAAAATAAAATAATTTACGAAATTTCTGCTTCTAAGAAAAATGGTTGTTAGCAAACTTAAACATTATTCCAAAAATTCAATAATTTACGAGGTCTATTTCTGCTAATAGGAAAAATAATTGTTAGCAAACTTAAACATTATTCCAAAAATTAAGTAATTTACAAGGACTATTTTTGCTACTATGAAAAATAATTGTTAGCAAACTTAAAAATTATACCAAAAATAAAATAATTTACGAAATTTCTGCTTCTAAGAAAAATGGTTGTTAGCAAACTTAAACATTATTCCAAAAATTAAGTAATTTACAAGGACTATTTTTGCTACTATGAAAAATGGTTGTTAGCAAACTTAAACATTTTTCCAAAAATTCAATAATTTACGAGGTCTATTTCTGCTAATAGGAAAAATAATTGTTAGCAAACTTAAACATTATTCCAAAAATAAATAATTTACAATTTAAATACTGCAGGGCAGGGCTGTCGATATACGCCCCAAGATATTTCTTTTACTATCAGAATTTCTGGATTATTCAATAAATAGGTTAGTAATTTATTTTTCACGCCAGTAACTTTTCTGACTACTTAAAAATGCAACAAAAATCCCTCCGTTGAGGTCAACGGGCTTACAGCTAGTCAATATTTATTCGTGGACAATTTTTAATTTAATAATTAAAAAAATATATTTTTTTGGCTCAGGTAACGTTTAACAATAAAAACTAAGTGAACATAAAGTATTTCTGTAAAAATGATGTAAATATTTTTTGTTCTTTTAAGACATAAATACAAATATTTTATAAATATAGTACATAGTACGAGCATACACACATATTATTTTTCATTCAAAACTTAAATGTCGTCATCTGTTATTAAATCATTTGTGAATGGAGGCTTTTTGGCAGTGGCGTATCTAGATAATCAAAAGGGCAGCGTCGAAGACCAACTATAAAAAGGTCTGAAATATAATCTCGATACGTGTTATAACAGAACTGTAATACTTTATTTCAAATAAAACGTCCCGTGTTATTTGATTAATTGAACACTAAATATTGTCGACTTATCATCTTGACGTCACTATGTGCATCAACTCTTAAGAAAAAAGTTGATTAATGAAAATAAAAGGTGATTCAATTTATCCTAATTGATACATTTGATTTAGTTTTATATATATTACAATTATCATTGAATACGTATCGGAATGGATAAAATCTAAAATATTCAAATAAATTGATTTTATGTTTTTCAAACGTATTTTAGACTGGATCAGACAGACGGGAGGGAATGGCAAGATCGGTTAGCTTACTATAATACTTAAACTGCACTAGTGCCTTACTTCTATCCATACTTTTTCTGAAAAAAGAGTTTGAGCAAATGAATATTAAATTTCAAGTTCTAGTAGTAACAGCACCTTCCGAGTGTTTCAATTGATTAATAGAATGTTATTGGTTACAACTAGGGCATCCAATCCCGGACCCCCTTTTGTAATATCTGGATTTCGGGATTCATAATCATTCAATCCCGGGATTGATAATTAATCATAATATTATGCCACAATTGCTTAAGGTCTTTGCTATTTGTCAACTTGATGTGACGAATTGAATAATTCTGCAATTATTCAAAAGTCAAAGACTTTTTTTTAGCTATATCCTTTCAAAACGTTACGTCTGCCAGTGAGTCCGGCGCTGTTGAGCTTTATTTATTTTATCTCTAATTAGGGATTTTTACATGTTATGGTAAATACCGATTAGTATAAAGACGATCCCGGGATTGGAAACCCTAGTTACAACCCAAACGCATAATTATTCATAATTATTAAGTGCAGCCGAATACCATCTACCTGTGTACCTGTGGTTTACATGGAAATAGCTTTGTCCTAGCGGTCAGTCGGGTCCAGGCTCAAATACCAGTAAGATCAATATCAGTTTTGGAATTAAAAACAAAAAATAATATGAGATCTTGGACATGAGTGTTATATATTGATTTAAATATTTACAAGCTATAAATATGTCTAGATTAAAAAAAAACTTATGTAACTTACGTGACTGTTTATGTGTTGGATTTTGGCGCGCCTTACATTTTATCACTTACTTAATAAATATTTCGTCCATTTTTTTTTTTTTGAAAAAACCAAAGGAAATCTTAGTTTTGCATTTTTACAGAAAAAAACCAAATCCCTAATTTTGTATGAGATTCACTCCCCCAATTACACTATCCCGACTTAAGTGTAATGCGGGGGCTTAACTGTATTTATGTCTACGCCACTGCCGATTTATTTATGGTCAAACGAGTGGTGTACCACACATAGCCACATTAAAATATTTATGTGACATAACACGCATCGACTTTGCCATGTTTTATCTTTGGATGTTGGCATTGTTGGCCCAAATACTCTATTATGAAAATTGAGTGTACGGTGCGTGGGCTGGTGGTACCGGCCACAGGCCACATTTACCAGTTACCAACCAACCTTGTTCACTTCACTAGGCCTACGTAAGATCGAAATGCAGGTTACAAAACATATCGACTGTGGAAAGGAAAAAGGACGTAAGCCCCACATAGCAAATTTTACAGGAGGCACAAATAACGTGTTTTGATGATTTTGGGCCATATACAAAATATGAAATATACACAACCTTGAAGTTCACGTATACTTCTAAACTAGTGTTTAAGTGATATAATCTAATATTAATTAAAGAAATTTTCTAGGAAACACATTTCTTCAGTCTGTTTTATTGGTTTCAATTTCTCAAAGCTCATCTTTTTAAAACTTAAAGCTAAATTTACATACTAATTCGGCATTTGCAGCCTATATCCTCTTGATAGAACGTGTATCATGTTTGATACATTGTGATTATCTAAAAAAGCTGTTTTGAAAAAACTGTGGGTTACGTCCTTTTTCATTTCCACGATCGATATATATATATATTTTATTTCAATCTAATGTTGCTGTACTCGACATACATTTATTCCTTTCAACGGACTAGCTATCTGGTCTTGAATCCTGACTGGGCGTAATAAAATTATCGTCTGTATTCTTCAAATTTCGGGTATGTTATGGGATTCTATGGATATTTGTTCCATTGCTATACATAAATTTATCTCACATTCATATTTGTGTACTGTACTTAAATTATGATCGAATATGACAAACAAACAATCGCCGAGCCTAAACTAGAAAACCGATAGTGAAATTTATTTTATTTGAAGATATTTAATATACAGTCCACATTACTCCTAGTAAATGTTGATTTTACCAGGGCTCTGGAGTCGTTAAGAAATAAGACGACTCCGACTCCAACCATAGCTTTAAAAAAAACTTTAATTATTTGTTTAGGCTTAGGAGCGTGCAGTGACGCTATTTTTGAACCTAGAAATTTGAATACACATTTTTTTAAAAATACTCGAATTTATTAGTTTTTTTTAGCACGCCTCCAGTTAAAACAGTCTGACTCTGATTCCACAGCCCTCGATGTTACTGTATCAATCTTCAAACTGCCAAGTTTTGGTGGCCAATTCACAAGATTTGCACGACGAGTGAAGCATAATTGTTGATGGAGAAAAAAGAGACAGCTATAATTAAAGTTTTTTTACGGTTTGCAATAAATTGCAGTGCTGGTTTGCGATTACAGCCATTTGTTCTAAATTGCTATAATCGAATAGAGAATGATATGATATGTAATCGGCGATGGACTGCCAATACGTTAACAAGGGGCTCGCTTCTCAAAGCAATTCTCGGTTTTCTGGGGAAGGAGTGAATTTTTGTTATTGTTCAATGCAATTGTATGCAATACTTAAATAAGTAATCAATTGTTACTTAATACACTTATCATATGTAACAATATGCACGTTACCGTAAAATAATCAATGTAAATAGCTAAAAATGTACTATTGTATATACTGAAGCTGTCGTAGATAATATATAAATTAGAAATTGCATTTCTATACTAAAATCATCTGAGGATATTGTTTTCTCATAAGTTAACAAGGGGCTCGCCTTTAAACTTTAAACACTGTCTCCCCAGAATTATGATATTATATTATGTTGTTTGTTTCTTCGAATCCGTAGGGAAGTATAGACACGTATGATCTCTTAAAAACCATTTTTCGTATAAGCTGTAGATGCAAGATTATTCAGATTCACGATTTGGTGACAGCGCACAGAAGACGTGACGTGACGAGACGGCCGAGTGACTTTACATAGAAATAGAAGACAAAGCTCGGGTAAATAAGCAGTAGTATTATTATTTCGTAATGTTCGATTGTTTTACGCAGACTGGCTGTTACTAGGCAGAAAAGCAGCTGCGCAACGAGCTCGTTCGTAGATATAGTGTGACTGTGTGCACAGTGCACACTGCACCGCGCACTGGTGCGCTGGGTACTGGGTGCGTGTCTGCTGACCTCGTCAAGGTCAACTACACTTCCCCTCCCCCCGCCTTCTGACCTACCCCTCAAAGAGCGTTTCGTCTTAATGGTTTCCCCTGTCCTGAGGTATGAGACACACCTGTTTGTGTAGTCATCCCGATGTGGGATGAGCGATGTAGTTCATATGATTTTTAAACATTTCTACTATTACACACTGTCTATTTTTTTCGTTCCGGTTTGAGTTCCGGCAAAAATAGCGGTTTTCGGTTTTCGTTCCGGTTAAAATAACGGTTTTCGGTTCAGCTCGAATCCAAAAACCCAGGAATTTAAAGATTTGTCCAAAATACCAGCGTGACTCGATTTTTTTAGCTCTTTCGAAACATTCGAATCCGAAAACCCAGGAATTTACCAATTTACCCAAAATACGAAAATACGCGCTGAACCGAAAAAAAATATCGTTTTTTTTTATTTTTAGCGCGTATTTTCGTTTCGGTTTTTGTTCCAGCAAAAATAACGGTTTTAACGGTTTTTTGTTTTCGGTTTAGTTCTGAGTTCGGAACCCTGTTTTTTTAGAGCTTATAGTTTTTTAAAATCAATACAATCATAAACAGATGTGTATCACTAGTAAATAACATTCTGTCATCGCCATTACATTTGTTTCCCATGACTCATGAATCATTCCTAGTAGAAATAATTCAACTGTAAGCAATAAGTAAACGTGGAATTAGTACAAGACAGTGTTTATCGATTTAATATAATGACTATCTATCAAATGTTGACAGTTAACGCTGATTTTGGACCAAAGTCAAATTATTAAATAAACACAACCTTGAAGTGCAAAAAAACTGGTGAAAAAAATGGTGTTTTATTAACTCAATGTAATATAAATTTAATAAGTTGTTTAAGAAAACCCTTTATGAAGGTCCTTTTTCTTGGTTGCAATTTTCACATACACTTCTTTTTTCAAATTCAAACGCTAAATTAGACGTTTATTCAGCATTTTCGGTTTAAGTTTTCTTGACAGATGGTGTGCTTAGTTGTAAACATTTTAATTATTCAATAAAACGTATTGAAAAAAAAATCAGGGTCGATCCCTTTTACCTAAGCACAGTCGATATTACAATATAATGATAGTTTCAGATTGACAACGTTTTGATAATGAAATACTATTACCAAAACACTCTATCTGACAAAAACAAACAACCTCAAACATAATTACTTCAAATTCAAACAGCTAAAACATTTAATTATTATAATTTAAAATAATTAACCATTATTAACATTTTTAATAAAAACACAATATTTCTCTGTACTTAATTCCACTTTATTTAGTAGGTCAGGACTGGTTTCGCTCATTGCGAGCATTTTCAACTGATGCTAATGCTCGCAATGAGCGAAACCGGTCCTGACCTATTAAATAAAGTGGAATAAAGTACAAAGGAATATTGTGTTTTTATAAATATAATGCTTTTCCACCAAGTATTGACAGCGAACACCCTAAAAGTGGTTAACATTTTTCTTAAGTAAATAGATATCGCCATAGACTTTAATTGCCACTATCTTTGCATTTTTGTATATGGCAACTTGACACAGAGTGTAATAAATCAAACAAATATTTTTTTATATCAATTACAATCTAATAATTTAAAAAAATCATTCATTTTTATAACAGAGTTCAATAAAATGTGTTAGCGTGGATTTTAATTATATCTCGAACAGCTTATTAATGGTGTATTTTTAAAAATAAGTAAATTAGTAATAAATATGCAGTTTTTTAACATTTGGAGACCAGAGCTCTCTTGTGGCGACGGTGTCTATATTATATTATGTGACGTTGGTTGCTTGTGACGATTGGTGCGTAGGTATGTACCTCCTGCCTGCGAGAGGGTGTATTAACTCAAAAAACGTCCAAAAAGTATCTTCAATTTAGTTACATCAATTTACGTTGGAGGTGCTCCGCTCTAACTCTATCAATTGTATTTTTTAAATAATAATTTTCCAGAGTAGAAGTATGATTTATTATTTTATAAAGTTGGCAATAAAATCCTAAATCTATGCAATGATACATTTTTTGATAAACCTGTACTTTTGATATCACAGCGCATCAAAAAAAATAATCACCGCCACCAAATGGTTTCTGTAAGAATCTACTGGAATCCGAACGGATTTCACTAAGAATACCTCTTTCTCCTAGTCCTAAATTCTTAATTTCTTCCATTTAGCTATGGAAGGTTGGGCGAAATCCACTAAATCACTGAAAAATACATGCAGGAATCGTGAACGAGGAAATTTGTGGGAAATTTATTTAATTCTTAATAATGATTTTTTTAGGTACATATACAAATTTAATATTTCATATTTTTACACACCACAAATCAATCATAAATAATATTATAAAATGATTTTCATTCTAAAAAATATTATTATAACTATGTATTTCTATGTTTTAACGGGAATAACGATCTATTACCCCTGGGTTGTACAAATATAGGTAACCCGAGGCAAGAGGTTAGTTGCGCGGAAATTTCTAAAGCTGCGCGGACCGATCTAATATTAATTGAACAGTCTTGTGCGCGCCAACCCGGAATGATTACGCGGGGGCTTCTCAACTACTGCGCGGCTGCGCAAGCGCGCAGCTTAGAGGGAACATTGACCCGAAGGCCGCATTTCAAAAAAATATTTATCCGCGGCCATAATCAAAAATAATATAGTTCGGGGTGGGGAACCTTTTCATTTCTAAAGGCCACATTCATTTATCTTTTTTTTTATTATTCGATAAACTTTTTTCCTTTCTGCATCACACCGAAGACGATGTCTCCTCAATGATACAGTTAAGATACATGTTTTTAGGCAATTTTATAGGTAACAATAATAATAATTAGAAATATAAAGAGATACTAATAAAGGTTAATTAAATAATTAAATAATAAATTAAATAATAAACACGGAAAAAAAAAAAAATTAAATAATAATAAGCAAGAATGATAGTTAAGAGGATACAGTACCTTTTCGCCTGAAAACAGAGTAAATCGATCGTTTGCCGTCGACTAAATCTCGTGAACCGTTCACTCAAAAAATTTTTTTTTCAATAATTACATTTTCCAAACGCTTTTTTATACTATTGCATTTTTTTTTCATGAGAATAGTCATATTTTAAAGGAAACACGGCAAACACAAAAAACGGAATTTGAAAAACTGCTTTACGTTGAAATCATTTTTAGAGATTATTATAAGATACCGAAGTTTAATGTCTTAGAAAGAAATGCAGATAAAGGTTTGTTTAAGAAAGTGAATTGAGCAGAATTTCCAATTTATGTTTTGTAATGATTGTACATCCATTTGAAATGTACCATTTCTCCCACTTTTTCTGACTGATTTTTAAAGCATAATTGGATCATAAATACTTCTACAAAAAATTGTAATGATAAAACATTTTATTGTTTACATTTAAAAGCAAAAAAAAAAAAAAAATAATAATACCAATAAATGGTAACCATTTTTCGGGGATGTCTTTTTCTTACCTACCATTCTTCAGTTTGAGCTCAGTTTGAGATGAGGCTTGGTTTGGAGTGGACGTGTCGAAAATTTCTTTAGATATTTTTAAATCACTGGTCAACGAACATTAGAGATATGAATCAAAGCAATGTATTTTTTACACTACCATAAAAAACGGTTATATATCGGTTGGGGTAAGGGTTGCGCAAAGCGCTGATAAATAATATTATTATTTATAATACAATAATGTCTTGTTCAGTCGAAATACTTGTAAAGACCAGTATTACTTTAGTTTATGGATAAGCATTTTGAAATAATTATTCTGCAATGGTTTTAAAAAGAGATTCTATTCAATATAATAGTAACAGTAGTTGAATAAAAGTCATCTAAATGGAAAAAAAAACTTCAAAATTATCGGAGAAGCTAAGATGTTAATAGTAAATATTTTTTGCATAATATACAGATGGTAAACCATGTTTTTTGCAACGTTAAGTTTTTTTAATTGAATACATTTTTCTACCGTCAAACGTGTTTTTTTAAACTTATAATTGAACAAAACAGAATGCTAGAAAATATTCGAAATTGATATATGACAAATATATATACATATGTATGGATACATAATAAACTTGTGAAATATTTTTATTCATACATTTAAGTCATTGTTTTGTACCACTCAACAAAGTTAGTCCGATGCAGCCGATATAACTTAACGACTTTAATTTATCTATTATATTAAATGATTGAAGACCATATTTTTTCGATAACTTACCAAATTATGTAACAATGTTATACCTACAATACATTAATATTCAAATCAATCGCATGGTTTGAATTATTTTTAATATTATTAGTATTATGTTTTCTTGACACAACCCTGAACTTTGAACTTATATATCTCCGACAGAGAGGAGGTTCTCAAACATAAAAAAATACGAATATATTTATGCATTCGATATAAATTATTTGAATAGATATAATATTTATTTAGTTTCTTCCTTATTGAGTTAGGCTATATATAAACTTGAAGTAAAAATAAGCACATAATAAAATTTGCTAATGGCTTGAAAAAATTATTAACATGGATTATGAATATTTTCGATCGTTTCGGTAGTCACTTAAGAAAAATTCATTTTATAACAAATAAACTTTGTTATTCCACTGATCGTTTACAAATTGTAACACGTATTTGGCTTTTTCGAAAAGCGTTTTCAGACCAACTATTAATCGTCAAGCTATTAGTTAATGATGTTTACATTTATTCTAAGCAATCGGTGGAATAATTAAGTTTTCTGATAAAAAAAATATTGTTATTCCGCGCATTCAGTAAAATATACACCCAATCCTTTTTTTACGCGATTTATTTTTTCGCGATTTTGAGTTTCCGCGATTTTTTTGGACGGCATCGTTACGCTTTTTCATACATTTTTGGTACTTTTTTACACGATTTTGGAACCGATTTATCAAATTATATGAAAATATTTTGTTTTTACGCACCACTATCTGGAACCAACGGATCATCCTGAGATTTTGGATCCTAGATTCACAAGGTCAATAGAAATATGGAATCCGCAATACATTTTAGACGCTATTAATAAAAAACGTAAAGAATTCACTGTGCGAAATGTTCAATCGATTTGATAAGAAGGATTACTTAACTTACAATAATTTAAAAATATCGAAGTTTTTTGTCTAACACGAAATAAAAGACAAAGTTAAGATAATTTTCGGATTAAATACATAGTGAAAACTATAGCGCGAACCAGAAACAACTATCAATTGCAACTTATAATTCTTTTACTCAATACTTTTCTATTTTAATCTTATTATGTCAATATTTTTTATGTTTTAATCTTTTTATGCAACAAAATTATTTTTCAAAACTGTATTCATCAATATCAATATCATAACAAATCATATTAAAACAATATCATAACAAATAGGTTATACAAAATTAAAAATAAAAATTAATTATTTCAATATATTAGAGAAAGTTTGAGAATTTTGCATTGTATGGTTTGTTTTGCTTCTCCGAAAACCGTTACTTTATGAAATACGATAGCTTACTGTTACATTGCAATACCTCATTACTGTCTATATACCCATTCGTGTGTTAGGTGGTATTGTTATTTTTGTAATGAAATATAAAAATGTTTTGCTTGTTTTGATACTGTAAAAATACGTATAGTGGTGGTTACCTATTTCAGTCAGTGCAATATTTATGCTGTAGGTCAAATTAAAGTTTTGCATTCCTACTGAGTCGCCTTAATGGCACTAATGAGACAACTTTTAATTTTGAAACAGATATAATATGATTAAGGATTGAATGGTGAGGGGCAGGGAAGGTAAACTTTTTCTCCAAAAGAAGTAGCAAATTTCTTGAAGTGAGCGAAATTTTCTGGAGATGAAACTAGATCTGGATGCCCGATAGGACCATTACGGTTATTTCTACATAACGAAAACAATATACCTCTTTCAACAGACATAATCGAACAATTCCAGAGAATATGCTCTGAATCTTGATTACTGTCACCACAAGGACAGTGTGGGTTAGGTTTGATTTTAAATTTATGTAGCTTGGCATTAAACGCACCGTGTCCGGTGATAAATTGTGAGGTCCAGTGATCCGGAGAGAGCCAGGTTGCATTCTGACGAAAAACAATATCTGGGAAAAATAAATAGGTAATTCTACCACGAAGGGACTTTGACCATCGACTATGCCAATTAGTTAAAACGGTTAGTGAGCAGAGTTTTTTCACTTTAGCTTTTAAAAAATCTTGTGAATCCAACGGGTGAAGAGTTGTGAGACCAATTTGCGCTGGTTTCCCGTGCAAAAGGTGATGAATTGCAGCTCGTCTTTGGACCTCTAGATCCAATGGAGTAAGTCCCAGCATTACGGGAAGACATTCTGTTGAGCAAGTTCGGTAAGCTTTGGAAATAGCAAGAAGGGGAAACCGTTGTCCCCGAAGAAGTATTTGACATATTTCCTGTCGTTGGGTACACCTATATGCCCAACAACTTGCAGCATGACACGCAATACCGAGAAATATGGACTTGTAATAAAGCCGAGACGTAGGGAATGTTAACCCCCAACTTACCCTAGCCATACGTGCAGCCTTTTCGAAGCTTGTCTTAGAATTAGCTATCGCCGTTTTCACGTGGTCCAAGAAAGATATTTTTTCATCTAATATCACACCGAGGTTTCTCAAGGTTCTCTGGACTGGAACTGTGATTGTATTAAACTTAACTATTGGTTTTCGCGTCAGTTTCCCTTTAAGCATTATACTACATGTTTTATGGGGTGCAAATTGTAGTTTATTGTAGTCTCCCCATGCAGCAACTTGCTTTAAACAGTCAGTTGATAGCTTTTCGAGAATGCTTCTACTATTACCATGAATAAGCATTATTGCATCATCAGCGTATGCTTGTATGTGCGTATTTTGAGGGAGAGGGAGGTCTAACAGATCATCGAATAAAACATTCCAAAGAAGTGGTCCAAGAATCGATCCTTGAGGACAACCTCGTGTGATATTTCTTTGGATTGAAGAATTTCCGGTTGAAATGATTATCTCTCGTTTTGAAAAATAGCTTACAATAATTTTAAATAGATCAGATGGAATCTTTCTCAGTTTCAGTTTTGTTAAAATCATTGGCCACCATGCATTGTCAAATGCTCCTGATATGTCAAGGGAAATAGCCAAGATATATTTGAAAGACGAGGACGCTACCACACCGAGTAAATGATTGATAGCATCATCTACAGAGATCTTTGACCTAAATCCAAATAGATTTGACGATATTGGTTTGTTTGAAGAAATGTGCATATTAAGACGAGTAAATATAACCTTTTCGAGAACTTTACCAAGGATTGGGAGTAAGGTTAAGGGACGGTAAGCTTTTGGGTCGGTTGGTGGTTTTTCACAGCGCTTAGGAATGATGATCAGAATACCAGACTTCCAGCAATCAGGAAAAATACCTTGTCTTAAGCAACTTTGGTAAAGGTATGTGAACTCATGCTGTCCGATATCCCATGCTCTTTTGCACAGTTCAGCATCAATCCTGTCGATGCCTGGTGATTTAGTAACATTAAGATTTTTAAAGATCTGGTTCAACTCTTCTCTAGTAACTGGTGGCGAATCATCTTCTATTGTGTTGGGTAAATCAAATGCGTATTTCCGGATTCTAGCATGTTCTGTTGAGTCCGAATCTGGATCATCTTCAGCTATAAGGGAATCCAAGAAAGCTTTAGCAGTGCTTTCGCTGGTCATAGTAAACATTCATTTATCTGATTCAACATATGTCCACAGTAAAAAAACCTTTGACACCCTCCCCACTTTTTTTTCGACTGTCGAATATATAATGGGTTGTTTACGCTCTTTTTCAAAACGCTTGCGTATAATATTTTGATCAAGTCAAAAGGCTGCATCAGAGTAGCCAAAAGGCCGCAGGTTCCCCTCCACTGATATAGTTCATTTATTAAATTAATTAACAAGTACTATAAGTGATATTCATAGGGTTAATAATATTTGTTAAAATATTTAAGGCAAACAATTTAATTTATTGAGAATTCTGCGGTGGCTTTGACTTTTAAAGAGTTTTATCAACTTCGATGTTTGTAGTTGCCAAACGCAGCAAATTTGATTTATCTGTCAATGTCATCTGTATTTTTATTTAATGAACTTTATATCTGAAAATGTACTTTCACAATGTTATGTACAGAACATTGAGGTCAAAAGTTCCTGAATCTAGGGTAGATTCTTCTGGTAATAATTGAAAACATCTTCTACTGTTTTTTTCATATTTTTAAGTATAAAAAAGTCTATTTGCAAAATTCACAACTCCAGCTGAAGATCGAATTTTACATTTGGAATGCTGGGAGTCAAAAGTTGACTAAAAAGTGAAAATTCTTGCTCAATATTTACAAAATCGATAAATCGTTTCTTAAAATCGGCGATATCTTTAATATACTTTACATGATCTGAAAATGATATTCCTCAAAATTATTTTTTTCTTCAAAATGTTCTTTGCAATTCGGAAAAAAAGTGATTTTTGATTTCAATTGATTCAATTTACTTTTAAAATACTTAAAAAAGTAATAAATTAACAATTTTCAATGCTTTTATTATGTTCGTGTAAATAAATAATTGATAAGAATTATTAAGATAAAAAAAGATTAATGTTCCACTTAAAATGGATTACGTATCAAAGTGCATATTATTTATTATAATGGGTGTCTTTAAAACGTGACTAATTTGGAATTCATAAGAATGTACTTATCTCAAAATGACAATTTAAAAATTGTATTATGCTGATTTTTAAATGACACTTTTCGTTTGAATTTTTTATATTTTAATTGGTTAATATTCAGTTGAAGGCTTTGAGTAGGGAAATCAACTTTGAAAAAACCCCTACTGAACTGAATAATATGCATGAATGTTGTCACTATTACGCCATTTTAGTATAGGTCTAGATTATTGCAATTCCATTAATTTTTACATACATTGTACATAATTGTAAAGACTTCATACACCCATGAGTGCTATTATCACAAAAGCATCAACTTAGCTATAATTCCGGATAAAATAATTATATTAATATAATATTTAAATAGGTATGTAGTTTTATATTTTTTCAATAAACACGTTTCAACTCTCATTGTATTTATTGTAATGCGTTAAGATTTCAAATATTGTTTACGCTTACTTTGAAACTATTTACGTATTGGGACGGTATTATTCTCTACACAGGAAAATGTCTTGCTATGAAGTTATCATCATTATTATTTAAGGCGGAAGTGATTCCATCTTTGTATCTGGTTTGTATGCGTCACTTCCTGCGCAAGATTAACCATAGACAAATACCGATGAATAAATAATTTTATTCCATTATAAACACTGCAACGAAGCTCAAATGAAATTAATTTATGGTTACAATATAATAAATTGTTATAAAAATAGTAAAAGATTTTTAGTACTTTTCCCCACATAAATTTATTTGATCAGGACCGGTTTCGCTCATCGCGAGCATTATCAACTGATAAGAAAAGTATATAAACAGTGCTATTTATACAAGTTGAATTGATTTTTTTATTATTATTATAATGCCATTCCACCAAGTATTGACAGTGGACACCTTAAAAGTGATTAATACATTGTTATTAATTAGGACGATTGTACTTAAGCCAGCAACGTAACTATTACGGCAGTGATGGTAATACGATATAAAGATTATTGACAATCCTAATTATGCAGCATCTGTTTATTTGTTTTTAGACAATTGTACACTATATTCGAAATATCTTTTTTTTGCCCAGGTTCGCTTTTTTCGGATCTTCGACTCATCTTCCTAGTAGCTCTATCATTGTATATACGATTGACATATTCCTTGAAATGCTTTTTTTATTTTGCGATGACTATTATTGTTGGAATGATGTTAAATTGAACGAATCGCACATTATATGTCGGCCGCTCGGGAGCGTACTCGGCTGGTTTAAATAAGGCATACTAATTAGCGCCTCAGGTCTTCTCCCAACTTAACCCAAACTTTCGGACTCCACGAACCACCAAACTCACACTTTTGGACGCCGCTGATGACATGGTTTTATTTAAAAGCAACATAAGTGTAATACTTGTTATGATTGAAATAAGTTCATCGTTTCTCGGCTCTACTCTAATGAAGTTTCTGAAAATGCGGACCATCCAATTTTTCTCGCGGAACTTCAGTTGGAAGCCGCTGCGCTAAGATACAGATTTAGCCAGAAGTTAGTTTATGTCATTTAGTACCCATGAAAACGAATTTCTTTTATTTGTTTCCATTAGCTGAAGTACTATCAGTCTCCCTCGTCCAAAAGTACAAATTATTAAAAAGTTTGATAAAAACACAATCTTTTCAGGATCACCGTATAGGAACACGGACGGTTTGACGGACACTTTTATTGAATAGCTGTATTAATTTGCTTTACTATGGCCGTGTTGAATAGTAAAAATTGAAATATTATGAATGGTTGATTATAAATTTGAACACTGCCATAGAGACATACGTGCCGCCATTCCTGCCATTGTAGTCAAGTAGTGCTAGCGGAACGCCTTGTGCGTGCTTCCGCTTCTACTCAACAGAGGCGTTGCTGTATTTTAACGATGTCACAATATATTTGACATAACTATTATTTCGTTTATTTATTATTTTGTTAAATTCCACGTTTAGTTCCATAGCACTTACAATGGATCGTATAAATAAATACTAAAATTCCAGTACCTAATAAAAACTTTTTTGAGGAAGCAGATGCAATGTAAATAAAAAATAATCACCTATTTTGGACATTGTTATATTTTTGTAATGTTTTACGTCATTAATTATTATATTAAATCAAGATATATGTAGCAAAAAAAATTGCATATTTTTAAATAATCCATAATATTATAATATAATAGTATAAACATTATGTTTATGTATATATTTTTTTATTGATAGGTATGTTAGTATCATAAGCCTTAACTGTATGCACCTACAATAATAATCAGTCTTTATCTGTAGATTTTTGAGGATGTAAAATTTCATATTATTATTAATTTCTAAGAGAGTGGAATTTAAATAACAATTACTAATATCTGCGACACCTAAGAGATTACAATGAAACGACTTATCGTTGTATTCTCCATATTGTATAATTTGAAAAATAAGATTAAGTTGAAATAAACATTATGTAAAGCATTAAATTTCACAGATGTCAGTGCAAAGAAAGATAAGAAAATAATATTTTTATAATATTTGTGTTTGTTTTTATTTTTATTTTATTACGCGTGATATTTTAAAATAAAATGATATTTTTCTATTTATCAAAATTTATTTTATTTTTAACTATTGAGCGTAAATAAGATATTGTGAAATGAGTATTAGTTATCAAGAACATGTTTTATTTGAATAATAATTTAGAAATTAATATTTTATCAGAAGCTAAGGTGGTATTCAGAGGTATCCTTGTAAACGCTAGAAGGGTCATTTTCAAATCCATTTATTTTTGCTTAAAACTTTCAATAGGTTCTATTGTTACAACTTGAATATATTATCACAATCACGTAAAAAAAAATGTCGATAAGATAAAAATCAACTTTATGATTCTCCTCCGTATGTGTATCATATGCACGGTCACGATTAACATATTTTAAATTATATAAAATATATTATACAGTACATATATACAATATTTTAAAATCAAATTTTACATTTCTTTGCTTAGAAGATTTTAAGAATGTAAATTTTAATGTGTATAAGACTCTAAAGTCATTAAATAATTATAATTATAAATGAGTTGGTTATATAAAACTATCCATAGTATTTCCAGCCTTTTTTCAATTTATTACTGAGTCTGCGAATGACATGTTTTAATTCTTGTCTTTTAAACAAATTTAGATTTTCTCCATCGTCAATTTTATGATCATACAATTCTCCAGCGAGGACATTATTCCAATCAGGCATGAACGAGGTGTGATTAAAATTAACCCATTCTGTGTATCGATACCTTTCGGTTCGAACGGAGTACCCCATTACTTTAATTTGTTTGAGTCGTGGCTTGTCGCTGTTAGGATGAAGTGTAGGATATAGCCCCGGCCGAGGATATTGACTGAATGCGGCATGCCTCCAAGATTCATTTTTTTTCACACTTTCATCCAGTAGAGGAAGCCAGCTGTACCCTTCAGAACAAATTCGACTGTTATCAACCGAAGGACACATTGGAAATTTTTTAGTCAGCCCAGAAAGTTCTGCCAGTGTTGGAAAGAGCCCAATAACTTCAACGATCTGGTTTTTAGTTTTAGCAGTGTGGTAAATGTTTGTAAGTCCCGGTATATGTATCATTAAAGGCACCCTTAAAGCAATATCGAAATTACTGTATTTAGCCCACTCTCCATGCTCTCCTAGTGACCACCCTTAAATCAAAAAAAAAACAATCTTTTTCGGATCATTAGCAGTGTAAGAAATATAAAATATATTAAGACATATAAAATTATAATACTTTTAAATAAAAAATATAAGTTACCATGATCGCTTGTGAATACAACAATAGTCTTGTCCATGTCTACATGCTTTAAAATATCTCCAATTAAATCATCGATGTATGAGATAGCTGCATAATAAGACTGTTTTAACTTCAATGACCATTTTTTTGGCATTATTCCATAAGGAAAACTTATGTTCAGCTTCTTAATGTCGTCTCTTTCTCTAACATCAGTCCAAGGGTTCCATGCCACTGTTGGCATACTAGCCGGTCTAAACGGTTGATCAGGTAATGAAATCTTATCCATCGGGTATAAATCTAGAAAAAATCAATAATATAATAACTAGCATCTCGCTAGTAAATAAACAAAAAAACATAATGTGGTACATGATATTAGACATTCAAAAAATGAAACAACATTTTGTACTAATTCTGCATTAGTTAATATGACGAGGACTTGTTTTGCATTTAAATAAATGTGAAATTAGTATAAAATAGTGTTTTATTTTTTGAATATTATACCTTTCCACCGACATTACATTGACAGTAGGGATTCTGCGTAGAAACAACCTGAAAATATATTCTAGGAAAATTGTCGAATTTTTGCCAGTCTCCGTTCCCGGGAAATTTAAGTACAATATTCTGAGACTCGATACCTGTTAAATTTCTCTAAAAAAAATGTGTTGCAAGTAGATTTTATTTATCAAAAACAAAAAAGGTTAATACTTTGAGAACCACTAGTTTAGGACAACATTTCTGAATCGAAAAGGAATAAAAAAAAAAAGCTAAAAAACTTTGTCTTCATTTAATTTTGAAATAAAAAATGACCATTGTATGGACGTGTGACAGATGTTGTAATGCAAGTATTTTTCATATATTTTTTAAGGACAACATTTTATAGTTTCATTAATTTGGTATAAAATTATTAGCTTACCTAAATATTTTTGTGGAAATTTTAATGGAATGTGAGGTTTGTGAAATCCAATTGCTATAAAAAATGGTTTATCTTGTAATGATTCTCTGTAGTTCTTCAATTTATCGATTGCCGCTCTACTTATTTGAATATCAGGCAGCGTTCCCTCGGGTTGAAGCCGTATATCGACCGGACAAATAATATTACTCGAAAGAGCCCCCGTGTCTTCATCGATGCACACCTTGGAATCTTTATACTGATCAGTTGATGGATGATAAGGTGGTTCTGACCAACTGTACGGATAATCATCACTGAAATTGGAACTTATTCCAGGATGGAATACTTTCCCAAATGAATAAGTCAGGTATCCATTTTCTTTGAAATATTGTGGAATGGTTGTAAAGTTTCCAGAGGTATCTCTCCAGTATGAATAGAAATCATAAAGATGCAGAGTGTCAGGTCTTCTTCCAGTCAAAAAAGAGTTTCTACTCGGTGCGCACAGAGATTGCTGGAAACAATAGAAAAATTACTTCAGAATAAATTAAAACGTAGTATTGCATATCGAAAACAAGACTGTAGCTGTACTTATTGTAATATACTGTAATTTTTTGATGAGTGGTACTTGGTGTTACGAAAATTATATAAGGGGTACAGATATGTCAAAAGTTTGGGAAACACTGACTTAGTGAAAATTTATTTTTAATATAAAATTAAATTTGATAACTTGTGTTAGAAATTGTGACATGTGTTTCGTCTGCAGATGCTTTGTAAAAGATAAATTTTATTCATATGAATAAAACTAATATTAAAATATATTTTTTTAATTTGGATCAGTTTTGATTTATCTTTTAAAATTAATAAGCTGAATATTTGAAAATGGTCCCACTGAATTAATGTTCCCTTTAATACAGGTGTTTCCAATCGGTGGCGAATAGCCGCGGTGTATTAAATATTTTTAATAATACACATGCTTAATATTTGGAATTCACCTTTGAGTTGGACTGCCTTGGTAAGAAGGGAACAATATTTTGATCAATGGTGAAAAGGGAGAATGGAGCAAAAAATATTTGGAGTACCTGATCTAAGACAAGAGGTTCTCAGCGCAGAAAGCCAAGAGCTCAAGTAGCCCAAATCAACAAATGGGCGGAATATTAATATGTGTACAATATTTGATATGGCATATTTGAATATGTATACTTATTCTTTGAATATATTCCAAGTTTTTTTTCTTGTTTTAGGCAATGGTGGATTACCCCATAAGCTCATGAGGCGAGTAGTTCGGGCCTCCTTGGGGGTTTCAAAAATAATTCTTATAATTTATAGCCTATATAAACTTCATTCTGTGCATTACAGTGTCTACAAGTTTTGAAGAATATCTTTTCATGACATTCTTGGCAAAAAATTGAATATAAATAAAGTTGTTACGGTGTGGAATACGTCCTGTAAGATGATTGTAAGCCATAGTGGATGGTGGTGGGTGCAACATTGAGTTCCCCAAGGAACTAAATAAATATAATGTCACTAACCGGTCATTTTCTTAAAATTGATTTAATTATCACAACATGCTCAATTTATGTCTTCTATAATTGTAAGAAGTTAGAATCTTATATTTATGTCAAATTTGGGAGATTTCAGACGACATAAAATCACTATTTCAAAAAGTTTTTTCAGAGCAACTTATTGTCGGTGATACATACTGAAAAACCGCTGATAATGGTATTAAGTTGTTTATTGATCTTTGGAAATAAATCTCAGTTAGGGACGTCTTGCGCTAAGCCGACAAATTTACTTTATGTATAATTCAGTTTTCAATATTTTTTTTTTTTCCATGTCCGCTCCCAATGTGGAGCATATGGACTCCTAATGGAGTTTATCTCAACAGAAATGTTTCTACGAGAACTGCTTGTTACTCAGTTGCTCAACCTCTCTTTTTCCTAAGAGAGTAGGAATAGAAGGAAAGGGCAAGGACAGGACTAGTGGTTAGCTAATCGCTCTCCATATGCCCCCGTTCATAGGATAGGATGGGTGGGAGGGGAGAATTCAAGACATCACATACATCCATGCCTTTGAACAGAAATTCAT
The DNA here is from genome assembly GCA_031772345.1 of Himalopsyche anomala. Lineage (NCBI taxonomy): Eukaryota > Metazoa > Arthropoda > Insecta > Trichoptera > Rhyacophilidae > Himalopsyche > Himalopsyche anomala. Next base: position 331,963 of record CM062827.1, read on the forward strand.
AAATCGATTGAAAAATCAATTTATAAAACTGCCCGTACCGGGATTCGAACCCATGTCCTCCGTAGCGGTAGCCAACGATGTTGACCACTCGACCACACAGGCTGGCTATTATAATTTTGTGTTATTTCCATACAAAAAAAATCAAAATAAAGTTCTGGGCCTCCGAAATGCTTAGTTCGCCACTGGATTGAGGGATTGAGCGTTAATTTAGGCGTATTCCAAAATCGTTGTGATCATAGTAGGGGAGTTCCAAAATTACTGCGTGGCCGCGCACGGACGCAGCTTAGGTGCAACATTATCCCTGATGCATAATAAATGGATTTTATATTATTATACAAATTATAAAATCGTTTTATTTAGGATTAACAGTAATCATTAAAATATTTATATAAGTAATAAGGTGACGTGTGCTCATTTTTCATAAAAAAATATGAGTCATGCAACCTGCAAGTAGGTACGTGTTTTGATAAAATAAAACAAAAACCTCGAGTCTATGCAATAATTTTAACTTTCGGATAATTTTAACAGGATTGATGAATAATAATTTAACGAAATAAATATAAGCGATCTATTTGACCTTCAATTCAAATTTATTCAGTGTGTAGTTAGAAATTTAGAGCTAAGTAAGTGGTATTACAAAAACACATCAACACATCTTATCTTAATTTTTGATAATATTGAAGATACATAATATTTACTTGAGCGAAGGCATTTTTAAATTTGACACTGCTTGCCGCCAGGGAATCGAGGCTCGGAGTGTGCGTCAAATTATCTCCCCAGTCTTTCAACAGAGGTCTCAAGTCATCAACAACCAGAATCAAAATATTTTCTTTGTTATAAACACTGCACCCTTTTTTTAGAGTTAAAGTTATGAAGAATATTACATTTAATAGTTTATATATTTTGAAATAAATCATCGTCGCGAAAATGTTTCGAAAATGGTGAAAAAATTATGTTTTCGCGTTCATCAGCTGATCTTTGTTTTCGATAGTGATAGGTAGTCCGGATTGACAACAGCGTTTGTTGGTTTTTTACGTCTAGTTTAGTCGACAGCACTTTATGCGAGAGCAGTTTAATCGCGATTATTGTTGAAAATTTTGCTGTTTATTTTATATAATACGATTTTTAAAGAGCTGCGTGAAGAAAATCTGCGTTTTAACTACGAAATTCTGTGTTTTTATGTCAAAGTGACGTCACATTCGCATCTGTCAGTAAAAATGACGCAGTTGCGTTCGGACTAGGAAATGTTTTCATCATGATACTGCTCAAAAAGTCGAAGGTAAGAAGAAAAAACACATTTTACGATTATATTGTCACTGGGTTTGTCAGCCACGCTGGAAAAATATCTCTCAGGACGACCCGACGGGTCGAATTTGCAATATTTGCTACGGTCCTTTGTCCTTCGCGGAGTTATTTCTGTTGACTGGGCTACAAGTCCGATTTAATATTATTACGTCCGCGATCGCAACTGTCACATTCCATTGTTTGGTATTTTTTCTCTTCGCTCGGAATGAATTTCTCACTGTGTCGGACGACTTTTGATAATTTTATCCTTGCGATGCAGGTATCCGCTATCGAGAATGTCCGCGGAGTCGCCTCGTCGGTCGCGCGCTGGGGGCCCTTTGGTGGTGCCCCCGCAGCCGCCGGGCGACAGGAGCATCATGGACACGGTGTCAGGGTTCATCAATGACGTCGCCTCGGCGGGCGGCCCGGGGGCGGATCCGAAGGACGTCGTGCAATGGGCGAGATTCGAGAGCGCGCGAGTTCCCGGGCCCGATCCGGAGGCGGACTCCGAAGGGGACCTCTCGCCCCTGCTGCTGGTCGTGGGCTATGGATCAGGGGTGCAGGTGTGGTCGATCCGGCCTGGCGGGGAAGCGCAGGAGGCGCTTTCGTGGAGACAGGGGCAGGTGAGGCTTCTCAGACTACTGCCTGCCCCGTCTCGCGACGATGCCTTCCAATCGAAGCGACCGCTCGTCGCACTGTGCGACTCAGCTGGCCCCGGCGTTCCTTTCTGTTCTCTCAGCTTCATATCTCTCACCGGAGGAGACCAGGTGATGTTCAAAAATATTTTAATCGATTTATTCGTAGATATTATTATGTAAGTTTTAAATATTTTACAAATTCATATGTCTCTTGCTGAAGACGAATTAAAATATCATTTCTTATAAAATTCTTTGTATTTATATCAATAGCCAGATTTTAAATTGACCTTGTGTGAGAGTGGCTATTGTGAGATGAAAAGGTGAAAGGCTATATCTGCCATCAAGTATTTATTTGCATTCTTCAATTTACCAGGTTAAAAGTATCAAGTTCAAAAACCCGATACTCGACGTCGCGGCCAACAAGAGGTCGATCATTGTTTCGTTTGCTGAACGGTTGGCGGTGTTCGACGCTCGCACGCTGGAGGACCGTCTGACTGTGACCACTTGCTACCCTTGCCCGTGTCCTCTGGGAGGGCCTTCCCCCGCCAATCCCATCGCCCTCGGCGATCGTTGGCTCGCTTACGCGGAGCGCAAACTTTCTCCGACAAAGCGGAGCAGCGGAGGGTGCGAAGGTGTGTCACCGTTTTTTCACTTAAATCAATACCGGTATCTCTTGTGAGCATTGACAGGCAACAACGTTTTTTTATTGGACTGACCTTTGTATGTGATATAAAAAGTGGCTTGCTCAATACGCTAAGTCTAAAAAACAGTGCAAATAAAGAAACTGCCAGCTATTTTGAAAAAATGCTGACAGAACTGTGGACCGCTGAAGTCGATTGTGAGTTGTTTGGATTCAAACGGACAGCTGTCTCACTTCAAATGACTCATTTATGATATCGTTTTGATTACATTTTGTTCAGTTTTGCGTTTTTCAAGATATGTGCTGGTTTATGATACTGTAAAGCACTTTACACATGCAACCACAAGATTCTTTATAATTATGATTGCACAATTATATGTAACTGTAATTAACACGTAAATGCCTTCCTTATTCATTGCACATTTCCTTACCGAGCAATAATTTTCCTTTATTGCTTACAAAAAAAATGTATGTTAATTTGCATTGGAAATGCAGTCTTACAATTTTTATTATTATCAATCTCATGTTGACAAGATGCAATTCCAGCTGCCTGTTTATTTTTCAAGTATTTTATGCAGTTACATGAAATGATTATAATTCATGCCGCAGCGACACTGATTCGAGTCGAACTGAATATTAATTTCAATTGAAAATAATGAAATAAAATATACATATCAATAAAGTGCTCATGTATTGGTGTTATAGTATACCTCATCAGTCATTATTATCACGATTGAAGGCTTCTTCAAACACGTTTTCATTAATAAACTTAATAATTTTCTATAATTTTTTTTTTTTTTGACAGTAATACTTTAGGTATTAAGTCAAAATATCGAAAATCATCTGACAAATTTTACCCATGTGAGAAACAAAATTTATGACCTCACAATTTGGGATGCGGCCAGTAAATTGAAGTATTGCGTAACTTGGCAACCGACATTCTTCAAATATGTGACAATGAGTTTCTTGATCTTTCAAAAAAACCGTCAACAATGTAATGTTTTCTTTAACTTGAAATATTGCTGCATATAGGCGCTTTATAAAAAACATTCATCAAGAATCTGTATTCTGTGCCGGAGTGTTGTTAATTTTACCTGTTTTTCCTGTGTGATTATGTTTCCTCGCTGTATCTAAATATGATTCTTATCTGTCTTCAGGGGAAGGTGTCGCCAGTTACACGGCCACAGTCTTGCATGCGGCCAAATCGTTGGGCAAGGGTCTGCGAGGTCTCGGCGAAAGCGTGGCCAGCAGTCTTGGAGGGACTCGTCCCGGCGGACTTTCGCAGTCTCCGTCTCCGCCTCACTCGGAACAACTTCAGCCCGGAGTGGTCACCATTATTGATGTGGAGGTAAGAACGGCTCTAGTTTCATTTTAAATTAATCAATAATTTGATTATACTGACAACAAAAAACAACCCCGTTTCCTGCACATTTGATTTATCTGTCAAATAACAATGTATTGATTAATTATTAGACCCAACTGTATTCTATTGGTTGCTTATAGTTTTGATTTTGGATAACATCTCAGAGCATAGCTTTGTACACAAAGAAACCGGTTGAAAAATGTACTGTGTTGATTTATTCAATATCAACTAATATTTATGTTTTTTCATTCCTTTCATGCACTCATGCAATAAAATATGATATAGCAATGATAGACTCCCTGGTGCCCCCCTTTCTATTTGAGAACTCATTTTCAATTTTTCATTTCACTGTTGGTTTTATCTTTATTAATAAAAGTGTTATTTTGAAAACAAAAACAATTCTCAAGGTCACTTTGTGACATAGTTGGCCACTGCCGCTGTTAATTGATTAGTCATTTTTATTATTAGTGTCGTAGCACGGAAACTAGAACTTACAAATTATACTACATCTTCTATGATACCCTATATTATTTTAATATATTCGTTATAGAAGTATAATAGTTTCATTTTGGAAACGTAATGAAATGTATTCAGTAGACATTAAAAAATACAATCTTTTAAATTGTTAGTTATAATTTTTAGATTTCTTTCGAAAATGTTCCCTTAATGGTAAGGTATGGCAATAGAATTTTTTTCATTTTTTTTAATAATTAGTTAAGCCCTTACGTCATCATACTGTGTTTTGTATTTCGTTGACGGAGATTGTATGATTCCATTTCTTATACAATTGATAATTTGTTTTATGACAACTTAATTATGCACTGATTTTTTAAATCTATATTGGGCTAAACAATTTTTTTTTCATATATCATATTCAAAAAAATATCATATATTTTGTTTCTGACAACCTATGTATGTGTTAATATTAAAGATAGGAAAGAAGAATAGGGCTCGGACTGGACCAGTAGTTTGTTTATCCCTCTCGCTATGTAAAGGTGTAACTTGGGTCATATTCATATTTATATGTCAACCACCGGGGAAGGGTCAACATGATGTCAGTGAATCACAGTGATCATTATTTGGAATGAATCTTTCACGGAAGACTTTCGGTGATCTTTTGTACGAACGGTATTAATATTTACATTAAAATTATTTGGTCCTCCCAGAACTGGAAAATCAATGATGAAGAAAACTCTGACACGATGGACGACTGCTCCGTCTCTTCGGTGAATAACTCTGTGATCGCTCATTTTGTTGCTCACTCGGAGTCCATTGTGGCTTTGAAGTTCGACGCCAGCGGGATGATCTTGGTAACCGCCGACAAGAGAGGTCACGACTTCCACGTCTTCAGAATTCATCCGCACCCCAGTGGTTCCACTCTGGCGTCGGTGCATCACCTTTATATTTTACACAGAGGAGACACGACAGCAAAAGTGCAGGTAATTTTTTTTTCCCTATTTTGGTATTCGGTTATCTCTGAATCTTATAATCTACCTCATGCACAATAATGTTTTTATTATTAATGATTGGTCTATAAAAATAGGAGTGTGATTTATAATCGAGGAAATATGATATTTTATATTTGTTTACTGGTGATTTATATCGACAGACACCGGACTGTCATCTTTCTATGTAAATACTATGAAAAAACTATGTAAATATCATTTGAAATAATTCCTATTGCATAGAATATATGCTTAATGTTTTAGAAGTACAGGAAATTTCATCTGCGGTGTCTTTGCTTCATAACTGTTGTACAATGTAAGAAATTGATCATCAATCAATAAGTTATTCTGAAAAATATATCATTCGAACTCCCACCCACTCTGTATAACAACTTCATATAGTACGATAATATAAATTAATATTCAATTAACTTTGTTGTCTATTTTCATGCTATCGCTGCCTAATTAATTTTTGAAATTTTAAATATGAGAGGAAAAATCTTGTTTGGCAGAACATACAAATCGCTGTCATCAATTTTTATCACAGTAATATACATTAATTTTTGTTTTGTTTATTCTGCCACTTACCCAAAGTGCATGTGTTGGTTCTATATAACACAATATAACTCAAAAATTTTACAAATAAATGAAGTTCGTTCATACGTACCCACTTTGCTTGAGTAAAAAGCGTTTTTATAAGAAAGTTGTGTAAAAAAAACCTTAAGAGACTTGGATTGAATTCCTTATATATTGCCAAGAATACATATAAATATTACGAGCCACTCTGTAGAATTTTGTAGACATAGAAAAACTATGTGAACATGTACACATGAGAGCCATTTTATACTAATTACATTGATCCTTTATAAATATATGATAACTTTTAAAGTGAATACCTTTAAAGTTATCGTATATTTACATTTTTTTCATTAACCAACTCCTCTATTCTCTTTTTTTGAGACTGGGCAATATTATCATATTTTCTTGGCTGGTAACTGAAAATGTTGCAGTGGGTAATTCAATTACCCGTGGGTAGTAGGTTGCCGACCACCGCTCTGGTCTTATCCGAGGCTCTTCTTGTAAACTATTTCGTCGCCTGAGAGGTGTCCATTATTGAGATGCTATGTAATGTTGTGCAATATGTTAAGACGTGTTAAAGTGGTTTATCTAAAATTAAAATGAGATTTTTCTCTTTAAGACATATCCCACCGCAGCACTTACATTATTAAAGAAAAGAGAATCTTTCCTGCACAACAAAGAAATCTATTTTTTTAGATATCCCAGTACAGTATTAATTAAAATTTAAAAATACCACTCTTTTAGATGATAGTAAGGTAGATGCGCCAGACAGCACTATTAGCCTTTCCTTCCCTCTATATCTGTTTACTACAATTCAATTCAAATAATGTGAATATTGATATATGTAAAATATAATAGATACGGGGCTCAGAATTTATGTATTCCTCCGTAATATATCTACGAATTATATCTTATTTATGTTTATTAGTATGGGAAAGGTTAATAAACTGCTTGCATTAAATATTCCAGGTATAAAAATTGAGGGTGTTGTACATTACAGACAAATAAATATTGTATTACTTTAATTTCATTTTCAGGACATTTCTCTCTCGTTGGATTGTAGGTGGGCAGCCATTAGCACACTGCGCGGGACGACCCACGTCTTTCCTATCACACCGTACGGGGGAGCGGTCGGCGTGAGAACTCACGCCTCGCCACATGTGGTCAACCGCCTCTCTAGGTTCCATCGCTCAGCCGGCTTAGCTGCAGACGGCAGATCCAACAGCCCCGTGAGTTTGAAATTAAGTATCTCGACATTTTTTTCTAGAGACCTGTTCTCCCTTCAACGACACGTCGTAGGAGGGATCCAAAACGTGCTAGGAGCTTAAAAATCATTTATTTGAAATATTTTTGTGACGTTTAAATGATTTTCTACATTAGAGGTTCTTTATTTGAAAATTTCTTCAATAAGAAGAGATAAAAACATATTCTCAGATAAAATGTGAAACTAAAACTATTAACCTAACCGGTCAAAAGGGTGAACGAACTTTGATTAATAGGCAGTGTTGTCATGTTTAATGTTTAATGTTCAAGAAAAGTGAAATCCCAACAATTTCACTTAATAATTAACAATATTTCTTAAGAATAAATTTTTTGAACAAAGAGTGTTGTGAGTAAATTATTGCATCATGTTGCACCATGTTGCATCATGTTTCTTTGTTTACATTTTTATCACTTCAATCAAATCAAAATAAATTTTAAATGAAAGAAATGTATACATACGTAATTCAACTGCATTTTTTAACTACATACCCATTAATATTTATGTGCGATAACAGATAATAATTGACAGACTGGTGTCTATAAGGCCACATAATTCAAATATTGCTGAATGTACTCTTTGTTTTCATTGCTTTTATGATTGAATATTATTTATAGCTGTTTTTATATGCTGTAATTTGACTAACTCTACTGATTGATATTTTTGTAGTCGTGCTCCATTAATTTTATTCTTCTCCATCTGCAGGTGGGTGAGAATCTCATGAACCAGTCGTGGTATCCGAACCCTCGTCTCCCTCCGTTCCCTGCTCCGTGCACCCTGAGTCCGCTGTCTCAGCTGCGCCCGTCCGCTGCCCCCACTATACCTACTCACACTATCACCAGGAATAGCTCAGGTCAGTGTTATTCGTTTACACAGAGATCGCTTATTGATTGATATGACGGTGATATAAAATTGCAAATGTAATTCACTACCGAGGGAAAATATTGCAGCATTAAAAATAGACTGAGAAAGCGAAAGAAAAAGTATTTAAAAAGTACCACATCAATTTTATGTTTTAAACGGGCAGTAGTATTGAAAAATAATCAAAATTAAGTGAAAACTCTCAATACAGACAGATGAAATTTCATTTTCAGTTATTAAATGAAAAGAAATAAAATTTTGTTGGTGCTGATGTATTATGCACTGATAAAAGGATCAGAGAACTTCAGTTAGAGTTTCAGTCTTGAAGAATCTGGGATGGAAATTTTGATTCTTTGTTTATTAAATAGATGCGCAAACAATGAGTACTGAAAGACAATAAGGCTACAGATGTGATGTTTGTTGCAGGTCGCCAGCGCCTGTCGTCACTTTCCGAAGAGGGTCAAGCGCCTCTGGCTGTGTGCGCCTGCTGGGGAGTGGCCGCGCGATCACCCAACTCCGCCCGCTTCCCTTCCTCCTCCCTCTCTCATTCTGCTGCCTCTCCGCCTGTTGCCCAAGCTCTCTATGTCATGTCGGCGCACGGACATCTCATTCAATACCACATACACCCCAAACACGTCACAGGTAATAATTATTGTTTATAAGGTTTATGACACAACTCATTTGCATTTTTGGTATGTATAATATAAACTGAGACTGAAAAATTGATGTTGCTAGTCGGGAATCCCTTAGAATCCTTAAGAGATCAATTAACTTTGGTAGTCGGATGTAGTATAAAATATCTAGGAAACTTATATCAAACATCTCTTTTATTTCAAAGATTAAATTTCATGGTGGGTTTTTTTAAGGTGTTCAAATTATTAAATTATTTTTCCAGGTTATTTTAGAAATGAATAGGGCAGAGTTAAATAAGTTACCAATTTTAAATGAGCAGCTAAATCTGCCAAATTCCCCACTCTTATATCCTATATGTAATTAAATATAATTATAAATTTTCCAGCAAACAAAATAAGTACAATTATTGAAATTACTCACCATTCAAATCTGTAGGCATTCCAGCCATGGCCTTAAATTTATTTCTCATATAAACGCAATACATTTATTTATTAAATGTCAGTTCAAGTTCATCCGTGCACTTGAACCGAAAGGTGAAACCCGGGTCGTTAGAGACAAAACTTGTGTGAATATACATAATTTGAACGATTCAAATTTAATATTGAAATTCCACCAAGCACCTTCTGTTGAAATCTTAAACTTAAACAGATGTTGAGGTACCTGAAGCTGGTGGCCTTGTCGTTGACAAGGTTCAAGATCACAGCTTTAGACCGGGAGCAACAGCTATACCTCGATTAGGCGGAGTTGATCTCCAAAATATGAAATCAAAGATAAATTATAAACAGGTATGGTGCAAGAATGCAACCCTGCCTCCCTGAACCGTTTGGTAATCTATCATTGAAAATGTCAGTGTCACCGATATAGAATGTGCGTCCTTATGGCTTTTCACTTACAACATAAGGCTTTCATCTAAGCCACGGGTTCCCAACCTGGGGGTCGCGGAGGGTTTTCAGGGGGGTCGCCAACTTTTTTCGATTTTGGATTTGAACAATAAAATAATGAAAAAGTATAGCAAATCGAGGATTTCAAATTCCTCGGGGGGTCGCCTAGTCACATGGCTTTATAAAAAGGGGTCGCCACCCGAAAAAGGTTGGGAACCTATGATCTAAGCTGTACAGCTGAGCGAGTATAAAATAAATTATTGATGTTCATGAATGAATCGTCCACAGGTATTCCGAAAGAAAAGGTGTGCGATGACACTTCAATAGAAGTGGAAGTGGAAGCAAAAGTGAAATGGCCCCTGTTCCGACCGCCCTCTTCTAATGACATCACTCCGCCTCTTCCATCGAACAATGTTCTCATCAAACCGCTAATTTCAATCAAGGTACATATTTCCTTATTTAATCATGTTATTTCATTCAACGATACCTACACACTTGATAACTTTTTTTTATTATAAGAGCAGTGTGAGTATGTTTTTCAATGAGCTCGTTTATTTGCATCAGAGTGCTTGCGATAAGGGCCTGCTGGACGCGGAAGACCGCTGGCTGAGTCAAGTGGAGATTATGACGCACGCCGGCCCGCACCGTAGGCTCTGGATGGGACCGCAATTTGTTTTCAAGACGTACAATGCCGCTCCCGGGTAAGTCTCTTTGCGATTCGTGTCAGTTTTTTAACATGTAATTATCATTTTAGAATAGTTTACTTTGAATATAAATTATATCATTTGCAGCAGTAGTGATGGATTATGAAATTTGTTTTCACTTTACAGAACGTCGCTGTCTCTATTGGATTGCGACGCAGTGGAAGTGGGAACGGGTCCGAGCGTGGCGAGGTCCAATCCTGTCAACATGCCTCCCGGAGCTAGACCTATTGTGCCAGTTCTGATCGAATCCGGCTCCGCGAGTGAGTTAAAATAAAAAAAATTACACAAAAAAAAAATTGTATGGTCACTGTTAACAATTGTCAACTCTTAAATTAAAATTTTCATGTAATGTTTCACATCCGCAGGTTCTTTGGAGCATTCGCCTCGTCTATCCGACGCATACAGCAAAGCGAAGACCAACCCTCGAGAATGTCAGACGGGCAGTCGAGAAGCTGTCAATGAATTGGGACACAGAGAGGGCGAAGTCAGACTCAAAGAAGATTTGGCAGAGGCCATGAGAGACACAGATCAAGGTCAGTAATATTAATCGAAGTCATTAATATCATCATTATCAGTGTAATTGTATGTACTATTGTGAGTATATGCGATAGAATTTCAATACAATCATGAACGTTTTGTACGTTTCGATAGATTTCATATCAATACTGAATTATGTGCTGGTATTGAGCATGGATAACTCAAATATTAAATTGGAGAGAATAAAAGTTGATATTTTATAAATTTGTGAATGATGGTGTTTCCAATTGCTTGCGAATATGTTGATTAAAACAAATACACGACATTCTATGTTAAAAAACAGATTTATCGTTGATTGGCATAACAAATAAGTAAACCGCTTATTACCAGGACTGTGGAGTCGGTTTAAATAAAACGACTCTGACTCCGGCTTTGAATTACTCCACCACACTGACACCAACTGAATAGAATTTTTTTAATAGTTTCCGTTTAACATAAATATATGCATACCATCAGATCATTCTAGTTACTAGAATAATTTTAGTATAGTTATCATTTCACCAACTAATATGGTGAATAGATTCTTATCAGTTGATAACGCTCATTGCCAAACCGATCCTGATCTTATTAAATGAAAAAGGGAATTGGTACAAATGTATATTTTATTTTTTGAATATAACGCCTTTCCACCAAGCATTGACAGTGAACACCTTAAATACGATGAGGAATTGACTAATAATAACTCGCAGTTAAACAGAAAAAAAAAGATATTTTCGACTGACTTAGAAAAAAAAAATCTGACTTCACGACTCCTGACTCCACAGTCCTGCTTTTCACACAGCATCGGTGAACAAACTCGTAAAATAAATATGTGTCACATGGGTCGCTTTTTTGTCATTTATTTTATAAAGGAAATATGGTTATTATAAAATCAAATAGGTCACATTCTAATCATTAAAAAAATATTACAGAGTAAAAAGTTGGGCTAAAAATAATTTATATCTATTGATTGCATATTTACCGTAAATATTGAAATTGCAGAAATATATGTCAATTAAGCCATGTAACGTGACACTGGCTTTGTGTTGATTTTGGCTCGACCCATTACGCACCAAACAAAATAGTCTCAAAAGCGACAAGCTGTAACCATAGTTTTAATTAAATGATTAATTGAAGCTTTTTTCTTCAGCGATCGATCAGTGTTCGATCTCACCATACGATTGTTGCTAATATCATTATAAACATGTTTCCAATTTTCTGTGTGACGAAAATATATTAAAAGAAAAACCTATTTCATTCAATTAAAATTTTATATAGCCAGGAAAAAACAACATTTAATGTAATAACATAAAAATAATACTCCAAATCCATCCGATGAAGTAAATGAATATAGTTAAAGAAATGTTATAGCTATTGGAAGCAGCACTGCCTCCGCATTAGTTAAATGTTCCTCAAACGAAAAGATAACGATAACCTATTGAGAGTACAACAAAAAGCTATGATTTTTTCACTTTCTTGATGCATGGGTTTTATGGTATTTTTTGGTATCAATCATTCTATTTTTCATATTATGCTTTCTTCACCTTGATTTATGCGATGTTGGCTCATTTGAATACAATATGCTAAGCCACCAATATGAAATATATAAGGTGAAGTAAAGCAATGTATTCACAATCGTTTATCATATATCTTTTCTATGATGTATAGAAAAGACAAGCTGCCAACAGGAAGTGATGTTGAATGATATATGCTGATATAATGTTCATTGACACTGGTCTGTCTTATAATTTTAATATAGCTGACTACCGCAGATCATAAAGTATTGTCAATATTCATATCTTCTTCAACATCTGTTTCACCTTTTGCTTGCCTTCTATGCTTTTACTAATAACTAACACGGAGCATGCTTCAACCGCCACTTGGGGACGATGCTGGAAATGAGGGATTTTGTTTATTTCTCTTAAACTTTCTATCTCACGCTTCGACGCTTCTCGTTCCTTTATGTTGATCAACCTCATTTTTTTACCATTTCGGCGGCTGACGGGAACGGGCCAAAGGCATTCACCGTTTACTAACTTTCTTCGGTTTTTATTTTGGATCCGCGGCGACGGCCGACTTCTGGCCTGACGAAAGACTCGTCGCGCTCCGCCCTCCTCCGCTTTTCTATCGTGCGCGCTCGCAAATGAAAATCTGGGAATTTTAGTTCTGATTGCCTTTGGGTTGTTCTTCTGTTCAGGTGCGGAACCGGCTCCGGTCGGTCGGAGCGGTGAAAGCGAGGACGCCGGAGGGCTGCGTCGCATTGTCAACCCGGTCGGGAACGTCACCAGCGGCATCGCCTCGCCCGCCCTCACTTCCCCCTCCGCCGATGACTCGCACGCTCTCTCCAACGAGGACGAGGCGCTCTTTCGGCCGGTCGTGCGCGCTCCCCGCTCCTTACCCGCGCGCGACGCTCCCCCAGCCCGGCCGCTCTCCACCCGCACCCTGCTGCCTGCTGAGCGCCTGCCCGCTTTCCCGACGCCGAGGCCACCGCCTTCGGATTCGGCACCCCTCGACGACCGTGTGGTCATCCCGGCTAGACTGTCCGTGGACAGTCGCGGAGATGTTTCTGTTGATTTGCCTATCACGTTTGAAGCCCCGATCGTGTCTAAAGTGCGCGCAGAAAGTGAACCTCGCCGCGTCGAAGCGATTTTGGATCCTGTCATTGTGGATCAGGTTCCAATTCCAGAAGTCATACCTGTGGAGATTAAAAAAAAAATCACCAACAAGAAAACAAAGGAACGCAAGCGCGACATTTCAAAGATAAAAGAAAGTCCCGCAATCCCATTACACCTGGAATGTGAATTGGACGTTTCGGAATGTATCGGAGATGCGCCCCATTCTTATCTGGATGAGATATCCATGGCTGTTGAAAACATCGAATTCTGCCGTGAGGGGAGTGCCCCAATTGAATTTGGCCGCGGTCCTGATGTCAATCCAATGTTCGCTGTCAGTGGGGAATGCGATGCAGAATTACCGAAAGAGAACTCTTACTTTTCCGATTGTGAAAAAGTATACTCATGTGGCTTCCCGGAAATTGAATCAGCTGCAGAAGACGTGTCTGAAACTTTCGTTATGAACCTCACGGCCCCTCCAGCTCCGGCCGATGAAACCGCCTGGGAGCTGCTGACCGAAGTGAGACCTCTGCCGGTCGCTATTCCATCGCCGGATTTCGGAGATGCAGAAATTCTGACTAGGGAGGAGCTATCCTTGTCCACCCCGAAAGACATCTCTCTCGCAGATGATTCCAGGTCTGCAGGAAAAAAAAATAAGAGAGGAAAACTTCGACCGGGCTACGTCTTTGCCCCTGACTTCTCCGGTAAGGCACCATCGGAGCCGCGTGCTGGCCCTCCTGACGACGCTCCTAAAATGAGTTGGAGTGCTGTGGCATCTGGTGACACTAAAGTCAAACGCTCTCACCTGGTCGAGGCGATTGAAGACGATGAATCCTTTGCGTCCAAAATTTCAGTACGCTACAATGAGAGCAATCTTGTCGTAGCGGTTTGCGACACTCCAGGCGTAGACGCTGACCTATGTTTTGTGGAGGAGCATCACTCCCGCTTTCCCGAGCCGCCTCCACTCGGTCCGCTAGATTCTGATTTGGACGATTGGAGACACGAAGAGACGGGCACTTCTCAAATATGTCACCGCGACGACGATGACGAGGATTTCACCATCCGCTTTGATCATGATCGATATGATTCGGAGATCGTCATGTCGAGATCTTATGCGGAAGATCACGAGACCGAGGAGCCCGCTGAAGACGATGAAAGCTGTGCCGCGCCGCAAAGTCCGCCTCTTTCCGATTCTAAACTGGTAAATATTTCAAACAAAGAAAAACGGGACAGCAGAAAGTCGATCGATAGGTCTGTTCCTCCCATGGAGAAATCGTCCGACGAGGAAAACGTGTCTCCCTCTTCCGAGAGCGACGACTATGGCGGAGCTGCTAGACGCCTAGGCGCCCCGGAGGAGGCGAGAATGACTCGCTCGGCCACAGACGCAGACACGCCCGTAGTTTCCTCCAACCCTGCGCAGGCATCCAAGACCAACAAAAAGAAACCTAAGCGCAAGAGGAGGTAAAATTTACCCCTGCGTGGCAGACCAACGTGGACCGTCTGAGTTTACCATATCTTTTTAAGTAGTTTACAAATCTGGATTTTTTTCGAGATTACTAACGTATATCAACGCTCAGAAGAAGAGATCTGCTCATCTCCTCGGTTAAAATTGTGTTTTGTTTATCAAAATTTTCAGCAATAATATGAAATGACTTCTGACACTGTGGGTGCTAAATTTTTTACTAAGAAATGAAAACATTTCGGTTGAAAATTGACAAGTGAAAATTAGGAAATTTTTAATTTTTATATTCTGTGTGAGCTTTTTTTTTTACAAATGTTTTGTTCTTCGGCTTGTTAAGATCACAAATGCGACACTTTCAAAAATTTGGATGATCTCATTGTACATATTTGTCGGCGGCCCGCCCCGCCGGTGTTGTTATAGTTTGAAAGATTTAATTATTGTAAATTTAATTGTTTTACTTTGATCCTTAAGTTATCGTATACATAATATTATTGAATAACAACAATGAGATTTATTTTGTGGCTATTGTCGGTAGATGTAATATAACGCGTGGGTGACGTCAGGGACTCGCCCTTGTCCTAAATTTCGGTAGCTCTCTCGCCGGCGGCGACTGAATCGATCGGGTCGGGGACATCCGCGATACGAATAATCGATTACCTTGTATTCGCCAAAGAATCGCTTTTCTCTATCGTCCTTTTGCTTTGGTATGTTAACAGATCTGCTGTTCGAAAACTTCGACCGCGGCTCTTTTTGAATTTTGAAGTAGAGAAAGTGGGAAATATGAAAAAGATAAAAAGATAATATTTAAAAATGACATGAGTATTCTGTTAGGTCTTAAGTGTAGTGTTTTTAAAACTTTAAATAATCGACGGTCAGTATATTGCGAGTGAAATCTTTTTGAAGGATTTTTTTATATTTTTCATTACCAAAGTTCAGAATGCGTTCCACTCTGTGGAATTTTATATTGAAACGAGCTGAACCAGCCAAATTTTTTCCTGCTCAAATGTTACAGCACTAGGACAAAGATTATATATTTTATAACGTGACCGCTCTGCAGATTTTTACACATTGCAGTTCAATGATTACGAATCGGACAATGATTTTACGGGTACCGCTGAGAACTATCGATATTTATGATTCAATATAAAATTTTAAATTGTTACTCTCGTTTCTTATTCGATGAACTATCGATCAGTTTTCAAGTTTGTGACGCGCAATCTGAGAAGGTTTATATGGAAGTCGGCACGTTTTCACAATGCCATCTGCGATTGTAGTTTTATATTAAGCGGACAACGGGCGAGGTGTGTTAATTTTTAGGTATATTATAATTTTCAATGAATCGAGAGAAAGACGGCGGGAACGATTCGAAGATGTGTTCATTTCAAAATAAGTATTGTCCGGAGCGGATCCGGTCCGCTTCGGATATTGTTTCTCGTTTCCAGTATGACAGTATTTATTCTTAACGGTGTGACCGGTCCGCAGGACAATGCGACTGTCGTTTTTATGTCTTTTCTGTGTAAATATAATTGTTTTCAAATTCACATCTGTGGATTATTATACTGCCTTTGTAGACGGTTCAATAGTTAATAGAGGATAAAATTACGCTTCTTTACTGTACGAATAACTGCCACGGTGGATATTTATTTTAAACTCCCGTCGATCAAAGTTTCTCCTCTACTCTTAACTATTTTTCCAGTTAAAACTAAAGTATTTATAACTTAACGTGGTTTTTTTTTCTTTCGTCGACGAGGCTTATTCTCATCGGCCGCTTTTTATTTGTAAATATTTTGGGCTTCATTTTCTGAAGTCGCCGTTTTGAAGCGACTCGATCGAGAGCGCTTCATCACTGCGATAAGAAGTTTTACTTAATTTATTTTAGATTTTTTTCTCATACGCATAATTCTTTTAATTTAAGTGTTGATATTATTATGAAGAAATGTTGATTTACAATTTCTAGTGTTATTATTGATAACATTTTTATGATTTCGCTCCCTCGACTTCAACTGTCTTTTAATCTCACGAAAAAATGTCGTCTTTGATAGATCTGTTACCTTGCATTGTATACATTTTGAATTGCCTCTATTGTCAGTATTTGCTTTCTCCACGGGGGCATCTCGGATCAGTGATCACTTCGGACGGGAGACTTGTTTAGTTTGTAAGTATTTATTGTTATGTTAATCGATGGAGCAAAAATCATAATATATTATGAGACACATAGCACAAAAACTTCTCTTTTATGTATTAGAAACAAAGAAAAAAAAGAAATATTTTAAATACAAGCTTAAAGCGGCTCTCTAAAACCAAATAAAAAAATTCAAAATCATGCTGCATTCTGTAGCCAGATTAAAATGTAGCTAATAAAATATTTAAAAAAATAAAAAAAACTGAAAAACCTTTCTGTGATTTTTATTCATAACACTATTCCTACTAACTAATTCACAATTGGGAAGGGCGGGGCGCGTTGCTTACTAATAAAGTAACGCCGCGCTATTCTCTCATATAATATATTTTTAATCATGTCCTCTCCCGAAGTGGATCATAATATAAGCTTGTTATTCAGTCCCTCAACCTTCCTTTTTGCCGCAGAGTATGGATAAAAAGATCGGGCTAAGAAAGGAGAAATAGTTAACTAATTGCTCCCGCTGTACCCAGTTTTAAGGGTCGGATAGGTGGTAGGGAATTTTAGAAATTTATTTCTTTCAATACAAATCCAAAAATCAATTTTTCTATGGACACCGCAACTGAAGAGCATGTCTTTGGCCACTCCCCTTTAGGCTTTCCCTTACCTTTCAGTACCAATTTGTAACTGTGGTGACTTAAAAATATTTCTGTGAAACAACAGGACAAGTCTGTGAGAATTACAAGTAATGCAATGACAAAACCTGTCAGGTTTGCGGTCATAATCCAATAATATTATGGAAAGTGAATTTGATTTGAAGTCATTAACCTTTTGCATACCAAGAAGTTTCCCGAAATATGTGGGAAAAATACCAAGGGGTTTTTTTTACCAATTTCTAATGTGTCTAGAGAAAGATCATCTTATAAATGTATTTATTTTGTTCAGCGGCCGAATTGCTGTTCATTTTTATTCAGCCGTCTAAAGTTTTGGGTGAAAAATGCAGGTCGGGCTTAGCCCACCTAGCCCAGTACCTAAAACCGCCACTGCTCATTTTCAAGGTCTCTTAGTAACATAGTAATGTGATTCAAAAATATCGTCCCAGGCCATCCACAAGCCATAAAAAAGAAGATGGGATGAGATGTATATATACAATAGTATGAGATAATAGCGTAGAGTGTGTAATTGTGTATTTTGTAACACCTTGTGCATTCCCCAATATACAATTAGATGACGGAATACTGAAACATGTTCTGAACAAACAAATAAAAAGAATGTATCAGCGTTAAAAAGTATGAAAATAGAGAAAGAGTACTGTTGAAAAAATGAATTTACGAATAAGGTAACACTCATTATAGACGTTTGCCACTATCAAAATTTCGATTGCAAATTGAACAATTTTTAAAAATCTACTTCAATTATAGTAGAGAAAAATATATTATTTGAGAAAAGATGTACTCTGATGTAGTAGACAACATTTACTCGGTTTTGGAACGCCATTTCAAGCATTCTATATATTCGCGATCTGATTATGTTACTCGAATGCAGATGGTTCGTCAAAAACAGCATAACCTAATTCAAAAATACCATAAATATTTCTTTAAGAATTACAAAGCACTTTCATCTAAACTTTTATCACTCACATCCTTGAAAAAAGATGGCATACCTTTCTGACGATATGACTAAATAGTTAAAATATCTATCACAATAGTGATTAGTAATACTTATCTCAGTGTTGCAATGCTTCTCAAATTCATATTTATGCCCGTGTCACTATAATATACCCACCTCCTTTAGGAGCATCATCCCTAGTGTAAGAAACGGTGGCTGTTTACATTTTAGATATTATCAACAGTAATATAATACAAAATGATTACAGTGGAACAGTAGTATTGCTTTGAAATATGACGGTACTAGTTAATAACTAAGGATATAATTCAATATTGAATGTGTCCTATGTGCGAAATTCAATATCGAATAAGTTACATGTGCAAAATTCAATGCATAGAATTTTTCCTATGTACAGGAAATATGGAAAAGTATAATTAAAATACCAAGAATTAATAAAAATTATATTATCAGTAAAATCATATATAAACAAGACATACTAAAATAAATAGTTTAAAAATTGCTATTCGTTTCGTTATTTTTATAACAGTTTTTCTCGATCATCTCGATAATTACTTTTGTATGAACTTCAAATAAAAGATTCATAATATTCAAGTGTACTCTTAGAACTGAGGAAACGTAAAGAGTGTGAAACACTATTGGGGTTTCAAATTGCTTAGTTTGTCTTAATATAAGCCCTCTAATTTTGCCGACATGCAGAGCAATAGCAAAATGAAGAGTCAAATGTTATATCAAGATCAACATCTTCAGACCGACACTGTAAAGTAGCGGTCACCAAAATATGGCCCTCCAAAGATTCATATAAATACGAAATATTAATTTTATAAAATTTAAAAACAAAAAAAAAATTAACTTATTTAAGCGTCCTACAGTGCATAACTTATTTATGAGAATATGATCAACGAGAACTAAAACACTGTAAGAACACTATTGTAACGGTTTCAGGTGGGAGTCGTTCCTTCGACGGAGAACAAGAAGAGTTGAGCTCCAGCAGCTTCAGTTCAGCCAGCCGAGCCTCGCTTGATCCTCCGTCGTCCCCCACACCCAGCTGCAGCGGGGACAACATCATTCATTTCCCCGGTGACTCCAGCGGATCTGTTTAGTCTGCTGCAGTGTATTCAGTATGATTTCTCACTGAAAACTATGTTCCCTACGTTGAGAATGATTATCTCAAATCAGATTTGAATGAATTGTAATATTTCTATCTGGCGAAAACCGTTGCCAGTGGTAACATAGATCTCGGGTTTTTGTAACAATAACTAAATTAATCATTAAGTTTTACAAAGCCACCGCAAAGTTAATAATGCATGAACGGTTTTTGTTGACAAACAAAAACTGAAAATTGAATATCTTATTTTGTTAGAAGATGGTTTTTGCAATATATGTATGTATGCAGTCGTTTACATTCAAATTTTGTAATTTTTATACATTTATTTAATTGTACGATTGATAAAAAGTTTGAAAATTATATTATTTTTGGGAATATTTAGTGTGTTGAACGAGCGGTGACTTTATACAATTAAACCCAAATATTTAAGAAAAAAAAATATAATTTTGAAGTATTTACAAAGTTTTGTTTAAGTCTGGCTTAAGTTAGTGACTTGGAAATATTTTGCACAATTTTGGATGCAATGCAAATACTTTACAAATTAGAGTTTGTTTTATGATTGAGGCGTTGAGTTACTAACAATAATAAATCAATAATCAGACTACTCATCTAAAAAAAAGAACACTATGTTTATAATGGGTAATGAAGTTTGCATATTAATTTTAAATTCAAATTAATGTCAATTTATTTTTCATTTGCTTATTAAAAATACATTAATTTTGAGTCAGTTGTTTAAATCTACAGTTAAATTATGTAAAGCATCTGAACAACAGTAATGCAAAGAAAATCTACTGTCACTGATTCGAATCGTTCTCTCAGGATTGTAGTCAAGTAAGCGACATTGAACAAAGGGTATCTTCAATTTCAATATTATTACGTAATAAATACTTCTCATTATCTTTCTTTGTTCGCATTGGTGTTACATTATACCTTTATAGCAAGGTTGACCCACCTAAATTTTAATAATAATGATGTAATAATAACGAATAAAATGTATGCACTAATGCGTGACATGAATTCATAAAAAAAAACTATACATATAAATAATGTTTTGTTTAGGTATATAGGTAAGGTTAGAGGGTTCGAATTGTTGTGATGCCATTTTTATACTTGTGTTTTGAATGAATTTTTACAGTCAACACGTACACATTTCAGAAAGAACAGTGTAAGACCCGGCCCGTGTTACACTGGTTTACATATTTTCTAATGATCTTTGAACAAACAGTTTTTATAAAAATTTTAAAATATTTTTAATAGATGTTTTTTGTGGTAAAAGATTATTGAAATTTTATTCAAAGCGGTATATAAATATTTTTGTTGCATGTGTTGACACAATATGGCTCATATGTGTGACTTTGAATGAATGTTAGTGTACGAGTGATTGATAAAGTACCGCGCTCGTACAGACATTGTAATTTGTATCAGCGCTGCAGTCTTTGAATGCTGTACACACGTTGGTTACTTTCGATTGCTTATTAACTTTTGACATAAAATAAAGTATGTTGTTCGATAAGATATAATAGAATATCTTTGACCCTTGTCTATTGGTGTAATGCAGTCCTAAAAATCTTGTTTTACAACATAAAATATGTAACTAGTAAATTTCTAGTGTACTACGGGCTAAATCTATCTGGTTTGTTCCCTGATTTTATTCCTGTAACTACATGTTTTTATACTATGATATGTATGAGTATGTAACATGTAATATTTATATATTCATATTCAAAAGTACTTATCTTATTTCGGTGTTTTTTTATGAAGTTATTCCAATTATTAGCTGAATTTTAGATGTATATGTTAACGTTCTTCCTTCGGTAAGATCACTATTATATTTAAGATTTCATTTTATTACGGCAGTCAATTCAAATATCTACCGTTTTACTGCTTGTCGAATTTTGAATTGTTATCTTGTAAATCATAAGGGCGTCACGGAAGACAATTTTACATGATTGTCTGTTGTCTAAAAATATCACCAATAAATGCATACAAATCACTCTTGTATATTCTTTCTTATTTGAATTGACTTAATACTTCGGTCGTGGATAATTTAAGTCCACCTCAGAAATAATAATAGTTATGGAATCTCACTTTTAACTTTTAACTTTTATTTGCAACTCAGTACGGTGGTAATTTATTCACCCTTACACATGTTTTCCTAATTTAAATTTTAAATGTCCGTTTGGGCTGGGTTATTCTGAAATTTATTAGGACCTAGACGCCAATTAAGAGGTGTCTGTAATTCTCAACACAATTTTTGTATTTGGTTTTTACAGTTGGTTCCTTAAATGTAATAATGGCTATATTCACTGTTGCCATACATCTAATTTGCCATTGAAATTACATTTGCTCTCTAGTAGTAATTATTTCAGTGGTTTTTTTCTTGTCAATCAACTCGTTTTATCGATGACTTGCTCTGTTCAATTCTGATGCAGATTTTAATAAGCCTAGCCAGTAATATCGAATTCATAAAAAAATATTTTAATTATTGTAGAAAATAATGGTGATTATTATATTTCATAGGGGTCTCATATTTTAATGTACAGTTTCCTGCTGCAGAAATCGCTGGTGACCTTATAATCGACAAGTCGTCGCCTTGGGTAAACAACGTTCCACCTGAAAAAACTAAAACTGTGCAGAAGAAGCAATTTGAGATTTCAGAAGATTTAACTTTTTGTAGAAACAATATGTTTCATTAAAAGTAAATTATTTAGAAGTATAAATATAATCGGAATTAAATGTATATCTTACATATTAATTTTATTTCAATGTCTTAATTATATGAGCATATTTAGAATAGACGAAACTGCAGATAGAACTTTGTTGCTCCCAAATGTTCTCAAATGACTGGAATAAATCTGCAGATAGAACCTTGGTGCACTAATTTGTGATGGCATCGGCCATTTTTAAATTTTATAAATAATCTGTTTGAGGATTTAACTAAATCAACACTCAACAATATTATGTCTCCCTCTCTCTTATGTACGTTACTATATTTGTTTCATTCACACCTAGGTTACCTGTAGGAAACACACTTTTGCATCTACGTATACAAATAAAAGAGTAAACCGTTTCTAAGACTGATTTTTTAATTATGCATTCGGATGGAACTTTGGTGCACTATAAAAAATCGTATGTTTTTCAGATTGAACATTTTTCTTTTTTGAATATTGATGGATTTAATGAGAATTTGAAGATTTTTAAAATGTAATTTGAATGTGAATACAACTGCATTAAAGTAATTTTTTGAAAAAAATGCAGATGGAACCATGTTTACCCAAAATGACAAAGTTACAAACTTTCTTTATTCTTAACAGAATATAACATATTGAAATACTTTTGAGTTTTCTATAAATCTGGCCGCAACTCACTGAATGTTATCATTTTAACGTAGTTGATAATGTCAGTTATAATGAAGAAAATGATATGTTTAAAAACAGTCTCACCGTTTGCCAGCAGTGGACTGCTATCATATTTTTGAGAAACACTGTTTTAAGCGATACTTATAATTTTTCTTGTTTATGTTTGAATTAAATCGGTGCTGTTGTATGTTGTTATCTATCTAACATTCGTTTTATAGCGTGAGTACTTTCCCATAATTTGTAAACATTCAAATTCGTATACATTATTATAGTTTAATACTTATTATTTTTATATCGTTTTCTGATCCACTTTTCACCTAATCGGGAAATGTCATAATATACAAAAATTCATAAAAAAATATTACAGCTATTTTACATTCCTATACAAAAATAAAAAAAACGAATATTGTATTTTTGTAATTTAAAAAAAGAGAAACTCAGCGAGGGGTTGTGAATATTATGCTTCACCGATAAAGTAAATAACATGCCGTCATTTATATAAATCTTCAATGAATTCCAAATAAACAATAATTATACAATTAGTACAAAATAAAATTACATTGTCTGTTTCTTGGTAATAATTAATCACAATCCTAAACAAATTTCCCTAAAAAAAGGTATTTTTAAGATTTTATACTGACAAAAAACATAAAATTAAACCCGTCATAGAACTATAGATATTTATTATATCATCTATACACTATAAATAATATTTATTTTTTATTTCAATTGCAAAATCTGTGACTATAGTTAAACAAAAAATCATGTTTAGTTTTGTCAATTTTTTATATCTCCGTATTTATCATTCGTCACAGATTTTTATATTTCATTAATATTATATATAAAAATAGTGTTAAGTATTCAACAATCTTATTTTCATATCTGTGTAAGAATTATTTCTTTTACGGTAATGTAGCTTCTGTAATTAAATAAAATGAGTATAATCTAGTGATTATTCCTTATACAGTACGCCAAAATATTTTTCTGATGAATGAATTTACAGGGTTTTCGTACTCGTATTAAATGTCATCGCGGGGTGTACCGCTCGTGTATTGTATCATTTTTATATTTCTGATTCCGTTTGTTGTTCGAAAGACATGTGTTGTGTTACAAGTATACATTTTACAATTGGTGAAACTGCTGCGTCATCGATATTTGTTATTTGAAAGTCAGGATGTTTCATATTTGAACTGAACAAAATTGACATCGTCCAGTTTGTACATCGTTGTTTCATATTTTGGCAAATCTTTTTGCTGAATATGTTTAATGTTTGCATTTGTCGGAAGAAGACGTGTCCGACAGAATTTTGAGGTTCATTAACTACAGTAATATTATCTAGTAGCTCAGTAACCTTTGTCACGCTTCAGTGTCTGGAATACTACTTAAGCTAAGTATCTCTCGCTGTTACTGTGAAAAGTTATGGCCGTAGTTTTTTACTTGATTTTGAATATGACACTCCTTTTTTTATCTAATCCACTACACATCAAACACATTCCTGTGTGGGATATTCCCCAGAGATTCACAGAAATACCGTTTTGATTTTAATATTCGGTCAGGATGTACATCTGTATAATGAATAACATATCGGTTGTGCATTAACAGATGGCGAATATTGAATTTGAAGTTTGCGATTTCCTGACATTCAGCTTCAGATGCGGATCGTTTAGATTGTGTTTTGAAATATATAACAGGAAAATGGTAAGGAACTTCTTATTTTTGACAATATGAGAATGTTCGACTCTTTGAAAATGCAACAATCACAGTAAGGAAAGTGATAGAAACTCTTCTCTAATTGTATTCAGGTAATAGATATATTTTGTATACCCTGATTTTTATATGATACTTTAGAGGTGTTCAGTCTCCGCGGTGTCCCCCAATATCTTACGTGTCGCAAACATAAATATCTTATTTATGTTAGCCGCACCGTAATATCTCCCGTTCGAGGCTCTCAGAGCTCTGGATGAGATATTGGGATCGTCAAAATATAAACATATTATTAATGTAAGAATATTAATTAATAGATGGAGAGTAGACTTTTGCTAATATTTAACATTAAATATTTAGAATTAATACAAAAACATCATTAAGATAAGTAAGAAACCATTCGTTTTCTCACAGTTTTTCAATAAATTTTATTTGTTATAATATGCACTCGCTTTTAAATGAAGAAATCTGCAAGAGCCTATATGTATTGCCGTATTGAGTGTTGTGAATTCAAAACGGTGCCGTCGAATAGCCATTCATGAAGCATGTATTTTGTTTATTGTTTTCAACTTAAAAACGAATGCATTGTAAATAATTGCTACCTTTAAATATTTCTAAAGTGGGCTCATTTATCCATCTCGTGCCAAAACATTACTAGCCTCGCTATGCGAGATATCGCACGCCTATTATCCTTATAGTGCGAGCACAGATAAAAACTTTGCAGGCGCATGTCTAAGTTTATAAAACTGCAAATATAACAAATTAAAAGATTTTTTAGTTTATTACGTTTCTCTGTAATGTAACGATATTATGGAACAGGTTTAAGTCCATAGTAATAAACGGAGAAGGGCATTAGGTTATTTTGGTTATCATCAATGTTTAGCTTGAATAATCCAGAGATAAATGTAACGAAGGTCTCTCCGTTGTCTGATGCTCGAATTCAATGTAAATTACTATTATGTTAAATAATAATACAGTTAATGTTTATTTACTGGGGTTTAATTATAATCATAGATTTAAGTTTATCCAATTCACATGAATTGTAGCAAATAACATATATTTTCCTGTGAAGTATTTGAATTCTGAAATATTGTAAATCAATTTTATTGCGTTGTATTTTATGTATCCTTATTGCCCCATTCAGCACAATCCGGTGGTCAAGAACAGCGGTTGGCAAACTTTTTGAGCTCATGGACCACTGAATTCACAATTTTAATCCAGCGAACCACTATTTGGATTTTTGTGTTAAATATTTTATATTGAAATAAGTGATCAAATGCATCTAAAAATGCACCTAGATCATAAAATAATGTTAGATTTCTTTGCGGACCACACTTTGCCGACCGCTGGTCAAGAATACACATTATTTTACAAAATAATAGTTTTTTCTCGATTCTAATATGTCACTGATCGATTTATATTGTTTTAGATTTAAATCACAAATATTATACATTGAGAAATTGTTGCCTATAATCACATATGTATGGGATTATTCTAGTTTCACATCTTGCACTGTTTTATATAAATCAACTTTACAACAATATCACCGATACGCATCCTCGTTCAAGAAACTTACTTTAAACAGTAGGCGAGTGTATCTTGGAATCGTGAAAACACTATCGCATTACGAATCTGCACTTTTATGTGATAATGAAATGTTTGTGTGCAGCACGACTGCGCCGTACAAACGCTTCACCAAATTGTTTGATCTCATTTCTTCGTCTGGCTTCGGAAATTTCGCATTCAATATTGTCAACGGTGCGTGATCCCGATGTCAGCATAAATGATATTCAATAATTTGTTTGAAAACAAATGTTCTGTAGGATTTTGAACACGAACGCTATGTATATTTTCATGCATCGAGAAGGTTATGCCGTACAGCTATTTGCGGAGCAAAATTCTTTTCTGATTCTTTTAATTCTTATTTTGCAATACGATGTTTGTTTTAGGATTTTTAGTTTAGGATAGCTCAATATAGGATATTACCACGCAATTAATTATTTGAAAATGCGGTCTTCGGTTGTCGTTCGGGAATTTGGAGAAATATTTTATTATTTTCGATGCCATATTGCAACTTTTTAATGTAGGAAACGGCCACTTAAAAAGAGTCATCTCAATTTGTGTTCATTCTTTTTGATACCAAAATTATTATTCAACAAAGTTTATCGCTTTTCTTTTTTTATATTTGAAAAAAATGTAAAGCAAGAAATCGACACTGAAGCTTTTTTCTGCAGAATAAATATTATTAGTTATTTTCAGAAAAAGCAATATCAAAATGATGGAAAAAGATCCTTTTAAAATTCCGGAGATCCTATAAATAATTAGCTGGAAGCGCAGGTTCCAGTCCGAGGTCACATTTTTTTCTCGAAGTAAAGGTGTGTATTTTTATTCGACGCCTGATACTAGTCTACTATTATTGTTGCTTGAAATTTCCATTTTTATTACGTAATATGTACAAATGGAAAGTCTAAATTCTAGATGAATTAAAAATTAACCTTTGATATTTTCACGCCTCTAACACACAAATTTACTGTCAATTCTCAAAAGTAAAATTATTGAATTTCAATTGCTATCGCTGTATATTATTTTTAAGATTTTTGATCAAAACATCATTCTGACAATATTCAAAATTAATATTTTCGACATTTTTCGGCAGAACAGCGATTGATATCCATACGTCAATGGAACGTCGCGTGTAAAACTGAAAAAGTTATATTAGAAGAGTTAACGATTTGTTTATCGATGAAATTAGTAATGTAGCATATTTTTAAATATCTATCTTCCGAGATTCAAAAATATATTTTTGGTTGACTGACTGTACATGAATTTTTACACTAGTCACGTTTCGACGGAGTTAAATATTGCCTGCGACACATTGTTTTGTGATCCGAATAAAATTATTCTCTCACTGATGTAATTAAAATAAATAAATAACCAATAATGTGGATTTCATAGTCGATGAAAAGGTTTACACCGTTGAACTTATGCCACTATAAAATGATGTGATTACAGATATTTGTGATAGTTTCAAAGTAAATTTAATTTGTACGCGTAAGTAATTTTTAAATAATCATATTAGCGGTATATGACATATATTTTATTACCAGATTCTTGATCTTCTTAGAAGGCAACGAATGCATCATAATCTTGAACTATTTACTCAATGGATGTTTTGTAATAAAGATTTAAGGTGAATTAAAAATTGTGTAACCAATATTAATTGTCTTTTATTTTTATAGCAGTAAACGTACATTATAAAAATACACTGATGTCGGTGATATCAAACAATACATGGTTGGTACATCTGAATTAAAGCATAACAATTATGATTTTTGCACATTTGTATTACAATATTTTCACATACAATCGCTTGGGAACAGGATACTGAGAAGATGTGGACAAATTCACTCGTTGCATACTCGTTTGGTGTAAAAAAGGCGATGGAGTAATGAGATAGAATTTATTTATGGGAAAACTAGTGTATTTTTTTATGTCTTATGGAGATTTATTTATTCAGTGATTTGTGTTTCACGTAAATAAAAAAAAAACGATGAACCTTAATATTGTTAGTAGATCCAATTCTTCACGTCATGCTTTCCATTGTACATAGTGTAAGACGCTTAATTTTGAGGTTTGAGAATAGCCATCCATTATAAATAATAAAGTAAACAATCATTATTATTATTGTGATTCATATGTGGGATTTAGATTTTTTTTCAATTTAAAATTGAGATTTAAGACGCGAGTGTTTGTGATGTCGATTCTCTTCGAGTTCATCTCGTATGATCTTTTAGTTTTTCAAATATCTGTTGCATTGACATTTTTTTTTTAAATTTAATATTTATTTATTTATGTGACATAACATACATCTTTATATAATATTAACATTTATAATATGGTGTTTTTTTAGTTTAAACAAGTGATAGCATATTTCAGCCCGATTAAATATAATTTAATATTTATAAATTGGTGAATAAGGCACAATTTCTAAAACTACAAGAGTATTTTAAAACAACATAAAAAATTTCAAAACATAAATATAGAATGAGAACAAAGTAAGTTACCCGGAATGTTTTATGTGTAATTAAATGAAATTATTATAGGCAGCAATATTTCTTGGAGGGATTCTAAAAAAGTATAGAAAAATCTTAGATATCATGGAAGAAGTCATGATTTCGCTTAGTCTATTACAGATATAAGCGTAAAATGTCAAAAAAATATACAAAATGAATATGCAAGAATTTTTTCTTCATCCCAGTTGCAACAAAGCAAAGTTTAAGGCAAGCAAAGGATATTTGTGACTACGGAGATGTCAAATACTTCGTCATAATCCATAATGTGCACGTTTGAGATTTTAATATCCTATTTTCGGAAGTGGAATGTTTTTTTTAAAATCATTAATTAAAAAATGGGCACATTATGCACCGGTGATCGCGCACATTATTATCAGCAGAGTAAAATAGACAATAATTTAATATTGAGCATAAGAGATATGCCATCATATTAGCCACTATAATTTTGAGTCATTTATATCGACTGTGGAAAAGAAAAAGGACGTAACCCACACATATCAAATTTTACAGGAGGCACAAAAAACGTGTTTTGATGATTTTGGGCCATATGCAAATTATGAAATATACACAACCTTGACACGCACGGAGATTTCTAAACTGGTGTTTAATTGACATAATCTAATATTAATTGAAGAAATTGTCTAGGAAAAACCTTCTTTTCAGTCTTTTTTCTGGGTTTCAATTTTCAGAAGCTCATTTTTTTCAAACTTAAAAGCTAAATTAATATACTAATTCGGCATTTGCAGTTTACATCCTTTTGATAGAACGTGTGTCAAGTTTGATACATTTGATTATTGAAAAAAAAGCTGTTTTGAAAAAACTGCGGGTTACGTCCTTTTTCCTTTCCACAGTCGATATATTTACAAACAAAATGTTCATTAATTCTAATGACTCCATCAAGTCATGATTAAAAAACAAATAAGCAATTGGAGAAGACATGCAATCAATGATCAAAAGTTTAAAAATGTTTCAAGACGGCACTGTCTGTCAAACTGTATAAAATTAAATATTTGTGGGAATCGTTTACAATTTTTTTATTGTCTTTTTCTGACTATCCTGTACTTGAGATAGTTTTTTAGGATAAATAACTTTGATCAATAATAAGATAGTTAAAGCGAAATATGAAATATAACAAACAAAGTCTACATGGTAGAAATAACTTTCCTGTATATAGCTACCGGTTGCTGAAAAAGGGGTTAATCAAAGTATGGCTGCATGCCTATTGTCATTTTAAATGCACATTAACATATTAAAATTCATAGAGATGGTTGTGAGATACATAAAAATAATACTGTAATTAAAATATCAACATGTGTATATATTATATAATAAGAGACTATGCTGGTTCAATCTTAATTTTAATCTGGAGCGAGTCGCTCGGTATGAATCCCTTAAATTTAATATCACTGGAAGAGATGTACTCTGAAAAACCGAAGCCCTTGCGAGACACATCAGTGGAAGGTTTTTCAAATGCCAGTATGCCGGGCTTAGCTACCATTGAGTCTTTCACAGACAGCTGCGGAAACGAGGGGTTGACCAGCGTCAGGGTTACGTTACCGAGGAAAGGCCACTCTAAAGTGTCATCTTGCTCGCTTCTCATCATGTGGAGATGGAATGCTAAACATTGCGCGCGGACCGGTGAGCAGTTGAGTCGAGCGCAGAATCTGAAAAACAATTAGTGACTAAATCAAATATGTCATCTTAACAAAAGTCAATATGTATAATGATTCAGACCATTTGTAAAATTTGTTGCTGATAGGGAAAACTTCCACAACATACTGTTTCACATAATTTTGTGTAAAAGAGCGTAAAGTCTTAAAAATTGAGTTGAATATACTACAATGTACATATATGTGTTAAAGAGAAAAGAGACAACATTGCGAAGTTCGTAAATTGAAACATCACATTTTTTGAAAGGTCTCAATATTGCAAATCTAGTTTTGGCTTTTTTGTACCATTAAAAAAATGGTAGCGATTTATAAGAAAAACAATTTCAAGGTCATTGCTGACTTGCTGAATTTTTACCTATAGCCATTAGGTGATGTGTAAAATCCTTGGCTATAAAACATCTTGGATGTGTCATTCAGCATGACCGCCATTTTGCTATTAAAGTTATCGATTTTCCAAACATACGTCCCCATGCAGTATTTGAGTTGCACATCCTCGGTTAACCGTCGATAGTTTTGATTGAGCACTGTCGTCAGACAGGATAGATTTCCGATCGTTATGTCTTGTTCGCGGTTTCGTTGCTCCAAAACAACAACTCTCTCGTAAAGCGCTCTACAATAACATAAAATAAGAATTAATATGAGTGTCATGTGAATAAACTATACTGACATTAACCATTAAAAAAAACTGGTTTCAAGTCAATCGCTCAACATTTCATTTCTTTGAAGAGTTAGTAATTAGCTAAATAAATATAATACATAAATTCATTACTGAGTTGTATTAAATAATAATAGAGATATTAATGCACCTTATAAGAGCTTTCATAGATAACTGGGAACCATTTTGATTGGCTTCGGATGAATCGTCGTCTGGTTTGTTTTTATCAGGAGCCTCCCACAAGCACATTGCTTCTTGTTCAGTTGAATATGCGGCTGATCCATCTAAATCTTGGTTGGCTTTCAATTTAGAATATGCACTCATGAGAAACTGTCAAGTAAAAAGTAAATTTATTATTTTGTTAATTTATATTTAAAAGGATTTTTTATTTAATCCATGTCCGCTCCCAATGTGGAGCATATGGCCTCTACGGATGGAATTTTTCTACGGGAACTGCTAGTTACCCAGTTGCTCAATCTCTTTTTTTCGAAGAGAGTGGAGTAGAAAGGATAGGGTTAGAACAGGACTAGCGGTAAGCTAGTCGCTCTTACTACGCTGTTATTTTAGTATTGGAAGGGTGGTAGGGAATCAAATCTACAAAACATATTTAAGACCATTCTAGAAATATATCGGTGATCTCAAAACTCAACGAGCGTAGGAGATTCTTTGATAAATTTAATTTGACTAGTGAGGAGCAATTGCATTGCAACATGTACTTATGCTAAACACGTAAAGTGCTGAGACAGTGCATAGTGCGGTTTGCCTGGTACCTTCGGCATACAGAGGCAATGTTAAATTTCTTGTCTGACAGTTAATTTTGATGTATGAGTCGTTTGAGTTTTCAGGTTCATAGATAATAATAGGGAACGAATATGGTCACAAAAGATAAGGGTAATGAACAGATATGGGGATCAATGCTCCCTCTAAGACAAGAGGTTAGCTGTGCGGAAATTTCAAAGGTTGCGCGGACCGATCAAATATTAATTGAATAACTGTCGCAGCTTAGAGGGAATGTTGATGGGGATACCGTGTTATATATATTAGATAACTTACTCCGAGGTGATTTTGAATGCTGCCTTCCATATGTCTGGCCAGGTTTTCCTCATTTTTAAGAACCAGGGTGCACCCCAAGTCTTTGAAAGAGCAGGGGATTCGGGTGGACCTCGGACTTTCATTTATGTGTTTTCGATAATCGCACGAGTTGACGTGCGACTCTAATTCTAACGGAGTCAACCGAACTGAGCAGCCGTGGGATGAAAACGGGCAGACCATGCGCTGCTGTAAAATCTCTCGTCTCGTATAATTGTCCGGAAATAAGTCAACATTTCTCAAAACAATGTTGTCTATTGGACAGTAATTTTTTTGTCTGTAAACAAGACAAAATTGAAGTCACATAAATATAATTTATTGAAACACAAGTAGGAAACGTATCCCACATTTTATTTAAGCGTCAGAACTAGTTTTGCTTAGGGTGGAGGAAGTTTTATGTGACAAAAAGGTAATCGAAACATTGATATTTAAACAAAATATAAATGACTATATTTGAAAAAAGCTTTCATGTATTTGTAATTTGTATTCTGTACAAAAAAATATAAGTGAAAATATAATAAAAACACAATTTGTCAGTTTAAGGAATTTTCTATATTATTTATTATGTAATTCAATAATAAAAAATATGAGATTACAGCTAATAATAGCCAAGGTAGCAGATTTTTTTCAAATTACAAATGTAAGATGAAGTTGAGAATTTTCAAGTCAGTCAAGATCAAATCAAGACCAATATCAAATGGTAAACTCTGAACTAAATTGAACCATCCTGGGAACCCAGACCGGCTAGCGTTATCCTCTATCTGCTAGACCACATAGTTTGCTTTGATAATATCATAATAAAACAGGAACAACCATTTTTCTATAGATAATATTTATGGCTATATCGACAGTAAGGGAACATTATAATTCCAGCGATGTATAGCAAGTTTTTTTTATTTTTTAATAAGCACATCTGCTTACAATAGATTATATGGACATCCAAAGTAAATTTTTTTATAAGAATTGCAGTTATCTTTAAGAACGATGTCGTGAAGCATTTGACGTTTAATCTAAAATGGCCATCGTGTCAGTGCTGCCAACACAGACATGAAAAAAATAGAATTGTTTCGTCGCGAAATCGGTAACATTCAGTAATATTGAAAGCTATGTGTAACTATTTATACATCTTAGTTAAGATACGATTGAATATACATTTGTTTTTTTCATTTATTCTGACAGTAATCAGAGATCATAACGTTTCTTAGATTTGTATAATTAATTTAAAAAATTAATTAACAAACAATTTCTGCTTTTTTCATGTTTGTGTCGGCGGCACCGACACAAAGATCAATTTCAATTAAACGTCAAATGCTTCACGACGTCGATCTTAAAGATTACCAGAATTGCTTTCCCCAGTGCTCCTCTTCTTTTTTTCGAAGAAAGAAATGATAGAAGGACAGGAGATGGAAAGTGGCTATCGCACGGTGCCTACAAGGTTCCTGTCACTTGTCATTTGTTTATGCTTTCTCCCGTGTCACGCCAGCATCCTTTGGTTCCGTCAAGTACATCCAACGGACTAGTGATTCGCTAATCTCTTTAGATCAGTGTTTCTTAACCATTCCAAAGAATCGCCCCCTTTAGCAGAAATAAATAATCTACCGCCCCCAAAATGCCATTTATTGCCATGTAAGTCATATTAACATAGTGCCCCCTAAATTCTGAAAAATAAAAAAAGTCCCCTCAGACTTTTAAACGCCCACCAGTACCGCCCTCGTTAAGAACCACTGTTTTACAAGCACCATGATTGTCGGGTCAGCTGGGTGGGAGGAAGTTTAGTCATCACAGGCATTCTTATAGTTAAACACAATTCCGTAAAACAATCGTCAGATCAATTCACGAACCTGTGAAGAGTGAAACCGAAGACAATGACGTTAATCACAATATATTTGATTTATAGGTAGATACTTACTGCAACCAAGACGAGATACATTTTTGGCAAAATCTGTGACCGCAGGATGTCAACACAGGATCTTGAAGCCAATTCAAACAAATTGAACATTCGTGGCGAGATTCTGGCTGAATGTCCAACGCACTGATATCGGGAACAGGCTGCAACGTTATGAGAATTCATTGCATGTTTTAGCGAAGATCCTAATAATTATAGATAGGGAAAATATTGAAATAAACGAGGGCGTAACGCTTTTGAATTTGGCCTTGAAATATTTATAACATATCGTGCAAGGGGTATATATTTAAATATTACTAAAAATATCAGTACTTCAGTAAAGTGGCAATAGCTGTCAAAAAGTAAAATTTAACAAATATCATAGACTTACAGCCAAGTTCTCCTCAGCGTCTTCCGTTCGAGGTATTTCCATAATGAACAAAGATCCTATTCCAATCGAAAAACTTATCTAAGAATAAATGTACATGGCAGTATTAGAAAAACATTTTCAAATTTATTCAACCATGCGAAGCGCTGTCACTTTTAAGCTTTCAATTTCCAATACAATAATAAAAAACCACAGACAACATTACATATAATTATGATGTCACTTGCAAAATTGGAAAGATATGGCTACTACATTTACTACAAATTTAATTTTTAATCAAATATAGCTGCGCGATGAAAAGAAATACTAAGTTTAATTTTTGCAAGTGAAATAGGTAAACTTTTACTGAAAGTCTATCAGATTTGAAGTATTTTCAGCAATGTTGTTCGAGTACCAATGAACTGTCACTATTGTTTATGAATGTCACTTTGTTGTCACACATGAAGATCTCAAGCGTAATATTTTAAATATTCCGTACACGCCTGTTTCTTTGTGAAAGAGTGAGATGATAATAAATGGATTCAAATTAATACTTTTATAAATTACGGTGACACCCGAGCAAAATATTATATCACACGTTTTAATATAATATGCAATATTTTTGACATAGTAAGTTGCTTATAAAATTTACAAATGGATACATTAAATATAGCCAGAAAATCTCTGACAGATGCTTTAGGAGATAAGACTAAAGCCTACTTCGATCACATGAAGATGTGGTTCAAAATGAAAATAACCAAAAAGAAATTCGACGTTGAAGCGCGGATGCTGCTGGCGGCGGATCAAGTTCACCTCCACAACGAATTCTTTCTCGCGATTCTAAATAAAGTCGAAGGATTGGCGGAGATAACGACCGTGCCGGAAAGGCACATACCTCACGTGAGAAGCAGCAGCAGCAGTAAAAGGCACAAACATAGTTCCAGGAGCACTTCCGACAAGTCAAGTTTTGACGTCATCGACATATTGGACTACGTTCCTCCCGGATCTCCACCCGGGGCGGGAGTCGAAAGCTTACGATACGCTGCGCAAGAACTCTTCTTACCTGATCACGCTCTAGTGACGGGTAGATTTATGTTGACCGCTTGGGAGCAAGGCTTGGAAGGTGCCGATGATGAAACAATTGATTTGATTGTAGCAGCCGTTCAGGTAAAAAACAATTGTATTTTCAGCTTTTAGAATGACAACCTCCAACTAGCGGCGGTGGGCTAAGTTAAAGGTTACTATCATAAATGTATTTTAAAAAATGCATAACCACAAATTGAATTATTTTCTTTGTTGAATGATATTCAAATAATATGCAAATTTTCCGTGGTAGATTGGGTAAATTTGTCATACTTCATCACACGGACTATTGCGGCGAAAAACTTCACAAACTAAGCTAAAAACCACTTCACAATTTAAAATTATTATTTGAGAGCTTGGCAATTGCGTTAAAACCACACATTATTACGAAGAACACTGATAAATTATGCGAAATGCTCTAAATATTTCGTATTTCGCATAATTTATCAGTGTTCTTCGTAATAATGTGTGGTTTTAACGCGATTGCCAAGCTCTCAAATAATAATTTTAAATTGTGGAGTGGTTTTTAGCTTAGTTTGTGAAGTTTTTCGCCGCAATAGTCCGTGTGATGAAGTATGACAAATTTACAGTAGATTGACACATTATAAAAGTAAAAGTTAACAAGTTGATGATATTATTTTCACCCTCCAGTTACGGATTCCATGATGCTTTCATGTCGTAGCCTAATCCTTATGCTAAATGCAGATACCGGACTATATTTTATGTGTTATGCAGAGCTGTCGTTACGAAAAACTGCTGGCAACTGTCCGTAGCAGCAATTTTAAAAGGAATGCCCTCATCACTAATGCAGCGAACATAAATATTTTCAACCCACCAGTTTTTAACAGCTGTAACTATTTTTATTTGTTAGGTATTCCTCAAAAATATTCTCACCGCTGTTATCACCCAACGGAAAGGTTTCAAAGTACGAGAAGGAAATTTTGTCCACGATATCGGCAGCGATGTTCCGAACATGTGGTTGCGAAACACTGCCAATTTGATAGACCCGGCTAATAGAGATCCTACCGAGCTCGATGAAAGTAATGAAAACTTAGTGCCCGGTTGTCCGATGACTATTGATGAAATGGAGCAGTGTACAGCCTACAATATGGCGTGCAGGTATTTATTACTATAGTTACTATTACATCCTGTAACTACAATAGTGCATAATCAATCAGTCATTTAAACGAGTCTATTTTATTATTTTTAATTTATTAATACAAATAAACTTTACTTCATTAAAGCTTAATGTCTTTATCTTCTCAACTTTATGTGAATCTAATATGTAAGCAAATGGAATGTAATTGTTTTCGAAAAGACTCGTATGATATTTTTGTAAAGAACACCATAATGTGTGAAAAAAAAACACTTATGTACTAATTCCACATTTTTATTAAACAACACAGCACAGCCGGTCCTGTGTGTAATGAAAAGAATAATCTAAAAATAGACTACTCATGCATTGACAGTGAAATGTATATTTTTCATTTGTGAGAACTTGTGTTGTCAGTGAAATACATAATAAGCTCATTGAATAATATTAAAAATTAGTCTTGAGAAACAGGCATCATTGGTTTAAATTGATAACCATACATGTTGTAACAGAGCTTGTATAACCCTACCGTATGCGAGAAGTAACTACGCTCAGGCCTCGTATGAAACGGTATATCTACAATACGGTTCGATAAAACACGGTCAATAAATTGTGTAACACAGTCTGTCATTTAGAAATTGTACTATTTGATACTATATATTCGAGTTACTATAAAAATATTTAAAAAAAAATAGTTTTAATGAATAAGAGCTGGCATCAGAATGAAAAATCTACTATGAAAAATTTAAACTGAAAACGACAGCATCGAAACATTTATGTTACAAAACATTACATAACACATTGTTTTCGTGGAACAATTTTACCATCAGCCGAGTGTACACTGGAACTTTGGTCTATCAACAGTTGAATCATTATCTTTTAAACACTGAAAATTGGATTGCATTGACTATATGATATTTTTACAAAAGTGATTTTAATACCTTCCCTGTGAATAATGTTGTAACTTGTTGTGGTTTTAAAATTTAATTTTTCAAGAATGCGGACGCGTTTTGCGGAATTTGTGTGAAATCTCGAATTCTGTGCCTGGCGCAGACGACGGAATTGGTTTATAAATTCTTCATAGCATTTGGTCGATTGTGGATTTACATATTCAAGCGTGAGATAGGATTTGATTTCTGCTTTTGTCCGTATGAACGAAAGATATTCTTGTCGTATTTACAGATTGATAATTTGGCTATTATCGCAATTATCATATTTTAACCATATACCATATTACATGTTATAACCATTTTAATATCTTTATGTTTATATTGCCATTTCAATGAAATTACAGAATCCTAGATTAGAGTCAATTCCTTTTTTAAATGCCGTGTGTAAGCATTTTATTTTACTTGCAGCGTTCCCGAGTTAAAGAATCGAAAAGAAAGAGTTTCGTTAGAGGAAGTGTATGAAACCTTGAAAACTAACAGAAACATAATTGCGAGTCATTCCGTATATGCTGTCAATATGGAGAGAATGGTGACAACTCTGTGTCATCCGAGCTATTGAGGAGTTATATAGTCGGTGGGTAGGTATTCTCTGTTTATTTCATATTCTGCAATTTATGGATCTTCAGCTATTCAATTTATACTCCAATGTATTGATTTCTAGCATATTTGAAAAAAAAACTTTCATATTTTAAATGAAGATATTTTTTCAATAAATTATAATTGTTTGTTTTTTGTGTCAAGGGAAGAAAAAGGCCTCCTCTGTTATGAACGATCAAATGTAGAAACAATAAAATTTATTAATTTGGCATTGCACAATATTTGGTACATAATATTTAAATCATTTTACAATATAATATATTATATTTATATGCAATATATGACATATTATGTCACATATCTAAAGATATGAAAAGCTAAAAATAATTTTGATATCTATGAATGTATCATAAACAATGCTCTCCTTGAGTGAGTGCACATGGTGTCCAAAAAATCAGAAGGGACATTACTTATGTATATTTGTGGCTACAGAAATCACTTTCTATTATTTGTGATATTTATACTTTATCAATGGCCTTGATAACTAGGCAACACACTTATTTGTGGACTGGTTGTGAGTTCAGTTGAACTCGTATCACTGCTCCCTGAAGGTCTGTAGTGTATGCTCAGGTCTCCCGGTGACGTTGCAGATTCCTCAACTCTCTGTCGACTGCCGTGGGCGGATGTGTTTCTTCGTTTCCATGAATAGTAAGCGACACCTACAAATGCTACCACTACAAATATGACGCCGAATAAAATTCCAGTCACCGATGCCGTGGAAATACTATTATTGCCTGAAATATATCGAAATTAAACTGTTAAGAAAATTGAATCATTTTTGATTCATAAGACTGAGTTTGTGTTGTCGTATTGAAAATGTAAAGTTTGTTGAATTGTGTATTAAAATAATTGTGTTGTGAAATCATGATTTGTAATTATTGGACATTCTGTAATAAGTCTTCTGTTATATCTGCTTTACCTCCTGGATCATATAACAGTACTTCTACTTCAGGTCTGTTTACTCCTTTTACTTCTATCCAAATCAGTCCTTTAACCTCTCTTTTTAGAAGGAATAAGGGTAAAAAAAGTTAAATTATTCTGGACTTGCAATTAAATATTCTGTATGCACTCATTTTTCAAGATCAGATGTCATATCTTTGGATGCAAATCCTTAAATTCGTTTTCATAAATCAATTCATTAAAATACACTTTCGAGGATTTGAACTCATTGTTATAAAATAAATTACGTTGGCCATGTTAATGGTCCTAGAAAAAAATCTACACTTCTTATAAAAAGTGTTCAGTTTGAGATTTGTTAACCCTTCAGGTATGTTATACCTAAAATAGATTTTGAAATGCAGTTTTTCATATGAATAGCAGAATGAGTTGCTCTTCTTTTTTCTTTTTTTTCTTCTTTTGCTATTAAAAATGGACATCAAAACAACATTTTTTTGGCATTAAAAACTTACTAGTTGTAAGCCCATTGCCCTCAACGGGGGGATTTTTTTACATTTTTGATAAATCAGATATTTATTGGCATGGAAAATCAAATGCAAACTTATAAAGTCTTTGATTATTCAAATTTTTTCGAATATTATGATCTATGGTGATACAATACTTCAGCTCTACACCAAGAAATGTCAAATTTTCAAACGTGGCGATATCAGAACATTCACGCGCGGTTTAAAATAAGCCGCTCCGATTCAATAAAACGACATTTCAAAAATGTGCTGTTCAAAATAAACTCTTATCATTGGGCGAATTCCATGGCAGGACCCTGGTCGCCAGATTTCCAAAATCACAGATCGGGACATTCACTATTTGGAAAATTTTATTCATGTACACATTTTCTGAAGTCGGGATTTTTAAGGGGACTTGCGATGCGAAACTCGGGATTTGTCTATTGAACTCGGGACAGTCCCGCTCAAATAGGGACGCCTGGCAACCCTGGGCAGGACCCACATTTAGCGCTATTAATATGAAGATAGACAATTTAATAACATGCACATTAGTGCTACTGAGATAATTTTTTGGATTCCGACATAGAGTGCATCATCTTTCACACTTTCTTCAAGTAACCGATTTGCAGATAGGATACTTTACATATACAGTGGAACCTCGATCAACCGTTCTCGCATAATACGTTTTCCCGGCTGGACCGTTTATTTTTTATAGTCCCGTCAAACTCCCATAAGAACAATGTTAAATAATCCCGCATTGACCGTTCCCCGATTTACCGATTTCCTCGATAAACCGTCTAAATATTTTGGTCCCGTCACAAATATTATCCTGATTGACCGTTTTTATTGCATATTTCTCATATCTCAGCAAGTAAGTTTGACAGCCGAGTGCAGGTGTTATGTCTAGACACGTTGGAATGCACTGTACATGTTAGACGCATTGGACGCTTGTGCTATTTTTTTTGGGTTGAAATCCACCAAACGCGTATTATTGTTTATGATGCAAATGTAGAATTGTTTAAAATTTATGATAATAATTATTCCTGTACAAAATACAAACTTTTTAGTCGCGTAGCTGGATTTGTACAAGTCAGTTGCGTTCAATATTGCCTCACATCTCGTATCAATTTTTTTTTCCAAATTGAAACTAAAATGCCGCCACCCATAAAGAAAACTAGAACTCTAGCTGAGAAGCTAAAAATAATTGAAGACGTCGAAAACAATCCAGGAGAAAGCCGAGTTGACATAGCAAAACGTCTGGGATTAGCACCGTCAACTCTAAACACGATTGTTGCTATGAAGAGTGACATTCGCAAAACAATTGAAAAGTGCGGCAAGACAGCGAATAAAAGAAAGTCTGCTAAGGAGTCTACTTTTGGAGAGCTTGAAGAGATTCTTTACACGTGGTACCAGCAGGCGCGAGCTGAAAACATACCTATTGATGGATCTATAGTCAGAGAAAAAGCTTTGCAAATAGCCAAAATAAAAGGGATCACAAATTTTTCTGCATCGAACGGATGGATCAACAGGTTCAAAGATCGGCATGGTCTTGTTTATAAAAAGCTAGCAGGCGAGAGCGCTGCTGTGGACCCAGACACAACCACATCATGGATAGCGAGTTTACCTGAGATCGTTGAGGGATATGAACCACGAGACATTTACAATGCTGACGAGACGGGTCTCTTCTTCATGTGCCTTCCGAATAGAACTCTCACATTAAGGGGCCAGTCCTGTCATGGAGGAAAAAATTCTAAAGAGCGGATTACAGTACTGCTATGTACAAATAGTGATGGGTCAGACAAAATGCGGCCAATTGTAATAGGAAAATCGCTGAAACCTCGATGTTTTAAGAATATAAAAACACTTCCCGTAAAATACCACGCCAACACGAATGCATGGATGACCACCGATATTTTTATGGCTTTCTTGAGGAATTTTGATTCCTCAATTAGTGCTCAGGGGCGTAAAATACTACTATTTATAGACAATTGTGCCGCCCATCCTCGAGATACTTCATTTCTTAAGAACATAAAGGTAGTTTATTACCCTCCAAATTGTACCAGTGCTTTACAACCACTTGATTTGGGAGTGATAAAGAACTTTAAACAACTTTAT
The DNA here is from genome assembly GCA_031772345.1 of Himalopsyche anomala. Taxonomy (NCBI): domain Eukaryota; kingdom Metazoa; phylum Arthropoda; class Insecta; order Trichoptera; family Rhyacophilidae; genus Himalopsyche; species Himalopsyche anomala. The sequence goes on from CM062827.1 coordinate 373,735, forward strand.
AGAAAGCAGTTGGTACAAAAAATGATATGCATGATGGACTCTGGAAATGTTATTAACCCAGCAACACTCAAGATAAATGTGCTGCAGGCAATACACTACACGGTAACTGCTTGGCATCAGGTCAAAGCTACGACAATAATGAATTGCTTCCGGAAATGTGGTTACACTTTCAGAGCAGTTATTTCTCAAGAAGAACTAATGGTAACTGAAGAGGAATCAAACGATTCATTTAATGATGACTGGCGTCTTGCAGCTCGGGGGGATCTTGACTTTGCAACATATGTGCAGTGTGACAGTGAGCTAGCTACCTGTGGCGTTGAAACAATCGAGTCATTATGTGATGCAACTAATGACAGCAGTGAAGAAGAAGATGGCGAAGATCATAATACCGAACCTATTCCGACATTTACCCAAGCATTATTGGCCTTCGAAAAAATAAAGTTATTTTTCTATTCCAAAGAAATCGATGAATCCGCTCTTAGAAAAGTACGCGAGTTTGAGGCGTCTTTGTTCCGATTAAAGTGCCAAACAACAAAGAAACAAACTAGCATAAAGGACTTTTTTAAAAAATAAATTTTATACACAGTATGTACAAGTAACTAATAATTATATATTTTTTTTATTTGAAGCTTTCCCGCATTCACCGTTTCCCGCAATTACCGTTTTTTTTCCAGGATCCCTTGGAAAACGTAAAATCGAGGTTTCACTGTAGTGCAATTTTTTTTTAAAGACCAACTGTTATAAAGTAATATACTTCAGCTCATTCAAATAAATAAAAGTCTGCGGTGTTCCATGCATCACCTGTAACCTGCAACAGTACTCTATCATTGTATTCCGTCGAATCGTCTTCCATAATGGCCGCACAAGTCCAATTACCGCTGTGTTCGTTAATAACGCCCAGAATGCGAATGGCACATTCGCCCCTGTTGAGGGCAGAGTCTTCGTCAAAGTAATAAAGCCCCATGATTGCTCTGAAAACGAAATGAATAAAAACTGTTAATTAAATTAGACAGAAAATCGATATAAATATAAATATTGTGGAAGAATCCATTGGGTAGATTGAATATAACCATTTAAAATCACTGTAAAAGTCGCATTGGGCTAAAATCTTACACATTATGCGCAGCAATTTTATTAGTAAATTGAACTTTGTAGTCTAGTAGTAATAGCTATAAGCGATAAGCAAACGAATGGTAACTGTGTTCAAATCCCAGCAAGGTCAATAGGAAATTTATATTTTCAATTATAATTTGAGATCATAGAAATAGGTGTTTGTGTTATCAATTTTTTTCCAAGACTTTCAAATACTCGTCGAGTCTATCTCATGTGATTTAATAAAATTTCAAAATATTTGGCGCTTAGGCAATTGTTAGCTGTAATGCCAAATATTCTGTTTTGTTATAGTAAATTGAGGAAACCATTTGAATCAATAAATGTTTTGTCGTGGCCATTAACGTCGTCATAAATTATGGATCAAGAAGTCAATTTCAATATACATATCGACTGTGGAAAGGAAAAAGGACGTAACCCACAGTTTTTTTTAAAACAGATTTTTTTTGATAATCACAATGTATCCAACTTATATACATGGTCTATCAAAAGGATGTAAGCTGCAAATGCCAAATTAGTATCTAAATTTAGCTTTTAAGTTTGAAAAAAGATGAGCCTTAGAAAATTGAAACCAAAAATTTTCTAGACAATTTCTTAAATTAATATTAGCTTATGTCAACTAAACACCAGTTTAGAAGTCTCCGTGCACTTTAAGGTTGTGAATATTTCATAATTTGCATATAGCCCAAAATCATCAAAACACGTTTTTTGTGCCTCCTGTAAAATTTGCTATATGTGGGCTACATCCTTTTTCTTTTCCTCAGTCGATATATTTGTGGTGATATACAGTGGGTAAGTATCATGTAATAGTTAAGCTCACCTGCAAATAGCTTGGGTATTTAAAAAGTTACGGTTACTAATGTTTATACCGAAGTAATGGTGTTTGAAGAGTCATGCACAAGGAGACACCCACAATTCATTTTAGCTATAGTAGCTCGATATAAAAAAATCATCTAATATCATGTCAGTATAAACGACAAGCTAATCAATTGATTTTACTTAAGAGTCCGGGTTTATCAATGACATGAGGAATATCTTCCCAGTTCCACCGGGCGCATCGAGGAAAAATAAGCCATCATTTCCATCATCAATTGCATTCATTAACGTATTGTACAATTCCTTCTGTTGTGGGTTCAACAGTAGTACATTCGTTCGAACTGATTAGTTCAATGCATCTCGATCATATTCACGTTCACGTTCCAATTCTCGATTGAAAGTGTCGTTCATTCCACGATCTGGCGTTGGCATTCCTAACTTGACTAACAAACTGCCGAACATGAGGTAACACATGACTTCGATCTAAAGTAAAGCCTGGTTATGTATCTCTTCATTCATCTTGAGATCGGGATTCCCTAAACTGACATGAATTCGATGTAAAATGTCTTCCGACATGTCATCCTTGTACTTGTTCCACAGTTCACATGGATTCGATGGGAAGCACGTCAAAATAATGATAGAAAATAATGTGGATATCTGACTTGGAGATTCAGAAACAATTTCCTCAGCGATTGTCGTGTCCCAATGAGTATCATTTTCAAGCAAATTGAGCTGTTGACATGCAAATAGAAGCATTCGTCATTTTTCGGATGAATTGTGTAAATATGACCAAGAGCATCAGTAGTCATTCGGGTGGTCAGGAACCGCATCGCCTTGCTTTCGACGTTAAAATTTCTTCGATATAGCGTTCCAAGTGTAATAACGTGGCGTCTCAGAGTAGAACAATGTTCGTGCAAACAGCGTAATATTGTTGTCAAAAAAATTATCATACCTAATTATAAACATAACCTTATTTCAATATTATCTGATTTTCTTTCGTTTTCATTTCATATCATCGATTTTTATTATTCTTATCCATACTCTAAATTTTAAATTATTTAATAGTCAATCGTATGCAGAAACAAATAAATGTAGGAAAGAATGCCATCTAGTGGATGAAATCAGCATACAACGACATTTTCATTATTTCAGGCTGTTCGTCATTTGAAAACTGTATGAGAATATTAATTTTATTCATAATTTCTTTCCCGTGATATTTTTCCGATGTTTTAATGCTTATTCTGCTATTCTAGGCAAAGACGAATTTAATAAATCAAAGATCATTGAAATCCGTGCAGCAATTCTCGAGATATACGTGGTGTAAATAACCCCACTTTGTTTTATATATATATATTAATTATTATGTTAAATTGTTCCGAAGAAGCTTCTAAAAGAGGCGAAACACATGTTAAACTTAGTTATACTAGTGGAATAACAAAGTTATCAATCGATCGAATTGAGAATTGATATCAAAGTGAACGTACATATTGGTAACAACCGTTGATAAAACGAGATTTATTGCTCACTAACTGTTCTGGTTAATTTGGAGTTTTATATAATTATTTAAAATTCATTAAATTCAATTTTCCCTGTAGGATATCATTATGCATTATTCTATCAAAGATTTGCAGAGAACTCACTCCTTTTTGGTTACTTTTTCATCAATGTTGAATCCTGTACCGTCAGGTAGGAAAAATCGGCAATATTTCAAAGCTTTTCTACTTTCGGCTGTCACACATTTGATTTTAGCGGTGGTATCTCTCTCGGCAAATACGATCGGTTCCAGGGCCGCCAGGGCGCCGCCCACCCTAACTTCGGTGAAATCTACTAATTCAACTCCCGTTTTTTCCCGTTGGCCCATGTTGCATTTCCAAATACCGTTATCGTTACTGTTACTCTCGTTGAATGTCACCGAACATATTCCTTCATCCAAGTACTCGTTTGCAAACCTAGAACAAAATTAAGAGTGATATTTATACAGTGACATTCCTAGGCTACGTGCCGCCCCTAGGCAGAGCCCTAAAATAGCATCCATTTTTTCATTATTTCCTATTATTCTAGGAATACATATATACATATAGAAGTTTGAATCCTCTACTCACCTATGCACATACTCAAACAAATGTTTTGTCACTTATTTAGTTTTGCTTTCAGATGATTCATAATATGTGTACCTTATTGACAAAGATCCTCATGAATAAATATAATCCAAAAACCTATACTATTGTTCAATTTTTATGAAAAAATAACTATTACCTCCACTACACATCATAAAAAATAATGTAAATTTAAAATGCACACACATTACATAAGTATTTATTCTTCAATTGGTATTCTGTTTATCACATACATACATTGAGGCATCATATTTATTCTTAACCAAATTTGTGTCAAAAGTATTAAGTCATTTAAAAAATCTGTGATCATTTGCCGCTCCATAGGACTTGTCGCCCCTAGGCAACTGCCTACTCGCCTATGCCCTCAGGCTGTCCCTGTATTTATAGTATAAATGAAGAGGCGATCATTATTTTATTGCATTGCAGGTTACCAAAATTACAGCCTAGATTTTCCCTGTTGTCTTTTGTTTCAAACTGTAAACGTAGGTCAATATATAAATGCCACATATACTAGTAGTACAGGTGTATATTTAGAAAGTGATATTGATAATGAAAATGAATTTCAGAAATTGTAACCGATGTATCCATCTAAAAAATAGGGTAAAATAGTTTAGGAGGACTTACTTTACATAGATCATTTGACAATTTAATTATTAAAATCGTAGGAATGAAAATGAAACAAACTTACCAGTACGGTTGGTCATAATATGTTTGATTTACTATTTTTTGGGCAAAGTTGTTTGTAAATATTGACCCATTCGGATGCTGAAGCCAGCAGTAGGAAATGCTCATATTTGCATTGCATTCTACGGTGAAGCGTTTGTTTAATACGGCAAGTGTCGTTTTCACCAAATTTCTGTTTATGTCCAAGATCCTTGAAGCTAAAAATATATAATGTACATAGTTTAGTATTTTATTTGATAGTTATTTCAACTTCAGCTATCGAGTGAATAAAGAAAATTGTTGACCTAAATACAGTATAATTTTGACCTTATTATAACCAAGTAAATGGAAATTTAATCAATAGAAAATAGTTAGGTCATTTTATTTATTATAGAATTTTTAATTAAAATTAGACTTGTGTCATTCATCAACAAATACAGACTTGATCTTTCGATGCACGAGTCACTCGTTCACCTCTATGGAAATGCATGTGGAAATAAAAGTGGAATTATAACAAATGAGGGTTTTATTTTTTGAATACTAATAATTTAGGTCTACTGAAGATTTCATCGAAAATATTCAGTAAACCACTAAAATCGAAACATTTTTCAACAAACATTCTGTTATCAAATCTGGATTGCAAATAACACTTTGGGAAAATAAATAACTTTATAAAAATAAACACATCAACTCGCCATGGCCGTTATTGAAGCTTAAGACGAGGAACACAAATAATATTTTAATTACCGGTGGAACCATTTTACACAGAGTTCTAACGAGACCTGGTTAGCTTAAGAGAAGTACATTTTATATATAGCTCATATTCCTCCCGAATAAAAACAAATTAATCAACTGATAGCCCCTTTCCTGAGAAGGGTTACGAGGTCAAAGGAAAGCGTGCAATGGAGATATTGCTTAGAAGTTATTTTATAATGTTTGTTACCCCCGATATTAAATGCGGCGATAACATTTTTCATCGCTTTATTGTTACCATTTTTGATCTTTCGTGTGAGCATCGATAATAGTAATAGATAATGATTTATAGGGTGGTCATTATTTAGTTGAATATTTCTATTTTAATATAAATAGGAAACAGTTTGGTTGATTTTTTAAATATTTTTTTGTTATATCTCTTATATTTTTATATATTATCAAAGAAATATTAATAATTTCACAGCAATCAATCAATAATTTTTATTATTTTCAATGATTAAGAATTCCTATAAAAGAAAATATATTCCCTCACTTTAGGCTTTCTAAATACATTTGCTATTATTATTATTGCAAAAACATAGGCACATTTTTGACAAGTAATGGATGCACACAAAATCGCAGAACACGAAAAAATATAATATTTGGTTAAAGAATGTTACTGCTTCATTTTTTTCTTATCTAACAACAAATAAATGTCTTTATTGATACAAAAAAAAGCATAGTTAAACAATTTTAGTTTCTGAAGTTTTTTTTTAGCCTTATGTTAGAAAGTAAATTGTAATATTTATGTAAGATTTCTGATATTTTGTCAAAAAGTGTTCATTGGGTTATATTACAATCACCATCAAGTTAAAACACTAAACTCACTACATACTTTCATATATTGTTAGCATATGCGGAAGTTTCGCAATAGTAATTTAATTTCTACTGGTTTTAAGTAAAAAAATGCTTTTTAGAGAGGTTCTCGACACAGGATTTGGATGCGAATCCTGTATTACAGTATGGAAGTACTAAGTTATGTGCTTTTTTTTTTAAGCATGACTATGCACCACCCCAATTATAAGCCTAATTTATGTCCGGTAAAATCGGAGCGTTGCACAATAAAATTTGTGTACCAAAAAAGTGATGTTTTAAAAAAACTCGCAAAGATGCACCGAATCCAGTTTTAATCTTTGGACACGGATTGTTGAGGGCATTCACGCCACTGCGTGTTCACCCAGTACTTCTAGGTATATCAACTATTGAATGATTGCTTACTATTTAAGACACTATTTTTTCATTGGAAAATATAGGTTAAGAAACATTCTTATCTAATAAGAGTTCGATTATTGATTTACAGTTAATTCACTGCCACCGTAATAATTGTTAAATCCACACGTATATATATCATTTTGAGTAGTGGTTTTGTGTAAATCATAAAATAATAAAAGTGTAAACCTGGTTTTTCCAATATCAATATTCTCTTTAGGGTTCCTACTTCACTTCCCTCAGTGTATCCCAAGTTGCATTGCCAGTTTCCATAGTCTTCCTTAGCGGGACCTTCGATTGTCATTCCGCATTCCTTGTTCAGTAGTCCGTTTCCAAAATAACTAAAACCAGTATTCAATAAAAAAAATGTATTTCTGGATTACAATATTGTATGAAATAATTTTCCAAAATTTGCACTGCACGAATTTTCAGAAAATTAAATTGTAACAGCGTTTTAATGTTTTTAAAAATCTGTGGAATCGGTTTTGAGACCTTCTTTCAAAGTAACCAGAAACATACTACAGTTGATTACCAACCCTCAACTGGGATAAGAAATTGAAATTTACTGCAGAATAACTATCCGTGTGAAAACTGAATACAGAAACAACCACAGTTGATTGAGCTTCCCATGAGTAAACTTTATTTTTGGAATAAAAACTCTCAGCTTTATATAGTTTTTTTTTTAAAACCAAATATTTTTGTTTTCAGTGATATCGGTACTATAGTATCAAACATATAACATAAAAAAAATAAGGAACAAACTTCTTTAAATAAAAAAACAATTTATTTAAGTATTATTTTATTGCACAATCAAAACTTAATTAAAATTTTGCCGATTAAAAGGTAGTAAAAACTTGCATTGATATAATTTTACGAGGTAATAAAATATGGTTACGATTTGAAAATATTTTTGTTTTTTGGGGTGTTATCGGCAATTATTTAATTTCTTGTCAAATAAGTGTTCTATAATAATTTGAATTATAAAGTATATTCAAGATTTATTAGAATATAAACATAAAATCTCAAGTATTTTAAAAATAATATAAAAATCACAATATCTAGGTTAAAGTAAGAATATAGAACTGAAAATGTTCTGGTAACTTTCATTAATTTGGAAGTGTCAATCCCTATAGTTATTACGTTATTAGTTACCTTCAAAAACCAAACTGCAGAGAAGAAAATACTAAATAAATCAGATGCTTTGCTGAAAATTGAAAACTTTAGAATTGTCAGTTGAGGGCCTTAAATTTATGAAGTCTGCCTTTGAGATCTGAGACAGTTATGCAAACATTGAAGTAAATTAACATCATTTCAGATATCGAATGAATGTGCTCGATGGAAATTCTTATATCAAATTTGGTACACTTCCGTAAGTTTTAACAATCTGGGTTTCGCCATTCTACTTCTCCAGGCAATCGACCTCTGCAACTCTGATTGTCAGTGAACAGTTTGTATTGATTATGTATGAAAAATAATTTAGAAAATTATGTAACATCATTATTTAATTTGAATCATTATTTTTTCAAACTTTTATAAAGGTTTTGTCTTGTTTTACTTTTGACCGCTGCGGGCGACCAACTACTGAAATTAGCGGCAGCTGTCTACTCACAGCGTATGTGATAATAAGGGTATTAATTGTAAGTCAAAATTAAGCTTAAATAAAAAGAAGCCTTGGTAATGCCTATTCTATTTTAAGTTGTTTTAATAACAGCAATCAAAGATGAATTCAGATAAGACTATTCGCAAACATGCTGCCCATTGGTCATCGGTCAAACGGGAGCAGTGTAGGCATTTCCATGTTTTAATATTTTATCGATAATCACATAAACTTCAAAAACCTACAAAGACTATTTGTTAAGTAAATATTTCCCCAAGCTAATTGAATGTCATTAAAATCAAGTCATTAGTAAAGTTAATCTATTTCGCCATCAATAGCTTTAAACTAGCTAGCTTTAAACAGTGATACAATTATTTCTTATATAAACACGATACATTTATTTACTTAACGTCAGTTCAAGTTCATTCGTGCACTTGAACACCTGAAGATGCCGAAAAACGAAACCCGGGTCGTTGAAAATTGGTGTAAATGTACATAATTTGAACATTTCAAATTTAATATTGAAATTTCACCAAGCACCTTCAGTCGAAATCTTATATTTACATAAATGTTTAAATAAAGACACATTGTATGTAAATTTCATTTCAAAGTCAAACTTGTCACGGAATTAATCGTACTCTATCTTATGCAGTTGAACATGTCGATTCTTATTTAAAAGCATTGGTCTGGCGATGTCTTGGCCACCCATTGTGCATAGATAAGAATAATTAGGAGAAAATATTATCACTCAGCTTAAAATTTATCAATGGCCTTCTGAATTGATTCTACTGTTGATTGTTAATGACTTTGTTGAGAAAGTACATAATCACATAGACAATTCCAATCTCTGCAGGTCTTTGAATTACACGTGATCATAAGAATCCATAATTATTAAAACAATATTCTAAAGGTCATAAAGTAAACATGCCTACTGATTTTAAAAAGGTGATTATTATTTAATTATTTTGAATGCTGGTGACATTTATTATTATTCTGCTATATTTCAAGATATTTCCTTTCACGTAAAGCAGTGATGCACAAACGCGGCCCGCGGGCCGCATGCGGCCCTTTTTGAATTTTGTGGCGGCCCTTAAATCTCTTTCTCAAACATACTTTTTTCACATAAAACATTTATTAAACAAATTTAAGCAAGCTTTTTCTTCAATGAAGGATAATAAATCGGTTCATAGAAACAGGCTTACGAATATTATGTCAAATTAAAAAAAATAGTTAAAAATTAACAAAGATCATGAACGCATTAACTTATGAATTGCATATAAATGAAACATAAATATTTCACAATGAAATGATTTTTAATAAGCAAGTAAGTACTCATGATATTTTTTTTTTGCATGGCTTATTTATTTTCTAAATAACACGGTCAAAATAATAAAATGGAACCTATTACTCATTTATCTAAATTCACTTAATCTTTTTTACACGTTTTTAAGGCTGTTTTACATGGAACATACATATTTTCTATATAAAAAAGGATTGAGCGTACTTTAAATCATTTTTTTCTTTGCGGCCCGAACCAACGATAAATTTGTTTTATGCGGCCCGCTAGAAGGTAGAGGTTGTGCATCACTGACGTAAAGGATATAACACGGATGAATTAGGAAGATTAGCTTGTTTGTTCGAAATTGGTTAACTATTTAACTGTGCCCCATTTCATTTCTAAGATTTCTTGATAAAATAATTAATTCATATTCATCAATAACGCTCAAATTAAAATTCACTTTAAATTCATATCCGATAAAATGTTTACAATATAGACAAAATTTAAATCTAAACCATTTAAAATCAATAGGCATTACTATGTTATAAAATTTTGACGATAATCACATTTAATTTCAAAAACCTACAGAGACTATTTACGTAAGTAAATATTTCACCAGCTATTTGAACGTCATTAAAATCAAATCATTTGTAAAATCAAATGCATCTGTGCACTTAAACGCCTGACAATGCCGAAAGGCTAAAACAGGGTCTTAGTGACAAAACTTGTGTGAAAGTACAAAATTTGAACAATTCAAATTTGATATTGAAATTCCACCAAACCTTCAGTCGAAACATTAAATAATAATTAAAAAGCTTTTTTATTTTTATCTCAATGTGTTATATTTGTTAAATGAGGTTGTATTTTTTAAGGCTTTGTAGTAATATCATACCTGTATCGATTTTTTCCTATTCCATCTCCCAAATTGAAACCCTTTTTGTCACGTTTTCTTTCAAATCGACAGAAATCCAATGCCTTTATAGAATTCTTTAAATTGCAGTACAGTCGAGCTACATTTTCCCTGATATCAATTTCAACACCGACATCTAAATTTTCACCTTAAAGTAAAAAAAACAGCTACAGTTACGACTAATACCGATTTTTTTTCAACTGTGTCCGTTTCCAACGCGTAGCACGCAGAATCCTTACGGAGCATCTCAATGCAAGTTTTTCTACGAGAACTAATTTTAATTCAGTCCCTCGACCTCTCTTCTTTTAGAGAGAGTAAGGATAGAAGAAGGGAGTGAGGAGATGAATAGAAGTTAGCTATCCGCCATCGAATGGGTAAAAAGGAAAGCAGATGTGACACTGCAACGGCGAGGATAACGTCGACCCGTTAAGCTTAAGGCCTCACTAATAAGTTATACGGTGATTACAGAATTTTATCTACATTCGGTGGCTCTGCGGCTTGGTATTCAACAGCTAACTGAAATATTGATATCTATTGACTTTTCAATTCATATTGTATATGTTCATGATATTTTCAACACAGACGCGCTACTCACTCATGGAATTTTGAGTGCAGATTTTTTTCTAATCCTGTCTGCCTTTCGCTATTTCTTTGTAATAACTTCCTTAAAAAAAAAATAGTGAGCAACAGCAATATACTAACAAAACGGCTGCAGCTAAAATTCTCAAGAACAACCATGGGAAAATGGCGGACCGTGTGGTAGAGTATTAAAAATTGTATAAATTTAAAAATAATCATTTTAAGTTGCTTTTAAAAAAATAATAAAAATTCGTCAATAAGCATTTCTAAATTGAATCGACTGTTCGGAGGGTTAATCTTATTCAAATTAATAAATTTAATTTTATATATAATACCTATGTAGTGATAAAAATGGTATTTGAAAAAATTATGTAGACAAAATAAGCCGAAATATCAAAAAAAGTATACAATAATGGTATACTAATTTCTAAGTTTGATCCACATAATGTGAAATTGAGGTTATTATTTGCAAGCTCTGCTTGTTCCAAAATGGCTGAAAAATGGAACTTGGATTTCATTTTGTAAAAATATACATTTTAAAAGTATTTTTAGTTATACATTACTTATGTTATCGAACCAAGTTTGAGACCAATTTTTATAAAAACTTTTAAAATGTATTTTTATATACTAAATTACATTCGTGGGTCACGTTTCAACAATTTTGGAATGAGGCTGGTTTGCAAATATTTAGCCTCAATTACTTTATTTTGCATTTATATATTTTTCTAGCAGCAAAATGTTGTGGGGGGTTGTAACAAGATTAACCGCATCGAGTCACACTAACCCTAGGTATGCTACTTCCCATCCTAATTAAAAAAAAAAAAAAAAATTTGCCCTTTTTTAATGTGGCCCATGGTCAATCTTTCATCTTCAATGTGGCCCGACAGCCATAAGATTTACTCGCCCATGCTCTTAACTTTATGTATAAATAAGAAATATATTTTTGTTTTGAACTTATTGAACCTCAGCAGCGTTAAATTGACAAATGTGCTAAATGCCCCACCGAATTACAAATCACGCACTTGTTCTTGTTTCAGCAGAAAAAGTTTCAAAAATGCATTGGTTGAATACTTAAATATGCGGACGTTAAATTCATATAGTTTTAAATTCTTAAATATACGCTCAGTCAGGCTGAATATTTTTTTTTGGAACCAAATGGAACTACTGAGCCTTGAATGTAACCAGCTTAATATTAATATTTTGATATTGTGCAAAATAGTTACTATTTATGTTAACAACGCTTTCTGATGTTATTTCCTCCACTCGCCCGGGTAGAGCTAAGGTGACTTTCCAATTGCCCTCAAAGTTTTTTCTCGTCTTTTCGATTGGCAGTGAACATTTTCCCTTAATGAATGATCCTTCAGAAGACATGTCTTGGATTATGGAACAATACAAACTTTGATAAGGCGAAAAGTCAATGGTTGTCGTTGCGGCACCGTCAATGTTTATAACATTATGGTCACCATTTTTGATTGTATTCTCTGTAAAAAAACTTCAATTTTAGCCATGAAGTTATTAGCCTTTTCTTACCAGGAAGACTGAGCCTTTCTAAACTAAAAATATTATCATTATCATCGATTATCCTGTTTGTAGTTTATCCGTGCTTAAATAGAATACATATTTTATGAATATTTGCGATTCACTCGGAGAATTGTTTTATGCCTCAACAAATGTTTGCGTAATAATCTTTCTGAAGAATATGGAACTGGTGTTTTCTTTTTTGTTTAATTTTTCTGTTTGCAGTCAAATTAAAATAAAACAAAAGTTGTCTGAGTTTAAAATTAGTAAAAACACAATAATCCTTTGTACTTCATTCCACTTTATTTAATATGTCAGGACCGGTTTCGCTCATTACGAGCATCGTCAACTGATAAGAAATATAATTTAACAGTGCTATTTATACAAAAATGAACAGTTATAAACAACAATTGGCATTGAAAAGAAATTACCAATTACATTAAAAGTGATTCTAAAATAGCACAAAATTAAAATGTTTAACACAGAGTTTACACAGAGTTTAAAATAGTTTGCGACTGTGAGGCCAGTCCTTGAGTCGTGAAAGTTCTCATCCGATTGAAAGCATATTGAAAATGAAAATCTTTTATTAGATAAGTTATTTCATTGATGGAATGATATTTACATCATGGCCTTCGTTAATCCCTGATGTAACAAATATGATTTGATTGAATTCTAGAAAAGATGATACTGGATGCGTTACATAGGATAACTCAATCTCAGTACAAAATAAAGTCAGAAAGACTTAGGCTAATGCCGAATTACAAGACAAGATAATTGAAAATTTCGCTAATAAAAACATTCTGGTTTTCTCAATCTAACAAACGAGAAAGAGAACGGAGATGCAAGAGAGTAAAAATAAATTAGCAATCGCGTTAGTCATAACACAACACTGACTTCTGTTGACACTTTATTGGAGTACATTGACCGATAGGTATTCGAATATAATGATACAATATTTAACCCTTTGGAAAACTGATATTAAATCATTGTTTAAAGATTCCCGTGAACAAATCAAAATAGGAGATATTCTTTGTAAATATTATGTACTAAGCGTGTTGAAAAATAATGGCCTGCTTTATAAATGTATAATAATATTTTAAAACGGAATAAAAATAATAATGATTCCCATTATTCGTGTTTTTCGATTATTCGTGCGACCTTTTCTCGACTTTAGCCCAGATAATCGAGTGTACTGTACATAATATTGCAAAAAAAAATATTGTTTTTTTTTTGTTTTTACCTTGTCCGCTTCCAATGTGGAGCATATGAACTCCTAATGGACTTTATCTCAACAGAAGTGTTTCTACGAGAACTGCTTGTTACTCAGTTGCTCAACCTCTCTTTTTCCAAAGAGAGTAGGAATAGAAGGAAACGGCTAGGACAGGACTAGTGGTTAGCTAATCGCTCTCGATACGCCCCGTTCATAGGATAGGATTTGTGGGAGGGGAGAATTCAAGACATCACATACATCCATGCCTTTGAACAGAAATTCATAAATCGATTGAAAAATCAATTTATAAAACTGCCTGTACTGGGATTCGTAACCGTCACCTCCGTAGTGGTAGCCAACGACGTTGACCACTCGACCACATAGGCGGCCAATATATATATATAAATTTGCATTTTAAAGTATTATGTACAAACTTTTCACAATCACAGTGAATAATCCTTCTAAAGTCTCTCCTTCTTTTACAGAACGCAGTCGCCACCTGCCTTCATCGCTTAACGCCACTTCCTTGATCTTAACACTGCACTCTGATGTCCATTTTGATATTCTGTAATTTTAATAATTATGCCCCGTTAAATGATTTGAAGAAAATGAAATACACAGTTGAGTTTGGACAGAGCGTCTAATCCTTTCAAAATGTACAACAGTTTCAATAATTGGGTTCCTCTATAAATAGAAACAATATAAATAAACAAATTATGCTCGGCAAGAAGTATAGCTTTCGTCTCATAAAATTTGTCTTTTGTGAAACGTCTAATATAACCTGCAAAGTTAGAGTTAAGTGGAATAGTAATATAAAGAATGCTTATCTTCTTCAATAGTGTCTCGAGCACAGAATCGTACCTTCCAGTATTAGTTGTAAGATTGATTGTTTCATATGACGGTGTTAGAAGACTGCACTTTACTTGTTTTGCGACTGTTTCTTTCAATGACACCATAATATTTTGCCCTTCGTAAACTTCTATAAATGGCGGGAACGCTAAGCCATGTACTGCTATATCTGGTTTCTGGAACTCCAGATTGGCGCAGTAGACTAAAAAAATCAAATTCAATTTGTAGGTTTATATTTAACATGACGTCCACCACCATTCTCGAATGAACTCGAAACTAGAAACACGTGTGACTCCAATATAATTTAAAAAAAAACATCGAATGCCGCCTTGCGGCTGTTGTTTATGTCAGTGCTCCGCGACCGCTGCGGCATGGGTCGGCGCTAGGTGTGCCGCTTGCATTGATCGTTGAAACATACATACATAAATCAATCTATTAAAACTGTCCGTACTGGGATTCAAACCCGTGACCTTCGTATTCTAAGTTAATGACGTTGACACTAACTCACTCGGCCAGTAATTAATCTCAAGTTTTTAATTAAAGAACATTTTACAGTAAAAAACTGAATTTTCGCAAGGTGCGCAAAACAATCTTGCGCAGGCTGTATATTTTGAAAGAAACTGAAAATTTGTTTACATGCACCTGCTACAGGTCTGCACAGGGCGAAATTTGATGAAATTACACAGTCCTTGCCTGGCCAATTCAGACTCAGACCCGATTCTTATAGCCACACTAGTTACTCGAACCCGACCCAAATCTATAAATCTGGGCCAAAAAAACCCCTTTTTTTTAATGATATTTTATTGGAATGTTTATAATAAAAGCTAACTTCAAAAGTCACCAAACGTTACGTAGCTCTCCCATTTCAGTAATGATTTTTGTAATATATATTTACTGTGCAAAAAAATGACTATACTTAAAGACGATCTAATAAAACAACCATCAATCCGTCTAGTCATAAGTACTGATGCTTCACATTTAAGAACGACTATAAACACCAGCTGCTGCACCTAGCGTCAGGTAATGCTGTGGGCGACTGACGGTATTAATTGTACAGCGAAACCTTACTTATACTTTTCCTTGATAAATATGTTTGTGCAAGAAGACTTCACGACATCCGGACGCTGTTATGCTCATAATAACTAGACAAGCGGCATTTGGCATCTAGATGCTACATATGGCGCTCTTTCGCTGCGTCAGGCGTAATAAAGAGTCTAAACTAGTTCATTTTCATGTAAGCGTTAGTCGGCCACGTACGGTATCACACTGTACGCAGACTACAGCTTTAATTGTACACAAACACCCAAAAGAAAACATTTTTATGAAAATATCGTCCTTATCCGCCCGAGCGTTGCCCACAGGCCTTTACCCGGCCCGGGTTTGTGCAGACCTCTAGCGTCCAGAGAACATCAAGGTATAAAATAAACACAACAAATTGTGTGATGAGACCCACCGCACATACCCCAACAACAACAGCATCAACATTAATAGTTAATACACGTATTGCACTCATTCCTAGCTACACTAAAATGTCAATTAAAACACCATCACCTCTTTGGCCATATATCCGATCTTTGATTGATATCTATACATCAAATTATGGGGCTGGTGGAGCCACTTAACAAAAAACAGCATATTTACTACAGATGAGCTCAGCATCTGTCATTAATTCACACTCACTCACGTAAGCAACTGGATATTTTCTATTTCCACGATCAGATTTCGTGTGTGGATAGGGATAAAAATATTACAAAGTGAAAAATCAATTCGTAAAAGCTTGACTGCACAGCCGAGCAGGACTCGACTCCAGACTCCCAAGAACATATATAGAAAATCTTAAAAAATCATTTATAAAATATAAAAAACTTTTACCATTCGGA
Source organism: Himalopsyche anomala (assembly GCA_031772345.1). NCBI lineage: Eukaryota > Metazoa > Arthropoda > Insecta > Trichoptera > Rhyacophilidae > Himalopsyche > Himalopsyche anomala. The sequence goes on from CM062827.1 coordinate 390,225, forward strand.
AACAGTAGAACAGCGACAATTAAATGCTTGTTAAAAATCATTTTTAATTGTTTTTTAAACTTATTAACACGATTTATTAATCACGCAAATTATTCAAAATATTATGCATGCAAACTTATCACATCATCTTATTTTATTACAAAACAAAAGAAATTTGAGTGATCTTACACATTGCAATTGTAAAAATAAAATGATACATAATTCTGTGACAGATTATGTATGTATTACATGCATATGTGATTGTCTCAAATTCATTTTATCTAATCATTCCGGAATGATTAATTGGATCGGCCAGTCATTGGCGGATCCAAGGGGAAGGCCATGGGGGCCATGCCCCCCCCTGAGGAGAATTTATTTTCTATTTTATTAAAACTTTATTGTGAAATAGGCTCCTTAATCGTTTAGTTTACTATGTTTTGTAGAATACATACTTAATTATGTATTGACTATTTTTATATAGATATATTAGCTTAAAATCATTTATTTTTTAATGTATTATGTATGTATCATGTTTATTTTCAAATTTAATGGCCCCCTCCTTGGACAATTTCTGGATCCGCCAATGCGGCCAGTATTCAGGTAATTTTATCCCAAATCTTCACATATTATATTTTAGGGGCATCAAATTTATGCCAAAGATTGGTGTACAAAATAATATGTGAATCAGTCTGTCTTGAAACTTTGAATACCAAAATTCCTTAAACATTGTAGTATATGAGCTCAAAACGACATAAATTCAATATTAATGCCACAAGATCAATTGAGACATTAATATTGAATTTAAAATCATTAATAACAGTAAAAACTAAATCGCATAATGAAAATTTTACATTCAAGTAATAATTTTTTTAATTAATTGCATCGACTCAGTAGTACTGGAGCATTTGAAATCTTCGAATTTTTAAATAACTTTAGCTCAAGTCTGAGTTTGAAGTTAACGGACAAAGTGGGACTCTCAACGACGCTCCCCGGACAAATTTGTATAAATTATTAATTGTTTATGTATTGTTAAATTTTAATATTAATTAATTAATCTTCCCTTGAATCTAAAGTTGAATTGGAGCTTCTCTCATAAACCTTTAACACCTGAGTAACAAACATCACATCGAAAATAGGATCGAGCAGCGACAGGTACAAAGTGACCCCAGACGTAATATCCAGTGTAATATTTGCATTGGATTTATCATTGTAGATTACAATAATATCAGCAAGATATTATTAGTATTTGCCGAATGGTTAAAATAAGAAGAATTTTGCAATGTGAATGCACTCCATAGTAACTCGAAGGTTAATAATTAATTTATTTTTCAATAGTAACTTCTTTCCTTGCTAATCAAATAACTTCTTTTGGGCTTCTCTCCCATTTTGTCTCCTACTTTAGTTTGAAATTCAATTTGATTGCGCAAACAAATATTTTACCCTTATATTGTTTCACATTTATTATTATGAGCCATATTTAATTGTTATGTATTGTCAACTGGAGCTAGTTTTTGAGTAGGTCGAATTGCAACATTAGCTGGAGAGGCTAACATCTATTTGTGTGTGCCGGTTTACGTGGGTTTCGATCCTTTTACTTGTACTATTAATTTAACTTTGTATGTCAAGCCGTTATTATTAACCATGTGTTGTCAACTGGAGCCAGTCATTGAGCGTCTGAAAAACGGTCTCAGCCAGGACCTGTCTCTATGTGTGTTGAGGCGGTCTCAACCACTCTACTAATATAATTTGTATTACTTTTAAGGTGTTCACTGTCAATACTGAGTGGAAATGCATTGTATTAAAAAATTCTCTTTTGTACTAATTAAGCAATTATTTAATATGATCAAGACAGGCATTTGCATGAAAATGCATCAGGTACATCCTACGGATAGTACCCGGTGGTCGTCTGGTATGCTGGAATCCCACCTCTGTTGAGCACATCATTCAGCCGGTTCAAATGTCTCTCCATGACCACTGACATAACGGGTCGCAGTCTTGTACACTCTCTAGTCTTTAAGTTTCTCATCTGTCAGGTAATATGATTCCACCGTAAAGCAGCACTGATAGAATGCAGGTTGGAAAAATGGCATTCTGTTTTAATTTCTAATTCCTTAACGAATAGTAAGCTCTTTTTTTGTGCTACCATTGGTTCTGTATCTCAACAGAGAAGGGACAAGGTGACACTATTTCTACAGTATTTGATTGATGGACGTATTATACTCTACCTTTCTGTTATTATTTTGATTGTAAATTTCATTGAGATCAGTGTTTCCCAACGTAGGGAAATTTGAATGTTTTGGGGGGTAAATCTAAATCTGTTGTCAGATTAAAAAAAAATGTTTTCCAACTTTTAAAAATTAAATTGATGTTTGTAGATATAACTGATGTGGAGATACAGTATCGAGAAAGTGATCTTTTAAAACACTATTCAACATAAAAATACAACGGTGTGGTTCTGTGTCAAGACAGTTATGATCAGTGTTCCCTCTAAGCCAGAGGTTAGCTGTGCTGGCCAATTCAACAAATGCACGACATAATTTATCATTTTGTATATAAAAAATATTAATAAAAACACAATATTCTTTTGTACTTCATTCCGCTCATGACCTATTAAATAAAGTGGAATGAAGTACAAAGGACTATTGTGTTTTTATTAATATAATGCCTTTCCACCAAGTATTGACATAGAACACCCTAAAAGTGATAAATAGTGTTCTTTTGTTTTGATTTGCAAAATAAAAAATATTAACAATTGATTTTTGATAAAAAAAGTTTTTACCAATAAGTGTATTAAATAAAACATAAGAAATAACAGAATTCATTCTTTTATCTTTTTATATAAAATAAAATCAAGCACAAATTAAGAAAATAAGCAGAATGAAACAAATGAGTCGATAATAAAGCTATTAACATATTTTATGAATTTATTAATTTTTTTCTAGATTTTCACGTGGTTTCTTACAACTAATCATTATGGTATATACTCCATTTAGATCAATTTCTTATTCTGATGATAATAATGTAATTCTTGTTAAATTATTTGAACATTCAATTCTAATTTATTTCAGTTAAATAAGGTTATTTCAATTAAAAAATATATGTTTGAAAAGTTGTGGGATTTATTGCCAACCCGAAATTAGTGTGTGAGCGTTTTTTAGATTGCTGCGCGGCCATGCACGCGCACAGCTTGGAGGGCTTAAAAAATACTGTTGCTATTCCCATCATCAAATTTTGATGAAATGAATGATTTCTTATTGAAAAAAATAAATCATCTGAGCATTACGAACCGTGGAGATTTACTATTATATTTGACCAAAATTATGACTTCACACAACACTTTGCAGCTCATATCAAGCACAAGAATCGCACTAGTTTGCAAAAATGGGGCATGGCACAAATAAGGTTGGGAAACACTGATTAAGATGCTATCATTATTGAAAATGTGTTTAACTTTTTGCACATTATCATTTTTTAATTTTACAATCATACATAATAATCAATCTTCGAAAGTAATACTTATCTGATTGAGTTACACAAATCATCTATGTATTTTAATTTGCATTTTGTCCTATTTGCATACATGTGCAGGTTGTTCTAGACTTACGACCGAGATACTGACCTTCGGTAGTAAGTTGAATTGGATGTGACTCGAAAGTCATACATTTTTTTTTTAAAATTTTTCTCACAATTCCAAAAAAAATACATTCATTTAAATAATCTTAAAAAATTCTCATCATCAGTGGATAACTAATCGCTCTCGCTACGCCCAGTTGTTGAAGGATCGTAAATGGTGGGAGGGACAGTACAAACACCCATGCCTTCGAACAGAAATCGATAAATCAATCGAAAAATGCGGTTCGTACTGGGACTCGAACTTGTGAGATCCAGCACGCAAGATTGTTATGTTAACCGCTACGCCATAGGAGTCGACATAGATTAATAAGGGTTAATCAAATATTTATAAGTATTATTTAGTAATCACATTCTCAAATAAAAGAGGTAGGTTTCGTCTGATATAAGACTCGTAAGAAGTATATGAACTGCATTGCCGAGGGTGCAAGACTACACAAATTGGACAAACTAAACCGACAGTTATTATTTAAGTGTAATACAAGCCTATAGGCTGATTTAGCTCTCGGCAGTCCATGTGCGCCCAGTTTTTTTTGGATAGCACAAAAAAGCTATAAAAGTGTGAAATTCCTTGTAAAATAAAATACATGAAAATAAATTTTAACATTGGCTATTTGATTTTTTTGATTGATACATCAAATTATGGGGCTGGTGGAGCCGAGGCTCCAATTTCCCTTTCCATCTGGTGTTATTTTGATGTTTGCTTTTCCCGTAGCGTCCTGGATTTACCTGGCGTGGCGGGGTGCGTGTTGGTCTTTGGGTTTTTGTTTTGTTTTTGTGGTGGTATAAGTTCTCGTTCGTAGCATTTTATGTGACCGACTAGTGGTTGATTCAGTATCCTCGAGCTGCAATTAACTGGGGTTATGCTTATTTGATCAGGTAATATATTTTTTTTTGATCTGTTTTTTTTTTTTTTAATTTATAATTATTATTTTAATCTTTTTCCCTCTTTTTTTTTGTTATTTATCCTCGAGAGGAGGGTCTAACATACAGTGTACTGCGGCAGTCGTTCAGGTTTGGAGATCGGGGTGGGTTTAGCAGATGTTCGTGAATTGGTGATCCTCCAGTCGGAGCACAGGTGCATATTCCGTGCTTGTTTTTGTACAAGCGCGTGGCTGTGTCGTCGGCATATTGTGCATGATTGTTTCGCTTGCTTCCGGGTATGTTGTTGGTAACGGAATATCGTGAGGGTAAAGGTTGTACAACAAGGGCGATAGGCGGATCTGTGGTACACTGCTGTTGGCGTGCGCCGTCGTCGATTTTTTACGCATTGAATTTAACACGGATCGTTCTGTTTGAAATGAAAATGAATTTATTAGTCCAAGCATCGGAGAGTCCTCTACTGAAACCTCTTGCCCCCACCGAATCCCCCACATTTCACATGTTTGGTTATCAACATCTGCTAAAACCCCGATCTCCAAAACCTGAACGACTTGCCGCAGACACTCTCGGGTTACTGAATAACATAGTGTCACATTTACTGCCTATCGATGAGAACTAATACCACCACAAAAACCAATAGACCACGCACCCGCTACGCAAGGTAAATCCAGGAACGCTACGCGGGAATAAGCAACATCAAAAATACACCAGATGAAAGGGAATTGTAGCTGGCTCCACCGCCCCATATTTGATGTATAGATATCAATCAAAAGAGAGTGCGCCTCGTGTGCTTATGGGTAATCCGCCATTGCAAGATATGTATTAATATTTTTGGGTATTTTTACAAACACTAGTAATTTATAAAACCTTAGAAGGTGGATATTAACATTTAGACTTATCAACTACCTGTTTATAAAATAATATTTAATTTAACCCTTTTAATGCCGGAGGGTCGATATATCGGCCCTCCCTACCTATGCGAAATATGCGCTTCAGATACCAAATTTATACCTATTCATTTTTTATTTGTATTATGTAAGTTATTTAACAGGAAAAGGAACATTTTGGCTCTACATTCGTCAGGTCTGTTTGAGTGGAGTGAAGATTTTTCCTATTTTTTTTTGTGAAAGATATCCCACTGCAAGACCTTGTTTTTCGATGCGAGGCAGGTTGAAGCAAAAGCTTTTCAATACTTTTTTTGAAAAGTTGTAAAAGACGGTTTTTTCTATAAAAAACGCTTGGCAATTTTAGCATATCGACTGTGGAAAAGAAAAAGGACGTAACCCTTAGTTTTTTCAAAACAGGTTTTTTTTTCGATAATCACAATGTACCAAACTTGATACACGTTCTATCAAAACGATGCAAGCAGCAAATGCCGAATTAGTATCTAAATTTAGCTTTTAAGTTTGAAAAAGATGACCTTGTAAACAATCAAAACCAAGAAAAAAGGCTGAAACAAAGGTTTTCCCTAGACAATTTCTTTAATTAATATTAGATTATGTCAATTAAACACTAGCTTAGAAGTCTCCGTGCACTTCGAAGTTGTGTATAATTCATAATTTTCATATGGCCCAAAATCATCAAAACACGTTTTTTGCGCCTCCTGTAAAATTTGATGTGTGGTTACGTCCTTTTTCATTTCCACAGTCGATATGCATAGCAAAATCGTTCGGCATTAAAAGGGTTAATATATTATTTTAAATAAAATTGTAATCACTTATTACAGTCCTCCTGATATGAGTGATGAGACAAATATCTAAGAAATGCAATGCAGTTTCATCTCTAATTTAAAGGTCGGAAAGATTGGATTAAGTTGTCTGTGCGCAATAGTGGTTATCTAACTATAAATCGTTATCTTTCTTTTTATATTTTTAACAGAAATCCTATCGACTTAATTATTATGAATTACATATTACCATTGTTGGGATCTCATCACACGAGTGACATAAGAAGAAACATAATAAAAGTAAGAGCTTTATTAACTTAGAACTAATTGTATAATGCGAATGATTAGTAGATTTGATTGCTTTGTAAAACGTTAATTGCTATTCGACGGTAAGATTATTTTATTCAAAAGTTGAATTTTCAGTGGTAGGTGCGCCGACAGTTCATTGGGTTCTATCAAGACGGAATGCGGCACCTGAAAAAAATAATTTTAGAGTTAACTTAGAGCATAATAATTTACTTTTGTTAACGGCTGAAAATTCTGTAAAATTTCCATTGAAAGCGTCACGCAATTTTTTCAGAGAAGGTGACATGTACCAACTATGATTGTGCAAATTAAGTGAAAAATCTCTGGAAACTTTTACTGCGATTTATATTTATGTCGCCGAGAGCAAGCAAACATGTCGAAGATTAATACAAATCAAATTTTACAGCCAGGAATGGATTATTATTATAAGGCAGAATGGTTCATTCAATATTTGGTCAACTGTGTTTGTGATGTCTTTGAAATTATTACTTAATATAAAGTAAAAATAGACAAATGCTTTAACCGATAACACGCAACACCGGTTATAACTAAAACTAATAAAGGCACCTTCAGATCAGGAATGTTTCCTTCTCGCGAAGTAAATTCTGTCAATATATGTTTGGTGTCGAGCTGGTAAAACATTCGGGTATCGTTGATTCGTGCCATCACATCGTCTACTCTTAAGAAGTACCGCAGCAGGATAAACCAACTAGAAGGCATTACACGCTATAAAAAAAAAAAACACAATTAATATTACACAATCGCCCACCATTTTCATCTACAAGAATACCCCCTATAAAAAGTATAAGTATTTACATTATAAAAAATCTGTTGTTTTACTTTCAGTATTAGGATAAAATAGCAACGTATTTATTTCTATAGTTTTTATATTTATTAGTTGATAGCTATTTCGGCTTTCGCCATCGTCAGAACTAACTTTCTTTCTAACTAACTATCTAACTAACTTTTACTTTCATCATCTCATTGTAACAATCTACAACATTTAGCATGTATGTATATCTTCACTACAGAGATATTCTCAAATTTAGTAGATGACGCTTTGCTACAGTATTTTCTATTATTGGCATGTAAAGGGTGCATCTTATAATATATATAAAGTTGTTTATTTCATCAAATATATTGTCATATTTTATATCTGAAGTGCTAATGTCTATGAAACTCTGGAGCTAGATAATGTGTGCTTTCACATAATGACCATGAAGTTGAAAGATTGTAAATGGATGTAATATAAATGCATTTATTTCATAACTTTATGATTAGAAAAGTTGTTTACGATTTTGACGGAGCATGATGCGATTCCGTGATCGTGCAGTTCATCTTCAAACAGAGAGAGATCATGATAAAACAGAATTTTCTCTCTCTTTTTGAGCAATTCGAGGTCTATTTTCTCTTCAGTTGGTGTAAGTTCTAATCCACCGGAAATCGTTCCTTTGTAATCTGTCGTGAAGGTCCAATCGAATGGTTTCAATTTTTGTTCAAGAACAGGCCTGAAAATAACAAAGATGATCATGACGGTGGTTAAGGAATAGGTGTTTTAGAAAAATGTGAACATCTAAATACATTTGTGTATTTCATCGCAGGTAGTCGATTTTTCTCTGAACGGTTGGATACATTTACTGTGGAGTATCACAGTCCAGTTGTCTATCATGTTGTCTTTCTGTTTCAAAATCTCAAGGTAGGTATCAGTGTTTCTAATGAATAGAGCTCAATTACGATATCGTCAAACAGGTCATCGCACTGTGAAAATATGGTTGAGCACATGAAATCATATTCACACATTTATGCGGAAAAAAATTGAAAATGCTGAAAATTAGAGAAAAAAATCGTTGATAGTTTAAATGAGTCAAAAACTGAAAAAAATTCTAATGAATATATAGTGGGTAGGAGGTTCAGGTCAATTAAAATAAGCAGCGCCCTGGCACTTTTAAATGAACCACTACACAGCAGGTAAGGAAATCATGAAAAATAGATTGATATCATTTTTCAATCAGGTTTGTATTGAAAATTGTTGGTAAGACTTCTGTTTTTTGATGTTTACTTTGACTAAAAAATATTTTCAAGATAATGATTTATAATACTAGGTGAAACCTATATAACCTCAAAATGATTGTCATGTTTCAACAAGAGAGATAGATGGTATCTATTGAAATACAAGTAAATGAATCTAACCTTGTCTCTTGCCATTCTTCAGCGCATGCCACTTGAACTGGAAGCTTCCCGACATCGACGCATTTCAATGCGTTCAGACAATCAAAATCGATTCGACCACCCCCAGAATGCAAGAGTGACAAAACATTATTGGGGAAAACCATATCTGGTAAATGTGGAAACATCAATGTCTTATTGTATCTGGAAAAGAAAAACACGAGAGACTGTCATTAAACCATTGGGCCTCAGAGCGCCGATCTATCGGCGCATAATTTGGTGCATAATAGAAAAGGCAATTACAAAGGAATTACCTTGTAACAAAAAAGGGTCGCTAGAACAATCAATTGTCAATAAAATAAATCCATTTGAAAAATATGTTTTCCTAATATTTATGTTTTTTTTAATATTTATATTTTGTGTATTTTTTCCAGGGCTGTGGAGTCGGAGTCGCGGTATTTTGGCCGGAGCCGGAGTAATAAATGAGTAATGACACACTTTTTTGGTTTCCGATAAGAATATCATGCAGGCAGATGTATATTGACCTTCAATATATCTGGTGTAAACTTAGAGCATTGGTTCTGTTCTCTTTTTGAAAAAATATTTTTCTTGAAAAACAAAATGTAAAATTTTGATCTTTTCAGTTAATGTTTCCAATAAAGAATATTTAAAGGCAAAAGTATGTATTATATATTATTTTATTTGATTAATCATAATAATCTACGACAGGTTCACGATTTTATATAAAACATAATATAAAGTGCAAAGTGGTTGAAGATAAATTTAAATCCCTGTTGGAATGTAATTTTTGTAAGTGGCTTAAAATGTTCATGTTATAGACAAAAAGTTTAACATAGCGTCTTTAGACTGGCTAATACCTAGATTAAAAAGATTTATGATTGCGAATCAAAGTTTTCATACAGCATTTAAGTTGCTGAAAGAAGTCTAAAGCTTCTCACGTAACCTAGTGGTGTTGTTTACTTACTGGCAGAATTGACAGGCTTCATTCTCGTTTTCGGCACATTTTTCGAGTGTGTTACAAATGCTGGCGAGAATATGCGAATGGCGATATGATATATTCCATTTCCCAAAATCTATACGCTCTGTTGTGACAGGCAGACGGCTTATTTCAGTGCTGAACATCTTTTCGCTAGTGATTAGTAAATATTTGTGAATTATGAAATAATATAATCAACACTAGAGTGTAAGTCCAATTTATTCTTCTTAAAAAACGAACATCCACAAAAAATAAAATGTATTTTTTTATGGTTACAGTTCTTATAACTGCTGAATTGTTTATAAAAGTCAAAACTTAAAATATAGCTGTTTTCAATTTTGACAGTACTCTAGCAGGGCTGCCAAGCGCATATATTCGATATATTTATAGCATAGAGTTTAAGTTTGCATTATTGTCTATGAATGTTGTATCAAATGTGCTCCTCAACTTTTTTGTCAACAATAAATGACTCCCAAAACTTCGAGGGCTTCAATCTTCTAATTTGAAAGCTTATTTTTTTACAGGTTTGATTTTTGAATTAGCAACACTTTTTCCAGCGACAGCTGATTTGTGCTCAGTTTGATTTACCATTTAACTATGAATAGACTTACGCCAGAAACAATTTTCAGAAAGCCAAATGGAAAAAGTCAATGAAGAGCGTTATAGACCCATGATTGCTGTCATTTTTGTTTGTATGAAAGGGCGTGGTTTCGACAAGACGGCGCAACATGCCACAATCAATTTATTGATGAAAAAATTCAATGAGTGCACCATTTCGCGTAATGGACCTGTAAATTGGCCTCCAAGATCGTTTGACTTAACACCTTTGGATTATTTTTGTGGGGATATATGATGTTGCTAGTCTACTCCAATGTATTTGAAAACATATAGAATTGCTCTGCAAAGGAGGAAACAAATCGAAAATCTTATGGGGAAATCCAGAAGCTTTATAACATATATATTATAAACAAAAAAAGACAAGTCAAAACTTTATTTAAATATTTTCTTAACAGCCTCACTTGCTCTGCTTACTTAGAAAATTGTAATACTCAGGGTTGGGGCTAGCGTCTTTAAACTAAACATCCAAAAATATACGTTTCTGTATAAAGTCTTCTTTGCATAATTAATTCACATTTTTTTTTTGCTCACTTTACTTACGTTACTTTTTGTCTACACTAGACAATCCTTCGCCGGAAAATTTTGACCAAAAATTTTAAAATGTGTAAAAATTCTGTAACAGTTCAAAGAGTTTCCAATTGAAGATGGTCGGCAAGAGCATATAAAACAAGCTTTAACTGAAATTTGTAATCCAGAAGAAGAAAAAAATAGAGGCATCTTCACTACTAAAGAAAATGGACAAAGAAAAACCGCTTTAATGACAGTTATTTGGAATATTACTTTACAAAGACTAAATCATACTAGAAATCATTGCAAACAGTGGAATGTGAATTATTGAATGGATCTATCTTACTGAAGTCATTAAAAAATTTCGTTACCAATTTTAGAATAGTTACCAAGAATTTGAAAAAGTTGAAAAAAAAGGCAACTGATTTATCAGGATTATCATTTAATGTTGAATATGGACAAACTCGCAGACAACAAAAGAGAAAAATGTTTTTTGATGAAAACAAAGAAGTAAGGCATCAATTTACAACTAGAGAAGAATTCATTTTATGTCATACTAGCTGGCCCGACGAACTTCGTACCGCCTCAGAATCAATAAATGTTGTGTTAAATTTTTGGCTGATTTAAATTCAGTTTGAATGAATACTCAAAATGAATTAGGTTCAATAAATGTGCAAAATTCAAAATGGAAAGTATTTAAATTACATTGAAATGATGTAATTCACGTGGCACAGTCGATAGATTAACCTTCGCGTTCCGGAGCGGGGTGCAATTGTTCCCCTAAATTCTTATTTTACCAACCATTTGTTAAATATCGGTAATATCTAGCTGATATTTATTGTAATCTACAAACATATCCTACTGAATACAATGCAAAAAAAAAATCTGAAAAATTGTAGAAAATAAAATAGATATTCACGTTTTTCGTTAACAAATGGTATTTGGGTCATATATACACGTTGCGTTTGAGTGTGTGCGTGTGCCGAGCGCAAACTCCACACACCTGATGTCAGCGTACCCTGCGCCCGCGCCGGGAGAACGACGCATGCGTGGATCGTAACCTTATCGGTGCGCATTCCTGGCGGCCGGCGGGAGCGCAGTGAGCCAGTGCGCTCGTTATCTCTGGTGCGCTCTCGCCGCTTCTATTGACATGGTGGATTTCTACCGCTTCTATACGCCTGACGTATCGTCAACGCAATATGATATGGATGATTCAAAAAGACAAATTGTCTCTTAATTTTGACAGGGCATGCTCAAAATCAACATTCGAACTGCTGACATTTATTATTTTAATTTTTACTTCGTTAAATGAGAAAAATCCTAGGGGGTACAATTGTACCCCGCTCCGGAACCCGTGTGATTTTTCAAGATATAGGTACTCGAAGGTTAAAAGGAATGCAGAAGATCAACGATTTGATTTTGAATTGTGATGTTTAAATGATCCACATATTTTTTCTTAGCCGCAAGAATTGCTCGTTCACACAACCAATTGTGATTTTTGTGATTAGATGTTCGGGAACATTTTGTCGATGAAGCCGTCCTTCGTTGAGACGAAATTGCAAAAATTCGGCGGAATAAAAATCAATCAGTTCAATTCGTCAACAGGAACACGGCCGTTACCAACGATAGTCAGCAATTGCTTAAAGAAATCTTCGGCAGATGGATCGTTTAGAAATGCAACTCGCATGTTTGTCGTTAGCTGAAGTTTCTTCACATAGCGCCATAGAGTCGATGTTTTGAGGCAAGCGTTTATTTCATCGGCAGCGGTCGGTCTTGGAATGACTGGTAGTGTTTGGCGGAAATCGCCAGATAGTTAAATCGCTGCGCCTCCAAAACATCTTAAGTCATTGCTCAGATCTTTTATAGTTCGATTGAATGCTTCCAATGCGCGTCTGTGCGTCATTGTGCATTAATCCCAGGTGATGATTTTACTTGGTACCAAAACTTTGGTCATTGCTGAGTGTTTCGCAATCTTGCATGTCAGTATTTCAGTCGTTTAAAGGTTTAACGGATATTTCAGCAGTGAATGAGCCGTTCGCCATCCTTCTATCAACGTGGCCGCTATTTCAGAAGAAGAAACTGCTACAGCAATTTCGGATCTCGCACGAACAGTCGCCATAATCAATGACATGAGCAATATCTTCCCAGTTCCACCGGGCGCGTCGAAGAAAAATAAGCCACCATTTCCATCATCAATTGCATTCATTAACGTATTGTACACTTCCTTCTGTTGTGGGTTCAACAGTAGTACATTCATTCGAAGTGATTGGTTCAATGCATCTCTATCATATTAACGTTCACGTTCCAATTCTCGATTGAAAGCGTCGTTCATTCCACCATGTGGCGTTAGCATTCCTAACTTGACTAACAAACTGCCTCACATGAGGTAACACATGTATTCGATCTAAATCAAAGCCTGGTTATTTATTTCTTCATTCACCTCGAGATCGGGATTCCCCGAACTGAGACGAATTCGATGTAAAATGTCTTCCGACATGTCATCCTTCGATATAGCGTTCCAAGTATAATAACGTGTCATCTCAGAGTAGAGCAACGTTCGTGCAAAATATTGTTGTCAAAAAATTATCATACCTAATTATAAACATAACCTTATTTCAATATTATCCGATTTTCTTTCGTTTTCATTTCATATTATCGATTTCTTTTATTCTAATCCATACTCTATATTGAAAATTATTTATAAGTCAATCGTATGCAAAAGAAGCAAAAACAAACAATTATAGAAAACAGTGCGATCTGGTGGATTTTTCTGAAACCAGCATACGACATTTTAACGTTTGAAGCTGTTCTGAGCTGTTCTTCATTTGAAAATCTTGTTCTGTATGAGAATATTATTTTATTTATAATTTCTTTTCTGTGATATTTTTTCGATGTTTTAATGCTTATTCTGCTATTCTAGCTGAACACAAATTTAATAAATCAAAGATCATTGAAATCCTTGCTGTAATTCTCGAGATATACGTGGTGTAAATAACCCCACTTTGTTTTATATATATAGATTATGTGATAAGACCAAGGCAGAACTATCGAAAAAAACGCAAACATGAAATAGTTATAGAGCCTTTTTGAATATTTTTTTATTGGAATCTATCAATTGAAGAAAAAAAGAACATTATAAAAAGTTGATAGATATTTACAAAAAGGACATTGATGTAAGTATGTACTTTTGAAGATGAATTTGACCATTTTTTAATATTTCTAAAAGAAAACAAGGACACTATATAAACCACACCAGACATCTATCTAGGAGCCAAAGAAATGTCTTGCACATTCCCAAATGTAGAAATACTATTTAATTTTTTTTTAACAATAAACAAAAATTCAAAGCTAAGATCTTATGACAAAACAAACGAAAATTGTTTCTTCTAACTCTGAGCTCAGGGGGCTAACAGGAATTTTTGTTAAGGCGAATAAGTAAACAACACTGTTATAGCATTTTGTATTTATTTAGAATAGACATACATTTTTTAATTGTTTCGGAAATACAATAAATATTTGCAATATCTTCAAGTACAATCCAACAATTTTTCAATGAAAATGCAATGTTAGAAAATGATAAAAACAAAACTAGCGATGACTGAATGAAGAGTCGGAATGAGCATGTGGCGATATTACTTAATATTTACGAACACACAGAGATTTTTAAAAAGTATTATAGCTTTAAAATTAAATTTACTGGCAGTGATACAACTAATCGTGTCCGGTTGATTAAAATTTCGTCACAGCGAAAAGGTGGTCTATTTGGTTCTTTTAACAATGCATATAAGTATTGCTGATTCAAATTTAATTTTAATCTCTTCAATATGACCAATTTAGATTATGCAGTATTTAAATTACATATGTTTTAATTTAGAGAATTATATTACGTATTCGATAAGATACAATATGGCCCTGATTATGGCGAAACGAAGGCGCGTTTTGTCTCGTGTCACTCGGGAATTATTCTTTGACGGACTGACAAAATTTACTTCATCTTTTACAAAACAGTGAAATGAGACTGATTTAATTGAAGCGTTTTATATTATAGGGATTACTTTCTCTTCTAAGAGTTTTATATTTGAATTCTATTCTCTATATTAATTTTATTATGAAATTGTGTATGGATTATATATATATATATTTTAAAATGCACCATGAAAGCATACAAAGGAGAGAAAACGAAGACTTCATATATTATTTATCTGACGGTTAAAATTAAAACAATAAAAATCAAAGGACAACATATTTACACAACTTCTATATTTTAAACTTCTTTTTATATCTTGAAATTTTCATTTCATATCCTATTTCGATAAACATCTTATTTTTTAAATTTAAAATATAAAACACTCAAACGGTCTGAATAAAACTACACAATATTTATATATTTAGATAGTTATTACACAATCAAGTTAGCGTATCGTTTAACATCGACGAAAGGTATGAACATATTTCGTTTGTCAAAGATGTCACAGTACCGTATTATATTACCTCAAAGACTACTTTAAAGATTTCATCATGTCTACTGTAGGTAATCTCAATAATAATGGATCATTTTTGACAATTTTTTTGTATCATCATTTTGCTTGTTTTAGATTACTTTTATATAAACATTTTTTGGACAACTGTGTCGGATGAAAAAAACTTTGGCCTTTTCGAATGATCTGTCAAAAATTAGGTCATATTTAACACGGTGTCGTCAAATATGATCATATTTTATTACTATGGCAAACTTGGTCATACATAACTTTGTCATACTCATATCACCCATGATTAAACAATACTTTGTATTTATTCCACACGTCACAACATTTACAGGGGACAAAAAAACTCTGTAGCCACTATTATTGTTGAATTAATCAAACATAATTTCAGTGCAATAATCACATTTGCTCGGTTTATGTGGAAAACAGAGACATTGCATCCATGTAAGTGAGTTTTTTTCATTGTGAAGCTGACTACATTAAAAACTCATTTTTGTCAAAGTTATGAGATGTGAGGTATTGTTTTATCATGAGCGATATGCCATACGAATATGACCATGTAATGTGCCGATTATAGAAATTCTATATTAGAAATGAATATATAATTATTTCTTTTACTCGACATATTTTAAAAAGTACATTTATTTTCTATTTGGTATCGAGCAAATTAAATGTAACACCGCACATTTAGTCAATTATTGATATTGATCGAAAACATAGATATATTTACTTTTAATTTAATCTCTAAGATAGATAGATACTCACTATTTAAACGACGGTATATATTATTATTCTTCAAAAGCGTTAATAAAAAATTTAATTATCGTTTTGTACCTTAAGGAAAGAAATCTGCATATTTTAATTGGTTCATCGAAGAACTGGTATTAGTCTCAAAAATGGATTAGTCTTCTGTTAGTAATATTAAGTACCTCAAACTTACGAAAGAAATTATTGCGTAAAGAACTCGGCGGATAAGGATACAAAACTATGGCACCTCGAGAAAATGAAATCACACAATGGTCAAAATCAATTCAATTGCTCGAACATCGTATCAATATAATCTTATGTATTTACAAAACATTATTCTAAAAACTTCTGTAAACTTCTAAGCTCTACTCGAATAACAAGATTTGCAGTTTTTATGAACCCAATCACTTATGAATCTCTGCGTTGTTACATTTATTATTTGATGCTGTGGTATTTGAGTAGAGCCCGGAAAGTCAAAGAGGATGCATATTTTCAATTGAGAATACGATACGAATTAATATAAATGAAGATTTTAAGAATATTTGCATTCACGAAAAACATCTATCAATAAATCTGTTCATCTGTAATCCCAAAAGTAAAAGTGAATTCTTTTCTTAAAACTGATTATTTTATTTATTATAATCGTATAAATAATGCAGAGTTTTACCGTGATTTGTTCATATAAAAAATGCGTAGAAAGATTCTTTACACTCATATAAAAACTATAAAAGTACAATACTTTAAGTCTCGTTTAGTCGCTAGTTTTATTTACGAAAGCCGAATTGTATGCGGTTAGAAGTTAAATGGAGATGTTCGGATGAATAAGTTTTCGGAGAGCGAAATCACTTTATACTCGTTCCGATACTTAAATGATCATTTCGTTACAAATATAAAAGTACATAAATAAGAAACAAAAATAGTTTCAGCCGGCTTCGGGTGGTTCGAGTGTAGAAAATTTACAGTATAAATGTGTACAAAATTGATTTTTTCATATACCTAGTCACGCGTCAGTGAAATATTGTAGGGATATTGAATATAATATCTAACGACGCGACACAGAGTTGCATAATTATTTTTTTGGCAACACTCATCTAAACTATACACGGACAAATTTAATTGTGAACTTAAATACAGTACTTTATGCCTTTGACACCTAGAATGGACATTTCGATAGACACATAGAGTTCTACGCATCACATATTTAGTTCTGTCACACGTGAAACACTCGTAATCTATTGTTTGATAATATGTAAATTATTACTTTTATAGGAATATAATAAATATGTAAACTTTTTCTACGTACGCTTAAATGTATATAAATTGTCAATACTTTAAGAATATCTGATTATATATACTATATAAATATTTGTTTTATGTGAAATATTAAACTTTGAAATGTTAACGCAGTAAATCAAACCGAATAAAACACCCCGGCATTACTGCCCGTGTATGATTTTCAATGTGTTCTTTTTCGGAAACGAAAGACATGTTTATGAAAGAATGAGAACACGTTACAGAACTGTTTCCATTTCAGATCAGCACGGAAACTGTCCCCGCCTAGAAATATTATAATTTGTGCTTTTTTATTATTACTATCAACGCAGTGACGTCTGACGTCCACGCTTCTCGGGTGAAGTAGAAAAAGCCGACATGAGCTTCACGAATAATCGTCGGGTAGACACCCGAAATTATAACAGTTTCTACATTAAAATTGAGCAGGAAATTAGACAAAATATTGAGATGGTACAGTTTACTTTATTGTTTGGGCAAATTTAACATTACAGCAACATCGAGTTCCGCTTTCGAACATTTTCAAATCAGAATTTTACATTGTAATAAAACAAAGCCCTGTAGCTTTTCGGCGGAAACTCTCCGACGGCAAATGAAATTACATTCGATCAGTAAACAGTTGGCACTTTCCTGAACTCTGCGAGTATCGTATCGTTGTGTGTTTCTGACACGTCTGATTGAAATATGATCCTCGATTGGTTCATGCTATCATTTTTACGAGTTCAAAGAGAGACTTTGATGTGAATACTGATGATTTACGGTGAATACCGTTTACTCTGGAACGATTCATTCCAGGCGAGCTTTGTAGCTTGTTTTCCATATTTCTGCGAGGGTCACGGCGGAGTGGAATCGGTGGAAGATGCAGAGAGGTAGAGTGACGCGTTGAACGATAGCCCATGCCAGGAAACCGTAGAAGTCGAGTTGAACCTGTAAAAAAAATATGTCAAAAATCTTTTCCACGTATAATTTTAATCCAATTAAAGTAAATAAATATATTAATACTTTCATTACATTAAATAAATAATTAATTACCGGGTTAGCGACGACTTTTTGTGTTTCAAACGTGTAGATGAGCCACATGGTGACATTGCAGATCAGAAGGAAGGTGACAACTTGGCGGGCGGGTTTGCTGCGATCCTGTTCAGGAAGATGGACACGGCGACGGGATACGTCAGCGATGAAAAGCAATTGCAGAACGACCTGTCGAAGAAAGTCAACGGAATGTTAATGAAATTTCTCCCTTTCATATTTTGTGGATTTAGTGGAATAATGTGGGGGAAAATATTATCATCGAACCAGTTCATCTAACTTATAATATAGGATTGTTGTAGGGTGGCAATTTATCATATTTGTGTATATTTATGTCGGTATAGTTATATTGCATGCACTGATCATTAAATATTGCCAGAGTAGACGGTGCTTTTCTTCCTATGTGTTCAGTTAGTAGACTGCTGGCTGCATATAACAAGATTATCTATAAATAATTTGTAGCGGTCATTACCTGCACGACGCTGAGGATGCCAGTAATCATGACGAGCAAATTGGGTTCATTGGTGAAGGCGCCGAGACTTCCCGCGATGACGCTGAACACGGCGTAGACGAACAGACCGAAGGCGGAAACTCGCAGCAGAATGTCGTTCAAGTCGGACTGTTCCTCCGATCGGAATTTCAGTTGTTGGACCCTGCAAGGGTGGACATGGGAAGGAGATCTAAAGGTCCAGGACATCACCGAGGCTCTGCTCAGCGGTCGGGATTATATTTACCATTCAACATTTGATATTTTTAAGAGATTTTGCAATGTTGCGTTGATGGTAATGAAATGGTTTCACGTGTTCAGATAGAGTCAGTATTGATGATGAAAGAATATTGAAAAAGTATTAAGTGGAGAGAAATAATAAAGGAAGGATTTCATGAGGAACGGATAGTGTGAATGAAAAAAAATAAAACAAATGATAAAAAAAGCAACAAAAAAAAAACCACTTTTCGAAACTGAATATTCTAAATGGTATGACTTTTCAATATTTTTCGGACTCGTATGGACTTTCATTTGAAATACTCAACAATGTTGTCTAGTAACATATAATTGAGACACAATAGAACCCCGGATATCTAGACTGATTGGGACCAACGTTCCCTCTAAGGTAAGAGGTTAGCTGCGCGGAAATTTCAAAGGCTGGATAGAAGCAGCGGGGAGGCTGCGCGGACCGATCAAATATTAATTGAAAAACTGGCTTGTAGTGCGCGCCAACCCAGAATGAGTGCGCGGAGGCTTCCCAACTGCTGCGTGGCCGCGCACGCGCGCAGCTTAGAGGGAACGTTGATTGGGACCACAGGTAAGTAGCCCATGAAAAATAAGTTATTGATTTATCTGAATTGTAAATAACTATAATTTTTTGTTATTGCATACTTTGTTAGGGTGCATAAAAATATCTCTGAGGGAGTGTTTGTGCCTAGCTTAATGGATACAATGCTTAGCTGTCGCTACAACCGGCGAGATAACACTGCGGAACTTAATATAGCAGATAACGCACTGCGAGCGTTTTCAGCACTGAACCCCAACTCACGATCTTTCAACAATAGGAAAATTTTCTTCTGTTTCCAAGATCAGTAAGTGAATGAAAATGAAGTGAGTGAACATGAGTTTGTTAATTTGCAAAATGGAAAATATCATGTTCATCATTTCACAGTATTGCCGGTAACTATAACTTAGTTACCGGCACTGAGAATAATTAGGGTTCTACTATATTGTACAGTATATTTTCAGTCAGTTTGTAATTATGCTTTGAAATCGAAAAGCTAGCAGTGAATCTAGAAATCAGTGGATTATAGAAAATGATGAATGGTAATTATAGTCTTCAAATTAATTGAATATTATATTAAATTATAAATTATACTTAGTTATTAATAACATTTGACAAGAAAACATAGTTATTTTATACATCAGATACCATTTAAATCACTTATCTACCTACAATCACTTACCCGCAGTTGTCTGATCTGAATATATTTTGATATATATTCTAAAATCGGAACACGAGTGGATCTCCAGATTTCAAGCAATATTTAGTATTTCGTCATGACCTTGCAGCAGAAATGCATAACTTTTGTTACACCCAATTTTATGCACAAACATTCAATTTTAAGGATTCAAAAAGTAAGTCAGTGTAAGAATATAGTTTTTCCAAATATACGATTGTTTATAAAATTTATGGTATTGCCAGCGCGCAGAAAAGTATTACGATTTGTTGGCGTGATTGACCCGGCACCTGACATTTTATATTGAATGCGCAGGAAAAGATTGAGAGGGACATTATTATTACGTTATTCTCTTCTGTCTTGTTAAACATTTTATGGTGTCTATTTTAATTTGGTCGGTTCATATTATTTGTTTCTCACAAAATGATTTGTTTTGCTCACTATTAAATGTGTAGGCCAGTATATATTCTTTTTTAAATAACCTAGTATACCTTATGAATCCGATGATGATCGCCAGGATGGACAGCCCCATGAGAACGCAGTGAGAAACGTCAGCCAAATAGATTGCCAGCAGTCCCAGTTCCGGGTGACGGATTAGCACGAAGAAGAGAATCAGGCAAATGAGAGAACCGACCAGTAAGAGGAGTCCGAAAAATAATCCCTTGGAAGCTCCTACGCAATCGACCCGTCCCGTCTGTTGAGCGTGGGCCATCGCGACAGCTCGGCGAGAGAGCATCACTTCCAAACGGTGCTCAAGATCTTCTTCCGTCATGTAGCTGAAACAAAATATTTACAAATGTTAATTCTGCATCAATGTTATTAGTGTGACGACCGCCCCCTTTTCCTTTCCTTGTCCCTGTTGTCGCTAGCATACATTTCGTAATTTGTCAGCGTCTGCAGAAAAAACGTTTGGCTTTATAAAACTCTAATAGTCTGTTACTGCTTCACGATAAGAAAATCCCAGGTTCAATTCCTGTTTAGATGAAAGATGCATAATTCCATAATTCAATTGAAAAATCAATCTAAAAAAACTATCCGTACTGAGATTTGAATCCCCAAATTAAAGCCACTAATTTGCTATCACATTAAAAAGCAATTAAGTAAAAAGATTTATGAGTGAAACTGATCCTGATCCTAATAAATAATTGTGGAATAAGTGCAAAAAGTGTTACAATATTTTGAGATTGACAGTGAACCACCTTTAAAGTGATTTTAACTCATTTACGAAAAGCATTTGAAAGGCAGACCAAATTATAGGTTCACCACTGGACTTTGGATATCATTAACATACATTAAAGAGAATCGAATTACCGAGAATGACGTCCAATATGCTTCCACATGATGTAGATGACGGCGGCTCCGATGAGAGAGTATTCAATGATGAAAGGGTAAAGATAAGGAGCAGAATCTTGAACGATTGTTCCCATGATGTTTACTCGCCCGCAGCTCTGAGGAATTCCGTACGAGTTGTTGACGCCCATGAGAGCAGACGGGTACAGACTGTCCATAGATTCGATTTCAGTTCCATTCTGAGGGGAACCTGCTGAAAAAAAACAGATTTAGGATCAATAAGTCAAATTGACAATAAGAAAGTGAAGCACAAAAATAATTTTCTACTGATCTGATCAAAGTATACATGCAAAATCGGCACTCAAAGCAAGGGACAAAAATATACTATAGCAATATGAAAAAATCTGTCTCCAAAATAATCATTGTCATGTGTAGAAAGCAATTTTACGGTTATTAAATATGGTAACAATATATAAAAAAAATATATGATAATATTTTCAATGGAAGCAGTAATAACTTTGTGGAAATTCATTTTAAATATAAAATTAGAATCGATAAATTTGTTATTCAACTGGCTGTGTTAATAATTCTTGGAAATCAATGATAAAAGCATTATCAATTTTCAGTGAATAAAATTTTTAATGGGACAGGAAATTATCCCTATATACATGAGGTAATAAGTTTTATAATTAATGCTGCTATTATTGTGTGTAACTAGCCCCCACCCTCTGTCGACTAGAAAGAAAAAATCCCAACTATCGTTAAGTCATTTTTAAGTTATCATTATGGCATTAGAATCAATGTTTACTTTAACAATAAATAACTTTACGATAGATAGAGTTGCAGATGTTTCTCAAAGAAACACGTCACAATTTAGTAACACTATCAGTAGAGTAACAAAGATAACAATAATATATTTTTATTATGAATATGATAGATTGTTTGCAAAATAATATCATATTTAAGAGATGCAGTACTTTTTTTTTCCGGTTTACTGGCAACTTGAGTTCATAAATTTTGAGGGCAAGGTGACAGCAACCATAAATTCAAGTTGAATAAAAAAAAAGATTACAGTATTGCAATGACAACAGGCCACAGGCATCTTGAAATCATTATCATTTACATTTCATTGTAAAACCAATAAGCAGTACAACCGATAGGTATACTGCAATTTGGATGTCAACCTTGAATAGAAGAAGTTTTGTTTCAGTGGATGGAAAATTTATTTTCATTTTTGATTCAACAATTTGTCAAAAAACATGTAAGATTTAATTTAATTTTTCATCATTGTCCGACACAGATCAATACTTCTGAATACACGAATGGCAACGCAATCATCTCTGTTCATATTCTGCATTTCAGCTCACATTTTACATCTTTTGGTTGTGTATTTTTTTACATTCTGTTTGTGAGGTTTTTTTTATTAAAACATATATAAAGAATAGAAAATATTTTTCACTTTCAGGAATTATTGCACTATTGCAATATTGTGAAAAACCACATATCTCAAAGACGTTAAAAGGTGACGAAACCTTTTTTTACAGAAATTGGATTCCTGAAATACTTTTTTATTTTTCTATTTTCCGCTATCAAATCAGTATTTGTGATTTGTAAAAAGGGAATTAATTTTTTATATTGAAAATCAAAGAAAAAAATATTTTATAAAAATTTAATGTCAAAAATACAATGAAGAAAATTAAGCGAATACATTGTCTGAAATATATAACATATTTAAAGGCAAACTATAAATCAAAATATAAAAAAACAGAAAAAAAACTAAAATATATTAGTATTTATTGTTATTTTTAATGATACAGGAATGATGAATGAGTTAAAATGATGTTTAATTATTTATTTTAATCTACTCGTTTGTCTAAAATAACAAGACATCTTTGCCAGTTGCGGATTAAAGGCGCCATTGGCTTCTTTTTTAAAATATAGTATATTTACATATGAAAATATGTGTTGTTACGTGTTATCGAACTTATTAAAAGATGTCTTGTTATGATGCTGTGCAGATGCATGCAAAAATGATGCGCGGTTGCAGATTACACAGGACCAACCTGATAGAGGCGGCGCCCCGTTATTTGCTCCGTAGATATTATTGTTAATGGGATAGTTCCAAACGTTATTGTCATCGGAAGCGATAACGGTGGAGGGGTTAGTAGTCGTAGTGAAAGCTACCGGAGCAAGAGTCTTGTAGAACCAATCGGCGGCGGCCGTGACAGCCGTGGAAGTCTGACTCGCGAGGGCGGTCAGAGGAGAGAGAGTGGTGGTAGGAACAGTCGGAGGAGTGGTCCAGGGATCGTCGTTGGCCCAAGGATCGATATCTGACGGCGGCTTATACCACGGGGCGGAAGTGGTCGGGACAGTGCTTTTGATTTTTTTTAGTAATGTGGATACGGGAGTTTTTGCGAACGGAGGGTATAGGGTGCTGGTGGCTGCAAAGGGAGAAATAAGATGTTAGGTCCCTTCTCAAGGCGGAAGAGCAAAGTAATTTATTTTTTATTTATAGTGTCCACTCACTGTGTTAGCTCGGTCGTGGAGCACAGAAACATGCTTCTAGCTATTAACTGAATTGTTAGAATTCAAATGTGTTTACTGTTCGCGTGTATGGTCTCAGATAAAGTGTACGATGGAACCATGAAAAGATAGCTTAAAATAAACTGTCACTCCGACTTCATTAATATTTTTATAGCAAAATTTTATTTATTGTACTTACCAAACAATAAATTATAAAAGATATTTACTAAGGTTGATATCATTACTTAGAATATTCTCATTCTTGTAAGTGTCTTTTTACTTATTATAGCAGTCTTGAGGTACTACTTTGAAAAAGTGTTTTTTTTTTTTTTCATAAATTTCAAGAAGATATAGGCGTAAATAATGTTTTTAGGATTTTGCGCTTTCCATGGTGTAAACATTGAAATCTATGGCAATTTTCAAATATTGTTGTATTCGCAGCTTGTGAAAACCTTTTTGCTCCATTCTGAGACTATTTAGTCTATTAGAATTTTCACTGTATAAATATGTATTCAGAATTATGTTGTATTGATATTCAAATTGAATTTGCAACGACTCTATTCATAATACATTGGATAACCTTGAAACTTATGAAAACCGAGTTTGGTTTGTGAGCTTCGGTCTCAATGACGGTAAGTAAGAAGATAGACAAACTGTTAGTTACATATGACAAAAATTAAACTAACAACAGAGAGATAAATTTAGTATTATAGATTTTGAGTAGGAAAGTGATTAAGATGAATTAATGTTTTGATATCAATGATTGAATAAATGAAACTTATTAAAATTGCGTATAGTACGAGAAAAAAGCATGACTTACTTGGTGTATCGGTGGTAGTGCTTGGAGTAGTGGCAAAAGTGATGGCTTTGTATGCAATGTTCTTGAGAGTCGTTGACGTGACTCCGAAGGGGGTGGGAGTCGGGATAGCTCGTGTTCCGCCCACTTCTGTTCCCAAAACAGTTCCGGCGTTGCGGAGAGTATGCAAACGAATACTTTCTGTAATATTAACTTAAGATGTTAAAATATGGATAATTACTTCTTTATTGTGTCAGGTCCGTCAACGTCGTTGGCTTTCGTGATGAATCTCACGGGTTCAAATCCCAATATGCACAGCATTTTTCCAATAGATTTATCGATTTCGGTCAGAGGTCATGGATGTTTGTGACGTAGAAAAAAATAACCTCTCACTTTTCCAATCCTAAAATAATGTGGTTTAACGAGAGCGATTTAGCTAACCACTAGTCCGGTCCAAACCCTATTCTTTCTATTCCTACTCCCTTTGAAAGAAAAGAGAGGTTGAGATACTTCCATTAGAAGGCCATATACAAGGAGCAAAAATGGATTAAAAAAAACAATATTATTATTCTGATGTAAAGTAGCCAGCTACACAGCAAACTATGAATGACTCGTAATACACAGAAAATATTCTCTTCTTCGTCTTACCAATGGTTGAAGGGTGGGTCCTCTTGGCATAAATATACTATTTCATTAAAGTCTCGATTGATAAAAAAGATTTTGTGATTGAAGATCGACAGATATTTGCACACCACATTGATCCCCGAATTGCAAGGCAATTGCTATGCTAGTAGGTAGTGAGTAATTTGGGTGGTTACATTTGAAGACACGAAATTCACTTATATTTCTGTTTGTGTGTCAACTTTATGCGCTTTTCGAATATGTCTTATGGAGAATTTTCTATATTATTGAGTGCTTGTTGATTTTTTAAGTCTCGAAATGGAGTATTTCAATGCGTGATATTTTAATAGTCATCGGTTATATATCAGCCTCTTGACTTGTCCTTTCAGAGTGCGAATCAATGGAAGATCAGGCGGTGAAGATTGATTGGTCAGTGCAAGACCTGTTTTCAAGAGTGTACAGAATAAGAAGGGTCGTTAACGTTACAGACAACTTTGTCTTCACCCCGACAGTCATTAAATCTTTGATTTTATATATAATATATGCAAGCTTGTAATGCTTGAAGTTAAGCGGTGCTTAAATAATTTACCCAGTATGATTCCATCTTCAGGGTGATCTCCGCGTTTGGTGTGGTAAGCGGTAATCTCCTTCAGCGATTCCAACACGAGGGTTCTTATCCATACGCACAGGTTTGTAGCCACAACATGCATCAGGCCGAAGCGAGCCACCACTTTGAAACGGTGGATGTTCAACTGCGGGATAGAACAAAGATGTAATAAATATTCAAACCAATTTTTAATTTGTGCAATACAGGGGGTGATTATATTTAGTCCTCCATTAAAGACGGCAGAACTGTGTGTTAACAATTTAAACCTCTCTATTGTCTCTCGAGTATCAAAATGTAATTTATGGTGGAATTGTTGAATGTCAAATTAAATGTAACCTTATCTTAAACACTTTGAATAAATAGTTGATAAAACAAATAATGAGTGTTAATTCAAACGCGAACTTGTCTATCTTTAAAGTGAATCGTCCAATAATATTAAGGTAAAAATTAAGATAAGTCACATAAAATTGCAACATTTTAAGTCTCTTGTTAAATTATGTATTATTATAAAAAAACTCATTTTTATTAAGACACCTAGTGAGAAATTTTTCTGGAAATATATTATTTTCAGAAAAAATGACTTGTTAAAATGTAAGTTTGGCAATGACATAGGATCCACTACTCAAGCCTTCCAGGTCATGACAATATTAAATATCGCAAAGCATTTAAATTTGGTGATGTCGCCCGCTTTGGTCTAGTTGGTAAGAGCTTGCTCTACCGATCAGGTGGGTCCGGGTTCGATTCCCGGTAAGGTCAATGTCGAAATTGGATTTTTTCAATTTTAATTTGAGATCTAAGACATGGGTGTTTGTGAATTCAATTCTCCTTGAGTTAATCTCATGTGACTTTCAAAAAATTCTCATCGAGTATATCTCGTATGATCTTTCAACTTTAAAAATATTTGACGCATTGGCGTAAGCTGTAATGCCAATTATTTTTTATTTATAAGTTTTTAAAAAAAATTTTTTTTTTATGAAATCTTTATATTGTTAAATATAAGTTCATTTATTCTTTTCTATAATAAGTTAAGCAAGTATTTTTTGTTGTGGTTTTATTATAAAAATGAAATGAGAAGTCACCGATCCGAGCGATGACATAAACAATTTGTAATTTCACACAGGCACCCAGTCTCTGAAATTGTTGCCATTAATAACTAATATTTAACTAATTGACTGTTAATATAATGGAAAACATTTTATTGATAAAGTAAAACACCAAAAAATTTAAAAAGCACGATGAGTTGATATGTTGTGATATAATTAATAAGCGAAAAAAGTTCTGTATTCCTAAATTTAAATAAAAATGAAGTAACATCATGGTAATAAACGCAGTGATGTTCCCCGTGACAAATAAACATGCTTGATGGAGCTTCAATATCACGTTTGAATCGTCTTCTGGCCTTTCATGTACGCGATTAAGCTGACAACCGATGAGTAATTTTCTTTAAAGTAATTAAAATGCTGTACACAAACTTGGTTAATTATAAGTTAATTCAGTTAGTTTTCTAATTGATTCTCGGATGATATATCCCATTATTCTAGGTAGTATTTTACAAGCTACCCATCTGGCTATTGTATACTGCATTTTGTTTCGATTGCACTTTTTGAATGCACACTATGTATTACACGACACAGGACTTAATCCATGCATAGGGGAACATCACTCAAATAAGATTTGGGTGCATTGCAAAAGCTCGATTCCAAATAATATTATAAACAGCTAAATTGATTGTATTGAAACACAAAAGTGTATTCAACTTCTCGTTTATTGGATGATTCATTATGCAAAGCATTCCGACAATGGTTTTGGGTGATTGTTTAAAAGATTATAATGTTTAACTACAGACATCGAAATAAAAATTGTGATCGAAAGCAAAAAAAGAAAAACTCGAAAAAAAAATGAACACCGAATGTGATTTTCATGAGAGAATGAAAAAGAGGACTAATTGAGTGAGTCCAAATATTTTTCATGGCCTACCTCAGTCTTCAGTAACGCTATTCTTGAAGTCTGCACGAAAAAAGAACTTTTCACTTTTATATCAAATTACAGGGACTCCAACATAAGAGAAATTAAACCAGAAGGAGAATTTTCAAGAGCACAGGGAATCTACATTGTTGTTTATTGATATGACACATTCCGGAGAGTAAGCGGAGTTTATGAATCAGGAAAAGCATTACTGATAAAAGGCTTTCCCGAAAAGATTATCTTTGGACCGACCGTGAAATGTAAAATATCAGAAGTTGAATTCTGTCTTATCACCGTAGATTGGGTTTCCTTTATCGGAAACGCATAAACATTTTTAAATTTGGCTTAGCAAAATTATTTTCACCATTTTTTTATACCTTTTAAGAGGAGTCGGATGCATTTTTCATAACAATTATGTTGCGGTAAAACAATGATTTTCCATTGTCTTGTTAGGCACAGAAGGCTTAAAGTTAAGTAACGTTAACTACAAAAAGTTTTCTTTATTATTGATAATGGTATTTTTCATTCTCGGCTACGTGACGGTCAAACAATGTTATGTAGTTATTTTTTAAATCACCAGTAAAGTTTAATGATAGTTGTTTAAGTTAAGAATTTTTTATGACCATACCTAAAAAATTTTGGCTTATGTTGTATGTCTCTAAGCCCTTTATTTAGATCTGTAATTTTTTATGAATGCAGTGCAATTCTTTTGTTGTAAATAGTAAAATATTATTATCTCTTATATTTTAATAAATTGAGTAATATTCTACAGATGAATAAGCAATAGGCCAACTTCTAAAGGAAATAATATGAATGGATTAGTGACAATTACTAAAACTGATAATGCACAATAATTTACATCTTAGGTTATGTAACATCATAGGTTATGGACTGTAAAAATATAAAAAAAAATCCAATGAACTTAATATTGCTTACCATGAATAAAAATAGTATTGAAATCTTTGTTATTTAAGAGAAACTGCCTATCTTTATAGCTATTTCTACTAAAGCGAATCCATCGATATTGTTAATGATTTATTTTAGTAAAAACACAATATTCCTTTGTACTTCATTCCACTTTATTTAATATGTCAGGACCGGTTTCGCTCATTACGAGCATCGTCAACTGATGTCGTCGACTGATGCTCGAACTGATGTCATCGTCAGTTGACGATGCTCGTAATGAGCGAAACCGGTCCTGACATATTAAATAAAGTGGAATGAAGTACAAAGGAATATTGTGTTTTTACTAATATAATGCCTTTCCACCAAGTATTTACAGTGAACACCCTAAAAGTGATTGATGATTTATTTACTTATTTGCCATTTGCGCCTAAAATAAAGGTACGATAACTGTACTCAGCATCTAGGTATAGTGAATTTCATATTATGTGGGTGATATGAGTAGAGGTAAAGGAGGCATTAAATTATATACAAAATTACCAAAAGATATATATGCGAAAAAGCTAAAAAACATTTGTGTGACAGGAAACAATTTCTGATATTTTTATACATACCAAGCCATAAAACGATCCATATTTTTTATGAAAATAGTTTAAATGAAGAAAGAGTTTATTTGAAAAATCATACACAGTTACAACAATAATAAGAATAAATAATTTCAGTTGTTAAACATATATCGCAATAGGAATTAAAGAGTGTTAAAATTCTTACCCTGGAATTCATGAAGATGAAGTACATTTGCATGAAGGTGAATACCATCTGCAGAACGGGGTTGACTCCGCGTAGGATCTGATAGCACGGGGATGTGAACGGAACTTCGAAGAATGCACCGAACTCAAGTCCGTTGTAGATCATTGTACCCAATCCGAAAGCTAGCGCGATATCAGAAAAGCGATAATTAAATATTCAGTGAAAGAAGTCGCAGTATAATCTTTTTGTTCAACAGCGGTTGATAAGTTTTTAGGTTTTATATTTTTCAATGTTGTGATTTTGGATAATGTATGTATGTCAGCATTATTTGACCACCCAGTCTAAATACGTAATGTGCTTAGAAAATATTAAGAATTCAATGAATATCTGTCATTGAAAAAAATGAAACTTAATTTTGAATAAATTTTTAGACCACCAATAGAGGCAAAATATTTTTAGCTGAAATAATTCAGGAGTTAACATTTAACGAAATAACCAAAACAATTCAGGTACAAACTAATTTAAAACGCAAGCCAGTATCGCTGACATAAACAATTGGATTTTATCAAGAAAATGCTACAAAATATTTCGTAGATATTCCATATTATGTAATTCAAACTAATCACAATTGGGGAATCATGTGCACGCTTCCACTATGCAATTACTGTATAGTGGAAGCTTATTACAATTACTGTATATAAATCGGAAATATAAAATATACTGACCAATAGCACCGATCCGTAAGAAGAAACTTCCATGGCTGTGATCATTTTGAGAAGTCTTTCGCCTGCGAAGACCTCTCTGCGGCACCCCGGACTCCACCTCCACAACGTCCTGAACATACCGAAGGTTAAGAAATTCAATGAAATGCACGGAAGAAACACAGTCAAAACCTTTCAAAAATAAATATTTGTTCATCTTTATTTAAATTATTCACAATAGTTCTGCTTTTCATTGCAAAGATTAATTGTATCATATATATTTTTATACTGTTGTAACCCGAACAAAAAATTACAAGAATAGTATAAGTTCAAATAAATATTTAAATTTGACTCGAGGATCGTAATTGAAAATTGTTGAATCACAAAATTGTGATGCTCAAAATGCAAAAATAAATTATTTTTACTAATAATAATTTCATGCCATTTTTTACAAATTCTAAAAACTACTGTGTAATAAAAGCATTCAAATGTGTACAAGCATTTTTATAAAATAAATATATGATATAAATTTGAAAATTCATGTAATTGTGTATTTCCAACAAAAAATATATTGGTTTACTGGAAATGTTACTGGAAGAGGTAGGTATATAAATATCATAATTTTGTATTCAAATACAATCTTGATCATTCTCATATACTTATTATAATTCGTTAATATTTTTGATTTGGATTCAAATAATAAAATTTGACGATGATCGTGTATGTAATAATAGTAAAAAAATAAGTTTTGATCTTCTATTGCAGCGGTAGCACGTCCACCGTGTTGCCATTCCAAGTCGCCCGCCCGATTCTTTGAAACGAGAGCTATCTTTTATTATCTATTCATTTTGTTTCCCTTTAATACAAATTATATTGTGCTTTGAATTACTTCACTTTTTATGATAACTTAGGGCATACTGTGGTAGTAGAACGCTACCACTGATTTCAGTATGAAGTCGCCCGCAGAGGTCAAAAGTTTGGCCACCCATGTTCTATTGAATGCCTTAAAACCTATATTACAAAGTGAAAGAATATTTTTAAGAAATTTTGCTAAGATAATTAGGTTATTTAGTGACGGATCATTGGACATTTTGTGTTCTCACTGAATACAAATTTAGTATTTTCAACCATTTTGTTTACTATTTTAATGAATTATCCTTTAATTAATCCCGGGTTAAACCAGGTTTTAGAAAATATTGGAATTTGAAAACAGGTTTATTTAAAAGTCGGTTTTTGTATAATCCCTCGGTACAATCAATGTCTACTTTATAAATCAAAATATTTCGATGAACCAAGTCTGAATGTGAAAACAACCAGTGGAATAACAAAGTTGTCAATTTTAATTTTATGTTAATCTTATATAAA
The DNA here is from genome assembly GCA_031772345.1 of Himalopsyche anomala. NCBI lineage: Eukaryota > Metazoa > Arthropoda > Insecta > Trichoptera > Rhyacophilidae > Himalopsyche > Himalopsyche anomala. Next base: position 421,994 of record CM062827.1, read on the forward strand.
TATTTGAAATAGGGTAGAGTGGTAGACATTGTTACATTTTTTTTTACAATGCAGCAAGACAGTCAATATAAATGAATTATAATTTATTGTTTCAGTTTATACTTTCAAAATAATAAATTAAGCAACGTTTGAAAATACATATGTTCATGTTGCAAATGATTTTCAATGTCAATTCATAATTTATTTGGTTGAACATACAACATTACAACTGGTGTATTCATTATTAGCTCTATAACGAACCATGCATGTGCATAAATGCGGCGTGCTTTTCTATTCTTGAAAACTAGAAGACCTTTCATCAATTTCTACAAGGTGACATTTTTTTTGTGAGTTATGTGATATACATTTTGATTTTTCAGATATCAAAGCATACATGTAAGGACTTTTGTAATCTTTGCTGTCAATACTTGGTGGAAAGAAATTATATAAAAATAAGGCACTTTTTTGACTACATGTAAGCACAAGATATCTGTTGCAAAATATATTTTAAATCTTTAACCATTGTTAACGTTACAAAATTATCAAATTAATGCATACATTATGCTTATATATATTTGATAATGATGTATGTATTATATTTACTTTGATCAGTCATTCAGAGTAAATTGTCATAGGAAGTTATAATCATATTAATAACTGAGGACATCGGTATGTATGTATGATAGAATATTTTTTGTAGACTTTTGTAGGCTGTAGACCTTTTCTAAAAATATTGTGGAAAAGGCTTGTAGGAATATTAATATGATTTTTCATTAGATAAATATTTCAAGCAACAACAATATTGTAATTGATGACAGTCATTTTATTTAACAAATTAAAGGAAGCTGTAATATTGTAGATGGATTTGACTTTATCTTAGCAGAAATTTATATTGATGCAAAATTAAAATTGATGGCTTTGTTATTCCACTAAAATTGATAAATTTACTATACAAACCTTTATTTTGTATGTTTTCTTTATAAAAAAATAACCTTACAGAAAATTAAGACCGAAGATGATTCTCAATGAGACGGAATACGTGTTAAAATTTGTAATACAACGAAGTGGAATAACAAAGTTGTTAATTTTGATTTTATATAAAAAAAGGTAGTTAACAGCTTTATTTGGTAGTGATTCTATCATGTCATTATTCCATTGCCTTACTTTATTCTTCTTGCTGGTCAATATATGTATCAATAAATCAGAATTCATAGATGTAATGAAGCTGAAAAACGTCGAGATACAATATTATATCAAATATTTATTACACACACTTTCCCAATTGACACCGGTGGCTTATAAAATGGTTCGAAAATGTCAATGATATATATTTGAAGTAAGAAGTCATTATAACTTATTAATAATCCCAAAATGCATGGCAGATACAATAAAAAGCAAAAAAATATATACAGCAATGGTCGGACATGAAAAGCATATAAAAACAACAACTATATTATAATATGTAGGTACAGTACAATACTTTACATTCACTCAGTTAATATAATACAAACGGTAAAAATAAATAAAAGCCAAATAGTTAAATGAAATAGAATAATTTGAGTGCAGGCACTGTACCGTGTAGGCACATCCTCCGCTGAAAACCCCACTCTACACTCGAAGAATTAGGGCAAAAACCATTCCTTATTGGTGCTTATAAGTGCAAAAAAATCTCCATAGATCAATTTTGGAAGAATTATCAAGATTCATTCTTTAATTTATCTTTAGTTGTTACTGATGATTATATTTTGTAAAGATGTTTAAAATGAAGTCTATTATTGTGAAAAGTGAATAAGAGTACCTAATCTACTATATAAAAAATCTCGGTGTTCTTAAAAACCCAGAGTTACGATGCCACATACTCTAGTCTCATGTTGAATAGTTCAAACCAAAATGTATTATCAAGTAAGTGGATCTGTACATTTTTGACAAATTTGGAATGTCGAAAAAAACTTTGTTTTAATGCTCCCTGATCTCTCTTTAACCTTTTCAGTACCGCGATGTTTTAAGCTTAGGAACACTCATATACCACAAGCTTTTAACTATTTTTTAAAAATAAGGCTCATGGATTATATGCATTATGTTAAAAGTTTACATATAAAATGATATATCAAGTTGTAATTTTTCAGTTGCATTATCGAAATTTCGTATATTTGATTTTTCTTTCAGGGTTGTCACAAGCATAAATAAATATAATTTTTATAAAAAAAATATATAAAAAGTAAAAGGGACAAATTCTTGAAATTCAGGTATAAATTTAAAACAAAAGAATGGATCCTTTATGTCGATTTCACCATAAGTGGTAGCCCTAGTGACACCTACCGCTCGACTTTTAAAATAATACCTTTTTCAATAAGATCAACCAACGGCAGAATGTTCATTTTTCTTGCAGAGATAGTGTATAGATGTAGCTAGCCACACAAAAAGAAATATTGTCAAAATTACTACTGGAATAATTTTTAATACAAAGTGTCCTTAGGGTATTAGTGGTGCGCCTATGTAGCAGCCACCAGTGCCCTTACGGCACTGAAGCGGTTAAAAAAGTAGGCGAAAAATCAAAAGCTATCGCTCTTATTAAATTGCATAGCTCTTACATAACTAAATGCTGGCCTACAAGAAATTTTGAACGTAAATTTACTAGAAATTACGAAAAAATATTTGGTGTATGTTGAGTACTTCTTCTTTAGATATGTTATATTCTAAAGTAAATGTAGTGCAACTAAACCACCCAAAAATATGTACTTATCTAAATAATCGTGCTTCTCGATGTGTTAAAACTTATTATAGGACATCGTTATAATGATTTAAGTGTCATTAGAGATATTATATTATTAAAATTACACAAAGTGAACTCAAAAAATGAAAAGTGAACAATTTTAAATTAAGTTTCATTCAAATTAATGGACGCGAACATTATTATTCTGGTTCATTTGCTTCCGATCTAGGTAAAATTCTTGAAATTGAATATTTGAGTCGTAAATCCTTCTAATTGTTTACATTTTTCGCCAGGTCATATAAAACGAAACGAATCAGTTAGAAAAGATATGTGAAGAATGCTTCATATTTAACATAACTGACGCGTAGCATCGTTGCGAGATTTCAATAAATCAATTTGATTTTCAATCCTATTCAAGTTCTATTTGTTTTTTTTAATGTGATAGTATTGAATGCGTTCTTGTTTATCACGCGTGTATTTGATGCCGTATTTCATTTATATTCATTTGATCTATGAAGGTTTCGTTGCATATTCCTCACCTGTTCGGGAGGGCACAATGGCGCCGTGCGCAGTTGTTGGTCGCGGACAATGTCGCGCATCTTGCGTGGGTACACCTCCTGCCCAAAATGATAAAGATGGCCGACGATAACCAAAAATCGCATGCATTGCAAATTATAATGACAATTGTTGTTTTAAAAAACTAAACACATAATTGGAATCCCTTACGGGGGTTGTACACGATTAAACATTGAGACACTGAGATGTGAAAAGTGAAATAATTAAAATAACCAAATCAATTAAAATGTATTCACCCTAAAGAATAAAACAAAAGTTTACATGGATTTTAATTATTGGCAATACAACAATTCATGTATAATAGATAAAAGATAACTAATTAATTAGAGGAATCTTGGTTTAAACGAGACATTTATTAATCACTAAAATTGAATTTTTCACAGATAGCTCATTTAAAATAAACGTCAAAAAAGATTATATCAAATACGTATTATAAATAAGTAGACATAATAAAACGGTCACTATCAAAGATAATTTTACACAAAGAATACATTTTGTGATTGAAATAATTTGATGCAATTTAAAATTTCTATAAACTTATGGAAAGCTATTGATTTGTGAACAAATATTTAACTTTTGTTTTTTTTGTGAATTCGAAAACAAAATCAATAAGATTAACAAAAGGTGCAATCTGAAACTAATCCTAATAAGCCATTCGCATTGTAGTTGTAAAATGAAACAAAAACAAAAAAAAATCTTGCGAAAACTGTAAATCGAAAAAAAGTTACAAAAAGTTTTAAAGCTACAACTAGAAAACAAGTTGTAGTGGGCAATCGACAAACAAACGAAGCGGGGAATAAAATACACTGTGATTATAACAACACGAGGAGAAAGAGAGTGCTTATTACGAAGGAAATAAAAGAGTCTTTATAGGTCTACAACATCCAACGGCTAGTAATATTATACATCGTAGACTTTCATTAGGCCGCTTCAGATATGCTTTTCAAGCGAACGAACGTCTTTTGTAGAAGTAACGTACGTGTCAAAAGCTTTACGGTATTTTAGCCACATTTACGGAATGTAGGTCAAAAGTTACAACGTGAAGCAGAAATGATTTACACAACATTTTCACGGATTCACCAAAGTATTTATTTACTAGTATAAAAAATATGTTTTTAACTATTGCATTGATATTATCGATCAAAAATTTATATGTTTTTTTAATTAAAAAATTACAAATAGAATAATATTTTGGATTCAAGTATGTCGCGGCGTAAAATTTTGTTGATGTATTTTGGTGAAACCTTTTTTAAAGCTATTATTAATTCAGATTAATTAAACTGTTGTGCATAAACTTTAAGATTGAACACAGAAAATAAAAATAAGCGAAACATACCTGGAATTGACTTTGCTTCTTTGATTCTTTCGTTGGCTTTTCTTTAGCGGCATCCTTTTCCTTATCTTTATCTTTATTTTTGGCTTCTTTCTTGGTTTCCTTTTCTTTTTCCTTATTTTTCTTTTCTTTTTCTTTCTTGGGTTTCTTCTCTGGTGGCGGTGGCTTCGGCTTAGGGGGGCTTCCACTGCAGCATGTGCTCTCTAGTAATTGGACATAATAATAGACGTGAAAGCTTCAATAGAATGTGCAAAAACAATTCATGCAGAATATGAAATTTATAAACTTGCAAAAATTGTTTTTATCCCTTCCAAGTACGTAATATTGATCCTAATTTTCTTATATTAAAATATTAACAACTTCATCGTATTTATTATTTAGCAGGTGTGTCGATGTTTTTTTTTTACGGCTATATGATCATTCAGAAGAGATTTAGTTTATTCTACAAAATGTATAATACAATTTATATTCGTTGAAATGAAATTACTAGGTGTTAACTATCGTGTTTTAAAATAAAAAGTCATGCAGTGTTTTTTTTATTTGATAATGTGGTTTATCTGTCTACTATTTTTCTTTGGGTTGATTTCTTTACTACGTATTGTGAGAAATGGTTGATTGACATCCGATGTGAAATATACTAACCTTGCAGCAGGAAACAGAAGACATAGAGCAAAAACAAAATGCTCATGCCATAGAGGTAGGTGAAAAAGCCCTCGTAATAATACAAAGGCAAGTTGTGCGTAATGACATCGCTGATGACGTAAGCAATGCAGATAACTACTAAAAGCTTGGCGTAGATGAAACTCATGATGATGAACAGGGATGTTCTGAAAACAAAAACAAATATAACTCATAAAAATTTTGATATCGTGGTCATTAATTCAACCGATGAAATAAGCATTGTTCAAAAATCAAAATGCAAGAGCATACTATCTCAATACAAATAAACAACTTAATTTTATTTACAACAAAATATACGACTAGATTTTTTTTAAATTGATACATCGCAATATCGATCGATGACGACAATTTATTGTCATTCATATTACAATTTTTTATTTAAGATGGCATAGTTATCCCTATTTTCCTCTCGCTCGTTTGCGTTTTATTATCAACAATCTATTTTGATTTTTGAACAACCTTCTTCATCACAATATGTGAAACTTTTCAATTCATGCTTTTGAGCAGTGGCGGAGTAAAACTTAGTGATACTATATTTTGTATAAAAAAGCACCTTTTTATTACAAATACCCAAAAGGCAAAAAAATCTACGGAGGCATTTCTTTGCTTCGCCACTGCTTTAGAGTGAAATGGTTATGGTATCTACAGTGGGAGATGTAAAAAGACTTTTAATATTAATTATGTGTGTGCATATTTTATTTATTTAACTATCCGTTGCTATAAAAACTATTTATAAAGTTAAAAAAATGTGATTTTGGTTGTTTCTAAAAGTGAGTGGAGTATTTAAAAAATGATTTTCTAGTAGAGATTATTTAAAAATATTGCATAATATAATAAAACCATACACTGTGTAAAGTATTGCTATTAAAGAAACGTGTTATTTTTTTATCACATGAAAAATAATTACATAGTTTCCAAAATAAGTGTGGTAAAAATATAATATAAATAATCCTTATGTCCATATGGCGGTTTCATATTTTAAGCAACATCGTAGCGAGTTTTTAGATATTTAATAAAAAAAATATTTATTTAAATAACTTAGAGTTTCGTTTGTATACAGAATAATTAATATATTGTGAATTATAAGCTGTACAAACTGTTATGTTTACATGTCGTATACGCAGGGCCACCGCGAGGGAACGGCCGCCCGTGTAAAATCATAAAGTGCCGTTTTAATGTATCATAGATAGTTCGTGACCCAAGAACTACAAGGTTCTAAGTGTAGTATTTTTTCGAAACAAAAGTCACAATGAATATCATTACTGTAACTTGAAAGAATACATAATCGTTACTTTTGCTACGCAAGAAAATCTACACTATAGTTCTCGGGTCTTGAATTAATGGAAAAATAATTCACCGACAAATTTTACATCCGAAAAACATTTTTCGTGTGATTACTCTAAAAATATTAATTTAATATGTACAGTTTTATGAAATTGGATCTGCTGTTTTTACGATTGATTATAATCTTATTTAATAATTATTTTTAGTTAAATATACAGAACAATTGTAACATTCAAAATTTTAATGATATAATGGTAATAATTGTCTTCAAAATAAAACCAATGAATTGATAACGAAATCATCGAGGAATAGCCGACACAGTGGGAAGACTTAAGAAATCGTCGGTAGCCGCCCATTAGCCCAAAACGCCCGAGTGCGCCGCATACATCGCACATATAGAAGCGGCGCCCCTGGGCACCTTATTTAGGACTAAGTTTACTTTGCATACAGAACAATTTTTATTTTTTATTGAATTAACGGATCAGTAAAGGTTAAGTGACAGAATGCATTATTGTAGTCAATCATAAGTGGAGAGATATATTTTGTTATACTGTATGTAAATTATTTTGTACACCTTCTTACAGATAAGAAATAGGTATATGTTTTTATCGAAGAAGGTATTTAACTGATCAATCAATGACAGATAGTTTATAAATACGAATGACGTTTATTTCTTAAGAATCAGCCATTAAAATAAATAAGCATATGATGCAATATTACTGTTATTATGTATTGAGAAGAATCGATGTCAAATTGAATATTCCATTGCATTGATATGTCGGATGAAAAACCACGCCTCCGTTGAAATTGCGTACAATACAACGTAACGTAAGGGAAATTGTAAAATGAAATCATTGTTGACGTTAAGAGAGTATTCAATTATTTAGGTATGTTATGATATAATTTCGATGATTTTTGATACTTAAAGCGCATATTTTATCAAGCCGTTTCAATTGAATGGCGCTGTACCTCTTGGCAGGGCGAGGTTGGACATTTTTAAGCTCCATTTCTTTGTTGGCGGAGTTGTTTTTCTCAGCGATAGCGATGTCGCTGCCCTGCTGCTGGCGGTGCTGCTGAGAAACAGGAAGCGTCGCCATGTTGTCGATCGACTCAACGTCCACGGTCGCCACTTTGACCTCAGGACCCACCACTATCTCCGGGTTCTTATCTTTACCCATCACTGAAGCCTATCGAATGCCTCCCGGAAATGTCGACGGATTTATTCTCCGACACTCGCACTCATAACCAACGTTTTATTCTCACTCAAAGTAAATCGATCACTTATCTATAAAATAATCTAGTTAAAAATGGCATGAATTTTGTATTCTATTCGATGTTTAAATCACATGTTTTTTAAAACAATTTTTAAGGACGATCTGAAATATTAATTAAAGGAAAATAAAACACTGGATAAATTTGACCTAAAACTGACGCTGCACACAATAAATGCAATATTTTTAAAGTAAAACAGCGAATAAAATAATAGAATCGAGAACAAATTATTAGACGAACATAACTAAGTAATTGATCAACTCGACTAGTTGTTTGGGGTATTTATTGTGCGAATGTTATAGAGGCTAATTTTTGATCACTGAGTTTTCACTTGGGTTTCGCGCGTCGGTTTTTAGATTCGATGCTAGGATTATGGTGCAGTTATAAGGTCATTGATGGACTGCACACGCATTAGATGACGGCGCGAATTCGCAAAAGAATTTAGCCTCTTTACCTGGCCGACGGTGTTATGTGGGATTATTATTGCCGGAGGTAGGAAGGACCGCGATGTTTTGGGAGCGTCGAATCGGAGTTTCTTCGAGGGCTGAGACGGCGGCAAGAGGCGAGGGGTGGGCGAGGTTCGGAAAATGGTCCAGGGCGGCGGCGCGCTGGATGCTAGGGGCTCAACTGTCACGTGACGGCAGAGGCGGCGATGTCAACATATTAAATATTTTACGCGAATCATAAAACAAACCAGATTTGAATTTGAATCGTCTGCTTCTTTCAATTGAAAATATAATGAAGACCGAGGTTCGGTCAGGTAAATCTTCTAAGAATATTTTTGAATATTATACCCACGTACAAAATACATCGTCAGATATTATAATAAATGAATAATTACAATTTTAGGAGAAAGTTTTGATGCAAAATTCAAAAGTAACCAGTGAAAAGTATCGTTTATGTTTCGAATACTTGAAAAGTGATGTTTTAAAATGTGCTAATCCAAAATTAGTTTTGAAATAATCAGAATTTTGTATCTAACTTAATTAACACTTCCCCTGCGGTGCTAAAAATACTTTCGATATGTTGCTGGCCCTTTAGGAATCAAGTGAAAAATATGTTCATCATAAAGCAACCAATTTATACAATTTTGAAAAATAATACATCATACCAAAATACTCCATCATATTCATTTCAAATCTGTGAGTATGTTAATTTTCCAATGCCAATTTTCAATTTGTTCAAAGATTGGGATTTCATTTTTCATTATACCTATACATACTATATTAAGATTAGGATATTCCAAATGGCTTTCATGACAAAAATAAACAGTATTCACACTGTATGGAGTAGGCTGATAGGTTATTAGACGATAACTGTTTGTGAGCAACTCGTTTTACCTTTATTTCCAGAGAGATTAGGGATAAAAAGGTGACGACTCGTAGATTAATTATTAACCGATTTCTGTCTTTCAAGTCGCTGATTTTTAAAGTTGATGAAAAACAATGCAATTTAGTTTTCCTTCCGGCACGCGTCGCCGTTGCGTTTTTCCGGCTAGAGGAACGCGCAAGCGGATCCTGCGCGATTGGTCGATAAAGCTGGGCGGCCAGGGGCGGCTCGCGCCCGCACATCCCCCCTCCTACCACCGAGAGGTCGACGCACCCGACACTTCAACTTTAACTTCTCACCAATAAAAATCTATCCACAAAACCTAAAATCAACACCACCACTCACAAATAAAATTCCAACAAACCCCCACCTTATCTTACACCTACCCAATCAACATACAAAACTCAACATCTATCCACTACTACCCCCCCACTCTAATTACCTACTCCCCCACTCTACCTACTCTCTCGTAACCCTACTATTCAACCTCTCCTTCCCTCCAATATACCTCCAACTTTTCCTCCCCAACATCCCACATCAAACACTCTCCTCATTCATATCATATTTTTTTTTTTATTTCCAATTTTTCCCCTATATCTTACAACCTATCCCACCCCTCTATCAATATCCACCCTACCCTTTCAACCAATCTCTAAAAAAACCCATACCATTCCTACCCCCAAAACCCTACACCCCTCTCACCATCACACAAATCTATACAAACAATCCAACATAAAACTCCCATCATCCAACCCTCCCCCCCCCACACCCCACCCACCCAAACACCCCAACCACCTCCACAACCACCAAACCACCCCCCAAACCCCCACAACCCCCAACACCCCCACCCCACCCAACACAACCACACCACACCCTATACACCCCCCCCCCCCCCCCACACCACCCCACCCCAAACCCAACCCCCCCCCCAACACCCACCCCTACCACCCACCCCCCCCCACCCCACCACCACCCCACCCCCCCACCACCACCCCCCACACAACCCCACACCCCCAACCCCCCCCCCCACCCCCCCCCCACCCCCCCCCCCCCCCCCCCCCCCCCCACAACCCCCCCCCCACACCCCCCCCCCCCCCCCCCCAACCCCCCACCCCCCCCCCCCCCCCCCCCCCCCCCCCCCCCCCCCCCCCCCCCCCCCCCCACCCCCCAACCCCCGCCCCCCCCACCCCCACCCCCCCCCCCCCCCCCCCCCCCCCCCCCCCCCCCCCCCCCCCCCCCACCCCACCCCCCCCCCCCACCACTAACATACCACAACATCCACCCCCCCCACATACCACCTGGTGGGGGAATTTGAAATCCTTGATTTACTACCGAATAGGCATTATTTAAAATTGAAATTTTTAAGGCTTCTTCCACCGCGGCATACTTGAGACTTCTTGCGGCACAGTAGTGTGCCGCGGCACATAGTTTGTTTGCTAGTCTATCCACAAATGCACCGTATTTTTGTATATGTAAGTATGACGGTAAATGTTAAGATTATGACAGATGAAAATACGCTTGCATGTAATAATTATCGTTTGATAATCAACAATATGCCGTAACCCACAAATAAAAGATGTTGTTTGTCGAGCGATATATCATTACAAAAAGATTAGCTTTTTTTTAAATATAAAAATGTGATTGTTTTCCATAATACAGTGATTATTTACAGCTAATAACTTCCATTTTTCTATCGAGCTACACTATCTTTAGTTGCAAGGGCATATAGCACATTAGCGATGAAGATTTATATCGTGTGTGTTAAATTTATAATAGTTTCGTCAATATTTCAAGTATTTTGTTAGCTTTATACGACAATATTGTTGTTTTTAACGAAACAACTATTTGGATAACTTGTTTCATGTATTTTTTCTTTTAACGAAAACATTTCTTATAATAAATAGTTTTGGCACATACTATTTAATTTTAATATACAAAGGAAAATACGTAACCTACAGTTTTTTTTTTAAATAACTCTTTTAACATAAACAATAATACGACAATCAAAATTAATAGAAATAAACAAATGTTGTGTCAAACAGATATTAGTTAAAAAATCCGAATTATTATTTAAAATAAGCGTCTATAAATAGAATATGATTATCCTAAATCGACTATAAGATGGAGTACAATTTTATGACAAAGAAAAAGGAATGAAAGTTTACAAATCATTAAAAAAATGATATACTTCCTGTTACAACGTCTATAAAAATATTTGTCGTATCATTGAAATTGTTTTACTGTACTAACTGACAAATTATTTATTTTCCCACAAGACAGTAGGTAATCATTTGAAAAAATCATTATCAGACCGATTTAAATAAATTGTTTAAGAAAAATAAAAACAATAACCAATCTAGACTGATAAATGAAGGCTTGTGCGCACCGAGGGTAACATTTTCTCGTCGAAGGACGCTACTTGAAAATAAACGATCCCGAAGGACGCGACGCCTCGAACGTCACGTTGCAATTATTAAAGTCGTTTCCGCCATATTGTAGAGAATCATTTTCACTTGCCATTGCTTTCGCTAATTGCTCAGTGGCATTATTATTTCTCCTTATATTAATTGTTTGCATTTTTTGAATCGGGTGAACTGCGTGATTTTCAAAGACTCTAAAAATCAAATAGCATATCGATATTAAATTAAATTTGATAAATTTGTTATTCTGCGGATTGTGTTATAAATTGTGACACTCTTTGAGAAGCATCTTTAGACTAACATTGAAAACATTTTATCTATAAAATAAAGAAAAAACACTTTTTTAAATAATCAAAGGTTGAGAATAAACAGTTCTTGGAAATCAATAAAACCATTAACAGAATCGGTTAATTAGTTATAAGATTTTAACTGCGACAGGAGACTTCCCACAGTTAACTTTATTTCCAATTGGAATTACCCTTTAAAATAAAAGTAATTAATTTGTAATTTACACCCTGCCTGCGTTCAATAGAAAAGAAAAAAACATAACGTCTATTTTTTTTAAATAAAAATGTAACAATTAGAATCAATGTTTTCTTTATTAATAAATAACCTTAAGATGCTGTCAACTATATTTTATGTATCTTGTGGATCTAAATACTTCACTATATTTATCTTTTTGTTTGAAGCAGTGATTCACATTTACGATTGTCTTTTCTCTTTTTATAAAACCTGATTTATTATATGTTAAATAATTAGTATAAGTCAGATTTTACACCTACTTTTATAACTTACGCGCTCCATATCTTTGTCGTTGGTAGAATGTATTATACTGTAAAAAAACATTTACTGAACACCGTAATTGTCAAATTTAACGGTCCACAACCTTACATGGAGTCGTATGAAAGAGTAGGATTGACAAGTATCAAATTATCATGAATTTCATTAATATAATAAAAAATATCCAAACATGTTGTTTTATCTTTTTGTCGTTATTACTGTTCCTGCATTAATTTCGTATAATTTTGGCAATACAACAAATATATAAAAATAAAAAGAAATACATATTTTTTTATTCATGAAAAATATTTCCAAAACCGATTGTACATTACAGAATAATCTATTTAAACCACCAGTTTTTCATAGTGAAATTAATTATTAGTTAAAAGCATTTTATCCAAAATAAGTGTCCCCATTAAAAATGTATTTTTTAATAGTAATTATTCCTTACACAAATTTAATTAGTATTGTTATTATTTTTCACTTTTAAGGTGTTCACTGTCAATACTTGATGGAATGGCATTATAATAAAAATAATAAAAGATTTTTAGTACTTTTTCCACGTAAAATTTATTTGATCAGGACCGGTTTCGCTCCTCGCGAACATTATCAACTGATAAGAAAAATAAATTAAACAAGTTAAATTGAAATAAAAAGGTGTAAGCAACTACTAACAATGAAAAGAATTTACAAATTACATTAAAATTACACAAAATTAAAATGCTTAACACTTAAACAATTAAAAAATATGTATTTTTATTGATGAAAATAATATATTTTCTTTTTTTACTATTTTTATTATTTCGTTAATATTTTTTTTTTTTGCAAAACTAAGGGAAATCTTAGTATGCATTTTTTGCGGAAAAAAACAACTATTTAATTTTGTATGAGATTCACTCTTCCAATTACACTGTCCCGACTTCAGTGTAAATGGGGGTTTTACTGTATTTAGTTCCACCATACTGTGAAATAATGTTGATGTGTGAAATATTGTGAACCTTCAAACCACTCTTGTCAGCTTAGTGAGAGTACTTACGTTCATGGATAGGTCCGTGACCTGGGACAATAGTGCGAGTGCGGCATGAATGGGAACTATTTTTATGCCAAATTTACGACTCTAAAAATACTCAATTGTACTCCGTACAGCTTAGATTCATAAAAGTACGTTGCCAAACTTATTGCAATACAAAAGTCCAACAATTAGTTAAAATATATATTTGTCTTTCACTGTTACGTTTGTCTTTATTTTAAAATTATGTGAATTAAAAAAATAATGATGAAATCATAAGTACGTTAGTTAAATAGAAATACTGTTTTCCCAATAGTTTGACACCTGAACATAAAAATGAAACGAAGTTATTTTTTAATTTTTGACAATTGTGTGATTTTGTCAATTTATTTATATATATTTATATGTGTGTGTATGCAGTGGCGGATTACCTTATAAGCGCAAGACGCGCGCGCTTGGGGCCGCAAAATTTTGGGGGCCTCAAAGATAGCATATATTATATAAACCCTTAAATTTTAATTTCAGTTTTCAAAATTCACTTAAATTCTACGAAGAGGTTTGCAGCACTTATATGTTATTCGAAAAGCAGGGCTTCCAAAATTTATTGCACCTGGGGCCTCCAAAGTGCTTAATCCGCCACTCTGTGTACGTCCTTCTAATGGAGATATCTCATTTTTTTTTTGCGAGAACTGTTTGTTATTCAGGTGCTCGACCTCTCCATTTCAAAAAGTGTAAGGATTAGACTATGACAGTACTAGTAGTAAGCTAATCACTGTTTTAGGATAGGATGAGTTGGAGGGAATCCAAGACATCACATACATTCATGGCTTCAGACAGAAATCTATTGAAAAATCAATATATAAAAACTGAGATTCGAACACGTGACCTCCGTATTCTAAATCTACGACGATAACACTTGACCACGCAGCCGGAAAATTTATTTTAATGTGTGTTAATATAGTAGCTGTGCTATCGTCCATTTTTTTATATGCATATGGGTTTAGAAACATTACTGATATCCAAGTCAATAAAAATCTTAAAATATTTTTTTAAAAATGACGTATAAAAGTGTCTACTCGGGAATTGAAACTCTTAACCATTAACCCGAGTAACGCGAATGACTAAAAGCGTTTCCTACTCGTATCCAGTTCTGTTGAGTGTGACACGAAAATTAAAAATATTATATACATAATGCAGAGTGCTGATTTAAAAAATCCGATTACAAATGTCATTTCACAACAGCAAAAGAAAACTAAATTGCATGTCTGTCGGAAGACTTGTCACAATGTAACGAGGCAATAAAATTCCAGTGACAGTCCGTTTTCCGACACGTTACGCGAGCTTTTCAGAATACAAAAAAAAACACACACACTTCGCAACAGTTTCCCTACTCACCGTGCCGCCACCACCTGTCACCATTGTATCAATATTGAGTAAAAAAGGACGTAACTATACGCGAAATAAGGATGCAGCTACAGCAAGGACAAGGACGGAAACGTGCAAAGGACAGGGATGCAGAGAGGAGGGTGACAGCTCCAGGATGTTGGCTCCAAAGCTCAACTATCGATCGGGTAGTAACGCTTAAGTAGTGAGTATCAGGGTAGCGTTTGGGGTAAAGTAAATGTACTCGTTACTACTTGCAAATTGGCATAGTAAGGGTATTTTATGAGTGTTGATTACAATGCATTTAATATCATAAAGCAGTGACCCGACCTCAATACAGGTGGATATTTACATATATCCCTAAATTAGAGTCAAAATTATGATTGCGAACCTGCTGAGAAATAAGTGGTTATATTTTTTAAATATATTCAAATAAATAGGTTCAAATCAAGCGAGGATATTTTACGAAAAATCAGATGTGAAAGAGCGCAAAAATATTTTTTCACAATGTTACCAATAAGGATTATTTTATTTTAATAAGCTCTCTTTATTCACAACGAATTAAAGTTAATAAAGCATAACACAGGTTCAACATTGGTGAAATCATTAATTAGTATTTTATTTTTCTAAAAAAATACACATATAAATCAAAGTATTTTGATTTCGAAGGTTTAGGATCACAGTGGCTTATTTACAAAACAGTTTTAAGTTCAATTTAAGATTTCGACTGAAGGTGCTTGGTGGAATTTCAATATTAAATTTGAATCGTTCAATCGAAATTTTAGAAATCAATTTGGCACAGTTGCATAGTCTTCCGATTTTAAATGAAATATTAAACCTTTCGGGCTCTCCACTTCTATACCTTCTATACCTATAAATAATATCATAAAACCTTTGCCGACAAACAAATAAATATAATTCTTAAAACCACTCACTACTCAAATCTTTGGGTATTCCCATGAGCTTATCCTTTTCGCCAGCAATGGCTTTAGACTCAGTGATACATTTATTTAATATATAAACACGAAACACTCATTTACTAAGCGTCAGTTCAAGTTCATCCGTGCACTTGAACGCCTGAAGATGCTAAAAGGAGAAACCCAGGCCGTTAGTGAAAAAATCTGTGGGAGTGTACATAATTTGAACGATTCAAATTGAAGTAGTATGACAGGTGTTTTACCTGTGTGTTACTAACATTTAAATTTAATTTATAGATACACCCAACTGCAACATGTAAACGGTTTATGTACAATATAAGGCACTGTTTCACTAATAAATATGATTATGGCAAAATCAACAACGGGCTCAACTCAAAACAATCATTTATTGTAGTTAGGCCTCTGTAATACTTTGTCTTCGAGCAAAATGTTTGAATATGTTATTCAGTTACTGATGGTAAAAGCGACATGTTTAAGACGCAGCCCGCCTAGAATTTAAGTCTCAGGTTTATATCTGAACTGGGTTAAATTACATATGTAATTGGATTCTCGGCGGTAAAGTTGTTTTTTAAACTCTCATTCGAAAAAGACGCTGTATTTTCCGTAATATGTGTTAATGTTAACATAGTAGCTACAATTTTTAATTCACATGAGTGTATAAACAAATTGATAATATTCCTGTTTCGATTCCAGGGTCAATAACTACATAAGTGTCCTTCGTATAAAATAATGTCGCCCGCTGTGGTCTAGTTGGTTAGAGCTTGCTCTACCGATCAGGGGAGTCCGGGTTCGATTCCCGGTAAGGTCACATTGTCAAATTGGATTTTTTCAATTTTTCAATTGAGATCTAAGACATGGGTGTTTGTGACGTCAATTCTCCTTGAGTTAATCTCATGTGACTTACAAAAATTCTCATCGAGTATATCTCGTATGATCTTTCAACTTTAAAACTTTAAAAATATTTGACGCATTGGCGTAAGCTGTAATGTCAAATACTTTTTTTTTAAATAAAAAAAAAAAAAAAAAATACTGACTACCAATAATATAGGTGTATACATATATTTTATTTTAAAAATGCAGCCGAAATCTGTTGATAAACACACACACATAAAATTATTTAATGTTGTAAATAACAGTTTTTTGTATCCTGGCAAAATAGTGTTGTATTTATTTGACAAACTCTCTCTGAAAAGATACTGGTGAAAGCTCTTAAGTTTTAAAGTAGTGGAAGAAGGTAGAAAAGTTTTCAACGATTGCGCTTCCTATGTAATATAAATAAGGCTTTAACGTTTATCATTGACATCGTTAATGGCCAGGGCGGTAGTAACCCTCAGTAATGATTGTACTTGGTGTCAAGTGATAAAAAAATAATTTACTGTTTCATTTAAAAAATAAGTTTGTAGCTTATCTAATTTTCACATTTTCTGTCGGTTATTCAAAACCGAAATACTAACTGAAAGCCGATTCGTAGTTGAGTGGTCAACATATTTAGCTTCGGATGCTATGCTTCCTGCCTCGAGTCCCAGAACGGAGATTTTTTAAATTGAGTTATAAAATATCGTTCTATATCCCTACCCCTTTCAGCTGTTTTCTTTTCTTGTTTCTTAGAGGCTTCTTTTCTTGACCAATTTATGAAATTGTCCATAATGCGACTCAAACCATTGAAATAGTGGCAAATTCATATCTACATATTTTTGTTAGCATAAAACCATTACTTAGATTTTGTTAAGACAGTAACCAAATGTTTTATGTAAGATTACCTTGACTTGAAGTTGAAATCACTTTTAAGATGTTCACTGTCAATTTTTAGAGGAAAAACCAAAAGGAAAAACAATTATCTGAATAATCAAACGACGTCAGTCCAGGTGGCATGTTTCATTTGATTGCAGTCCGTGTGCACTTTAAATGTCCTAGATATGAAAAATCAATAAGTTAGAAAATTTACACCATTACATACTTTAATAATATCACATACTTAAAATAAGCAATAGTTCCACTCGACCTTTTTTCTATAATAAAAATATACTTTTTTCCATCCCATATATTTTTACCAATAAGAGGACAAATTTATGGCATTAGGTATTTGGGTCAGAAATAATTGTTACGTTTTATAGCATGAGGAGACTGAATGGCGACAACATTCATTTAAGCGCGGTTCAATTATTAATACTGATATGGTCGTGTAATTCCGCTGCGACAACGCACGCGAGTTCGTCAATAATCGACATGCAACAAGATTGCTACAAAGTGTGTGAAGTAGATTAACCCTTCAGAGACGAGAGCTTTTTTTCCAATTTTTTTTTTAAATCATATTGAAGTCACGGATAACTTTTATTCCTAACAAAATTAAAAAAAATAAACGCAAAGTCGTTGTATAGAAACTCCGCATGACTATATGGTCATGCTCATCCTTTTATTACCGTGTAATATTGTGTACGGACAGTAGTAAGGACAAACGTGACCGTATGGGCACGCAAACATTCGGGGTTGAAATATAGCTAAACGTGAAATTTTAAAAAATATTTACAATTCGACCTCTTTAGATCAACATATTTTCAATACGAATATATTATCAAAAGAACTGTAAATAATTTGATAAAAAAATAGCTAACAGTGTCAAAAAGTCCATTAAAAAAAACGGAAATTCAAAAAATTGAATGTGCTTTTGGTGGCCGTTTCTGTCCCCGCGGCTGATGACTAACTAAAGTGTGTACTTTTCTTAACCACATATGAGTGAAAGCAACGATATTCAGATAGAAAAAGGATGAATAGTTATCAAGTAGTTAAGTTGGGATCAATAGACAACGGTGTTTACTGTGACCATATGGTCACGCTCGTCTTTGGAGGGTTAATTTGTGCCTTGTGAATTTATTACTGAGAATAAGAATTTCGGCGCCCAAAACGGAGCATATGGTTTCAATATGGAGCACCTCAACAGAAGTTGGTAAATGTGGGCTGGTTTTATGTCTGATACTGACACGTATACTTTTAAAAGTTTAAAAATCTCATTCGGAGAATTGATTGCAACCTTTTGCAATGACATTGGTAATAAGTAGTAAATTTTCGACTCGTTTTTAAAGAATTTTAAATGACTGAAATGCAGAATGAAAGTACAAAGCATTTTTACTCAATCATCTGTAGGTACTAGGGCATCCAATCCCAGACCCTTTTTGTGATTTCGGGATTCACAATTATTGAACTTTACATTATTGGAATTTACAAATTGCACTAATAATGAAAGATGTGACAGCTTTTTTTTTTGCTAGGTCCTCCAAAAAAGTTGCGAATTCACAGTTCTTTTAGCTCCATCACTTTCAAAACGTTACGACTGCCAGTGACTCCAACGCAAAATTATTTTTTTACGAGATGTAACGAATTTTCCGACTTATTATCCTGAATTCCGAACTCCCGGGATTAGTACTAACACAATCCAAGATTTAACCACTTGAATACCAGGCGGACACAGGTTTCCAGAACATATGCAAGCGAACACGGATGTCCATGACATTTAAAAAATCAAATACTTGTTATTTTAAAAGAATATATAAGAAATATTTTGATGAATATGTCTAGTGCTATCTATACTGAGTCAAAATAGGTTTTTAAAATATCGAATTCGAGTGTGTATTAGGCACATTTTTTTTTTCAAAAACACGCAGTATCTCTGGGAAATATTAATGATTTATTTGCGCTGTATTCAAACGGTTCACACAAAGTTACACAGGATCCCAGGCATTGGCGGATCCAGAAATTGTCCCAGGAGGGGCCATTAAATTTGAAAATAAACATGATACATACATAATACATTAAAAAATAAATGATTTTAAGCTAATATATCTGTATAAAAATAGTCAATACATAATTATGTATGTATTCTACACAACATATTACACTAAACGATTAAGGAGCCTATATCACAATAAAATTTTAATAAAATAGAAAATAAATTTTCCTCAGGGGGGAGGGCATGGCCCCCATGGCCTCCTCCTTGGATCCGCCAATGATCCCAGGATTAAACGCCCTGGTAGGTACACATGAATCTAACATATTTAAACTGATGTAAAATGTCTGATTAAAATTGGTGTTATTCTTATGTTAAACACGACATCTTTCAATCAGTACGCCATTTCGTAAAGTGAGTTTCAACAATTCTGCAGGTCATAGATTAAATATAATATTACTCAATTATATGTAATAGATGCCGACATTACTGTAGACAAACTAATGTGTGTTTAGTTGAGAAATAATTGATGTATTTTTGTGGGAATATATAAAATAACGACGCTAGCATTGTTTTTACTTTATTAGCAGTTTATTTGATGCGACATGATGTTCGTATATACATAGGATGAGCTATTTCCGTATTGGGTGCGACATAAATGGCCCATTATGGATAAATATCTTTTATTATCTACAATTTTCATCTTTTTACTGTGCCTGATAATTATCGCTTTATGCGCTTCAATAACAATATGAGTACATATTCAAAGTTTTTATATCTCACAAAACAAATGAAAAACGAAATAGAACTTTGATGACAGGTAAAAATCTAACAATGGTATTATTAAAAAAAATGTTGTAAAAAAAGCCTTGGATTGTTTTTTAAGCGCCACTGAATCTTAGATCATGTTTCGTTTGTAAAAAAATCGAATAAAAATAAATATTAAGTTTATTTCACTTTTACAAAGTTACACGGGGCTGTTATGGATATATTTTTATTAAAACACTTCATTTAAATTCAATGTTGGTTCAACTTTATTCCATATACATAATTTACACTTTATAAATAAATCTTATTAATCAAAATGATAACGACGTGAGTATCGAGGAGTTTTTACTGAGCCGCCGGCCTTTCAATTTCAACTCTCGATTTTAACTTAACAAATTTTTATTAAATTTATAAAAATTGAAAAAAAAACATGATTGTATTATTAGTTGTGACATACGTTTCAGCTCTTTGAAAAGCATCTCCTAACTAACCATCGTAAGGTTATTTATTTATAAATTGAATATTGATTCTTATTTCTCCTTTTTGTAATTAATATGTTAAGAATTTCAATGAATCTTTATTTTATAAATTAATAACATTGAAATAGTCAGTCTCAAGAGGGCTCTCAAAGAGTCAAAGCGTGTGTCACAATAAGTAGCATAATCTGCGGTAGAATAAAGTATTTTTTTTTTTATATCAAACAAAATTCAATTAAAAACGGTTGATGTGGTATAAGTTTTGTATAACACAAGTGTTTTGTGTAAAAGCAGTGATATATTCTAGAAACTTGATATGTATTTAACATAGAATAAGCTGATTAGATTACTACGAATCTTTAATAGTCTGTTAAGCCTTATTATTGAACAACTTATCTTATTATAGCGTGCGAACCAGCTCGGCGAATTAACTTGTTCTATCTTCTAAAATAATCACATCGTGTTAACTATTGAGAGAATCTAAAGAGTAATCCGCTTAAAGTATTAGCGACTGCATATGAGATCCGGCTGCCAAGCGGATAAAGTTTTGATTTAAATTTGCACAATTTATATTTTGTAATTATAATCAAGATTAATAGAGAATCGATTACAGTCAACGCGGGTAACTTTGAACCAGCTATGAACGTTCTTTGTATTGCATTATAAATTGCCGTTACTATTATGTGTGGTATTATTTAATAAAGATGAGTATCAGTGTTTTCAGATTCACAAAACATTTTTGGAAATATTGCTATGATTGATATAAAAAATAAATACAGATAAAACAGCTTATCGGGTAACATTGGCCCATACCACAAAATCACAATAATCTCAAGATTTTTTAAAGTCTTTGCAACTTTTCTTCACGATTTCATGTATTTCGTACATAATCGTAGGCTAAGAAACATATAACGCATTTTTTTATAGAGTAGGAATACAGATTAAAAATATTGCTGACCGAATTTTTTAAAAATATGACAGCAAACTCACAGCTGACAAAATTACTCAATACAACAAAAATGATGCATTATAATTCACATTTTTACCTCTAACGGACTAAAAAATACCATTGCTTAGCTAAGAAATATACAGGTGGAAATGATATAACATTATAACGGCATAATTTGAAACCTTTGTTCTTGTAGTAGACCAATGGTAGACCGATGGCCAAAGTTACCCGTATTGATTGTAGTTTTACGATTTTCTGATTTAAGATATCGATTAAGGGTGGTTATAGGAATTTAAATATTAATTTTTGTACACTTTCATAAGTTTCGTCACCAATACTGCGCGCTAAAGTTCATGAATGATTTCGATTTAATTTGCCGAAAGGCGAAACCTGTGTCATGGTGACAAAACTTATGGAAGTGTAAAAAAATAACATTACACACTGGTAACTTATAAACAGTCGCTCTATGTTATTTCTACGGTCGAATTTCTGACTAGGACTTGACATTATGAGCTTTACTTAAACTATATCCACTAAAAATGAAAATACTGTCGCACTCTTAATAAACTATGTAATACATTTTACCAGGTCTTAAAAACTAGACGTCAGTTACTTGATAATAGTATTTTTAAAAAGAAAAGAATTAAACGATTAAGTTAGTAAATAGCTATCTGTGAACGTATCGCTCTTTCTATGCATTGTATACAAGATTGCGTAAGGGCAGGATTATCATGCACACACCATACGCGTAAATGCATTTAAATTTAAATCATAAATTAATTTTTAGATTTCCTTTCAGGGATTCGAACAGATCGCTCAAGAATCAAATCATATTAGTCACAGCCTATCTGAAATGAAAATTGATTCGTTCATTTGGAAAGTATAACTTATTTTTTGCCGTTGAATAAACTCGAATTATTGTTTGACCTTACCACGAATTGAGCCCTTGAACTTGCCATACATCTGAGCAATTTATTTATGAATACCCAACCCTTCCTTTTTAATTTATAATTATAAGAGGATGACAGTCATTACACCAATAAATAGCAACCGGTGATAAGTGTTAAATATCAGCAGCAAACAAACAAATTTAATTGAATGATTGCAGATATTTAAACGTCGAGTTTTGGTGATCCTAACAGTAAATATGTTACAATGTATATCATACAAAATAAATGCACTGGCAATGTATGACACACCAACTGAGTTGGTTAATAATGCAATTAACTGCAGTCGAGTAAAATAAGCCGATGCAGCCAGCGTTGTCAAATCTCATCTGTGAATGCTTTCATTCTTTGAAAGGCTGTCTAGTACCCAAACGGGACCGGATTGGAGCCACGAGGAAAATGGATCGAGAGTCGAAATAGAGCCTGTCAGGCGTTTAATTGAGACATATCTCGGATTTAAAGCATCCGATTGAGGTAATGTCCCTTCTCAATTGTTTTAAATGTTGATATCCAAGAACAACTATTAAAATCGGACAATATGTAGATACTGCCTATCGCATAGCCAAGTGGTCAATACTCTTGGGACTTTGTCTTTCGTCGAGAGCGCGAAGATTGAAAAAAGACACGATTACTTTTTCTAATCACTTAATTTCAGAAAGACACGTGTTCAATCAGGAATAAGGGATAAACATGTTGCATCTAAATACGGACGCTCATAAACTATTTTTCCAGGAAATTTTAGAAATAAATAGAGCGCAATTGAACAGTCTTCCGATTTTAAGTAACCAGATTCATATGTCGGGTTCTCCACTTTTATACCCTATGTAAATATAATTCTTAAAACTACTCACCTTTTAAATATGTGGGCATTCCCATGGGCTAATCCTTTTCGCCAGTAATGGCTTTAAACTCAATGATACATTTATTTCTTATATAAACACTAAACATGAATGTACATGTGTGAATGTACATAATTTGAACGATTCAAATTTAATAATGAAATTTCACTAAGCACCTTCAGTCGAAATCTTAAATTACGTTAATTGTTTATCGAAAGGCGCTATATTATTATAACTAAAATGCAATTTGCTGTTCTAAATAATCTAAATCCACAATGAAATCAAAGAGTGACTTTTTTTAATTTAAATTTTGTAATTGGTAAAAAAAATGTGTTTGGCTTATTAAATTCTACTGATCCCCCTCTGCGGCAATGCCAGTGGCAGGAAATGTATTACAATGATTTAAATTACATTGAAGAAAAATAAGAAGCAATGGTACCTACGAATATATAAGTTAACTGGCCGGATGTAAAACAGACTTGAATTAATATCGGATGCTTTGATAGAATTAAAATGTCGCCTAACAGAACACTGCGTGAGAATTTATTATTTTTTAATCTCAGTTATTTTGTAATAAAAAAAATCAATATTCCAACTGAATGATTTATTTATATGACGACCTTTTCGTAACGATGTGGTCACATTTCAAAAAATATGTTATTTTTATCGTACATTTTTAATGCTTCAATGATATATCAAAAGGTTTTATGAGAATGCGATCATTAAATTTATCCATAGAACAGAAAATTTGAATTGAAATCACTTGAGATAAACTCGCAAAAGATTAAAAAAGGTCACTCGAGATTTACTCAAAGAGAAAAGATATTACAAATATCCGTAGTATAGATCTTAAGTTAAAAAATAAAACATTTCATATTTGACATGGTCAAAAATTACTCTTTTATTTGGAAAGCTATATACTCTGACATATATCTTATTTAACTGTAATGTTATATCATTTCTCGTAGAAAGAGTTCTGTCAAGATACAGTGGAGCCTCTCATAACGAGCACCACAAATAACGAGTAATTCGTATAACGATCAAAACAGATTGTGAAATGCTCCCTTAACGAGCGACATGTCGCATGACGAGTTAAGCAAAGTTTTGGAAAGATCACTTTCACATCGTTGTTTGCCTCAAGATGATTGACAAGGCGTGGGAAATGGATACCAAGAAGACCCTCACTTCTACTTCCTAGAAGCTTTGTCCAGAGAGCGTTGTCGAATGTGATTTTGAGGGATTTGAAACAGCGGTGGGCTGCTAATATCTTAACAGGGGGCTCGGTAAATCTCAGCCATAATGCGTTTAGACTATAGATGATACATCTTCGTATTACAATTAACAGAAATTGCAGTTGATCTGAGATGAATGATTTTATTAACTTAACAAAGGGCTCGCCGGCCGCGCCAAATTGTAACAAGGGGATCGGGTTAAAACTAATGAGCTGAAATCAAATCACAGTTAGTTACACAATACGTGGAATAATCAAAGTGATTTTAAATTTTATATTAAAATGAACTTCCACAAAGTTACCGCCGAAACCATTGAAAGTATCTTATAATCAATTTAAAATTTCTATTATAATGAATAATTGAAAGATCTTTTATAATGCAATCGAATCACTTACTGCCTAGAACCAAAAGCGATTAAGTATTACAGATATCTTATTCATTTGAATTCGATTCGACGCTTAATTTCTAATTGAAGTATACGCTGTTCAATCGAAAAGACTTTTATT
Organism: Himalopsyche anomala; assembly: GCA_031772345.1. Lineage (NCBI taxonomy): Eukaryota > Metazoa > Arthropoda > Insecta > Trichoptera > Rhyacophilidae > Himalopsyche > Himalopsyche anomala. The sequence goes on from CM062827.1 coordinate 447,129, forward strand.
ATCGTGTTATACGAATCAGCTTGACGCCATTTAAATTAATGTCTCTTATATTATATCTCTGTATAGTTTGAAAACAAGACAGCTATTTAATCTGCTGTGCGTTTCTAAGCTAATTGCATTGAATACAACAGCTTATAAGCCTTATGAAATAAACCTTGACAAAAGCGTTCACCATAAAAAACTGTATACACACAGAAGTAACCGAATCTGCTATCAAAAAAGTGACGTGACGTAGCTGTAAATAATAGTCGTTCATTAGTTAAAAGTCCATGTAGTTTACTTCATATGTTAGGTCTACAAACATGGATTATTCTAATAACAGAATAATAAACTATGACTACCTTCTACATGATTAATTAAAAACGAATTATGAATATAAGAAAGCAACTAAACAAAAAGATATAGTAGGATGTAATTTAAGATTTAGACTGAAGGTGCTTTCAATAATAGTATGAAGTGGAATTTCAATAATAATATTTGAACTGTTCAAACTATGTACGTTCACACAAGTTTTGTCACTAACGACCCAGGTTTAGGTTAAAAAAGACACGTCGACTTTTGCCAAACACCTGATTTCTGATAAGTTATTTTTCCATGAAATTTTAAAGATAAATAGGGCACAGTTAAATAGTTTACCAATTTTAAATTAGCAGGTAAATCTGCCAAATTCTCCAGTCTTGTATCCTATATGTAAGTAAATATAATTATAAATTTTCCAATTCTTGAAATTACTCACCATTCAAATATGTAGGCATTCCCGTTGGTTATTCCATTTAGCCAGCAATGACTTTAAGCTTGGTGGTACATTTATTTATTATTTAAACACGATACATTTATTTACTAAACGTCAGTTCAAGTTTATCTATGCACTTGAACGCCTAAAGATACCGAAAGGCAAAACCCGGGTCGTTAGTGACAAAACGTGTGTGAATGTACATAATTTGAACGATTCAAATTTATTATATTGTAGAAATAATTATAGTAAAATACATTGTATACAGCGGGATATCAAATGTTTTTTTAAAATATCAATAATATACAATTAAATTGGGTAACTTTGTCCGAAACTTTCTGGTCGTTAAGACAAACTCTTTCCGCCAGGCTACAGAGATCTAGACATAAAACGTCTGAATGACAATAAAAAATATCAAAGAAGATTTAATGTTGACAGTTATAAAATTGAAATAACTGTCAAGAGTTGTTGTTTATTGAGAATATAGATAATCAATACGAGTTTTTGTCTTGAATAAGGTACACTGTTGCACGCCGCAAAACGTTTCAGTCGGATTAAAACCGGTTTCGTTCGGCACAAAAAGCAGTTGAAGAATTACTTGCGTCGTCGAATGCATTGATTCCAGTTGATCGAGATAGCGGTACTGTTGCACTACAAGATTAATGCATTCGATTCTGCTGCAGTTTGATGCATTGGTCCCGTGAACATTTTTTTTCACTGCCCGATTGATGTCAAGAAGTAAAATACTATGTATGGAATTGCGGCTTCAATTTCTATTAGATTATTTTTTATAATTCAATTATACCAACACTATAAAACACACTGCTCACTCGTTGTAGGAAGCGTATATAATTTGTATAAAAATAGAGCATTTCAACAGAATGGTTATAAATCAGTCGGTCAACCACTTAGACGGCGCAAAAATAGGGTAAATAAAAGTATTGCTGTTAGCTTACCACGCTTTGATTTCATGATTGGGTAAGCAGGGAGAAAAAAAAAGGTTAACATTATCGATTAACATTTGGATAAAAACTCATTATTCGTTTTATATATGTTATGTCCGATCGGGAATTGAACTGTGACAGCGCACGTGATTAACAGAGTCCCACTTGACAACGGCTGCAGACTAACATTGATAAATATAATCTTACGTGTGACTAAAAAAACAAAAAAGGTTCTGGTGTATTCGATGCAACGAATTTAGCATAGGTTACTGATCAGTGGCGGATTATCCTATAAGCGAATGAGGCGCGCGCTTTGGGCCTCCGAATCGTAAGGGCATCAAAATAGCTCATATGATAAATAATCTATATACATATTTTAAATTCGGTTTTTTATATTTATTTTTAATTTACATAAATTTTTGCAATGCCTTTAGGTTTTTCAAAAAGGCCTTCCAAGGTCTTAATCCGCCACTGTTACTGATGAAAAAAAGTTTTGAAACGATAGTAATTATACTCAGTAACTTAACAATCTAATGATTCTTTTGAAAGTAACAAAACACGACATTATTACTAAACCCATTTCAATTAGAGTATCTTACATCTAAATTAATATAATAATTATATTTGTACAACTATAAGTCATTAGTAGACCAACTTAATATGTATTCTAGTAATTCTAATCCAATGCCGAACTCCATGAACTCCGACACGTTTATTATAAATCCAACATTAGTATGAAATATCGCATAGCTTAAATATGTGGTGCAATCTTATTTAAAAATAAACCAGCAGTTTATAACGGATAGCGCCATTACTGGAAAATACGTAAACATGAAAAATATCACTAATGGCATTAGATGGAAGAGAAACGGACGCTATAATTAATTTCCTACAAAAGGAAAACAATATTAATCATTTTCAAAAAGGGACCACCGTATATTGTTTGTCCGTATTTATATATTTACATATTTAACTGTTCAAAAATATGTTGTGACCACGTATACTTCTAAATGAAAATCTTCCTTTGTTTTGAAACAAGTGAGAAAAAACGGATTAGGATATGAAAGAACTAGAAGTTAAGTAGTCACTTTCACCATTCCGTTTTAAGGATCTAAAAAGGGGAGAGGGAGGTCGAGTTGTAAACACCACAAACATTCATGCCATTGAACACAAATCCAACATTGACTGACAAACTATTCACATAAATGCCCGCCCGGCATTCAAATCCGAGACAACCGCTGTATGAAGATATTGTTTTCTTTCTACTGCTTCCTGTGGAAACTTCGGTTTATGATACTCAATATTTAATTACTATTTATTACGGTGATAACCATAGTCTAACAAATAAAAATGTATAAAACACCATCAATGTATGGCATGATTATGCCGAACGAATCAATTCACAGACACATGTGGATGACTTTCATAATCAAACAATATGTTAAAAAAAGTTGTCCCGATTAATAGTTACTGTATTAACAATAATCCCTGTGAAAAGAAATAATAAACAACATGAATGTGTTCATATCCCACAATTCATTAAAATAATAATTAGATCATTTGTGATCAGCTAAAGAACATTTATTTTTCCAGATATTTTATCACATTTTATATATATTAGGTGTAGTAAAAAGTCCTGACGCATTTGTTAAATAAAACGCAAAATTCTGATTTTAGTATTTTTATTAATTTTTCTTTACAAAAAGTATTCACCCTTTCTTTCTATAACCTTCTGCCACCTATTTGACAAATCTAAAATCCCTTTAGTAAAAAACTCAACTGGTTTCGAATTAAAATAATCGGAAATAGCCGTTTTCACTTCACTTTCTAATTGAAATTTTTTATCTCTAAAAAAATGTTCCATTGATCGAAATAAATGGTAATCAGATGGTGCCAGATCTGGTGAATAGGGTGGATGCAATAAAGTTGTCCAACCAAGGTCTTCGATTTTTTGTCGGGTCAAATCCGCCACATGTGGTCTCGCGTTGTCATGTTGAAGGACGATGTTGCGCCTATTCATCAGCCCCGGTCTCTTTCTTTCCAAAGCTGCATTTAATTGGTCCAATTGGTCGCAGTATACTTGTGCCGTCACAGTTTTACCATATTTTAAGACTTCATGATAAATGATTCCTTTAGAATCCCACCAAACACAAAGCATAACTTTTTTTGGGTGCAAACCAGCTCGAGGGGTCGGAATTGGTTGTTGTCCTTTATTTAGATATTGTTTTTTCCTCGATACATTCGTATATAACACCCACTTTTCATCTCCGGTAATCAGATCCTGAAGAAATGGTCGTAAGCTTTGTTTTTCAAGCAACAATTGACACGCGCTTAGTCGCTGCGCCTTGTTCCGATCGCTTAGCGCATGCGGCACCCAAATTCCTTCTTTTCGGATTTTACCCATTTTTTTCAGGTACTTCTGAGTAATTGACCATTTGGTCCCGACTATACTGGACAATTCTTTTATTGTATGCATGGGACCGAAGGCGACTAATTCTAAAACACGCATCTCTAAAATGCGTCAGGACTTTTTACTACACCTATTATATTACAATTATTTTGGTATTTGATTGGGCTTTGACCGAATTGCGGCATTAATCATTCACCATAGAATTGCGTCACAATTGATTCTTTGTGAATTTAGAGATTCTCAATTATTTAGGGATTTGAGTTTGTGGGATCGATCACTGAGAAATTGTGGGATTTTCAAATAATTTACAAAATAAGACACCTTTTAAGAAATTTACGGATTTCCTAAAATGAAAAAATGTAACAATCTTTTTTAACTCGTTAATTAACTTCATTTAGGTATCAACTATTTCTATCCGATTAAATTCATATGAGTTGTCATTATCGATTTTTATCATACAATCTTATTTTTTTCATATTAGTTCAAAATCAAAACAGAGATTGCTGTTGAAATAAAATGTCCACTCCTAATGTGGAGGATGAGGAAGCCTAATGGAGATTATCTAAACATAAGTGTTTCTACGTTTTTGTTACATTATTTCTCAACCTTCCTTTTCTCAGCACAGTACGAAAAATAGTAACAGTACAAGACTAGTAGTTAAAAAACCGCTCATGCTAGCTAATCGTTTTTAGGATACGATGGGTGGGATGGAATTCAAGACATCACATGTGTACATCTATGCTATTTGACAGAAATCCATAAATCAATTTATAAAATTGTCCGTACTGAGATTGGAACCCGTAACCAAACCGAAACCAACGACGTTGACCACTCAGTCGGTAAGACATACCACTTTTTATTTACTTCCACTTCACTAGCACACTACTCCACTAAACATCACCGAACACCATGATAACTCAAAATCTACAGAATGATAAGTCTAGCTAGTATGAAATAATATCAGCACATAATTGAATATTGCATGAAAACTCGTTAAATGTTTCGAGACAGGAACTATGCACCGCAAAATGTAGTTAAGTGTACATACTACTAACGCGTGATTTCAAAGCTGTCGATTTGGTTAAAGCTAGTTCATTTGACTCGAAGTAAGTTGAGTTTATCCGCTAATAATAGATCCAATGTAGGAAATTGAGTAAGTTCTGATCCGAGACGTGTGACTGATAAATAGTGCTTAAAATACAGATGGAATAAATAGTATGCGATGGATGGACTAACATTTTTTTTATTTTGGTATATAAAATGCATCATGGATCCATTCAAAATGAATTATCTTAGCTTAACAACGTTTGAAATTTATTAATCTCCAATAATTGAAAACGTTCTCGACTAATAGAAACAGAGTATGTAGCTGTACATGGATGTAAACTATACTATGTCTATTTTGGCTAAATTGAGATATCGACATAGTGTATGTAGCTTAGCGCGCGACATTCTTTCCAATAATATTGTAGAATAACACATTAAGTTATATTTTAAATATTCTACAATACAAATAGTAGAAAAAAAACAGTAATTTTCTTACATAAACTTTATGAGGAAGCTTCGAATAGTAATAGTGAAAAACTGCCATTTTGGACACAGTTTGTTTAGCGTTTGGACACAATCTTCCATTTACAGATATGATGTTCCACCAAAACTCACTAAGAAACTGGTCAAGATGAAGAATAGTTCTGTGGGATTAAGGCAGCGTTCTCCGACCGGTGGTCCGCAGGCGTAATTGAAGTAAAGGATCCATGCTTATTTAAACATGCAACGATAAATATAACTACTTTTGATGGATTCGGCGGTAACTTTGGGGAAGTTCATTTTAATATAAAATAACTTAGATTATTCCACGTATTTTGCTACAAACTGTGACACGTGTTTCGCCTATTTCAGAGACATCCTCAGACATACTTACTTTCACAAATGCTTGCTTAAGTACGCAGTTGACAATGGTCACCATAAGCGAAACTGGTCCTGATCTTTTTAAATAAAGTACAAAGAAATATTGTGTTTTTATTAATATAATGCCTTTCCACCAAGTATTGACAGTAAACACCCTAAAAGTGATAAAGTAATTTAATCATGAAAAGCCTATGTTAAAAATTCAACTGATGATTCATCACAATGATTGCATATCATACGTTGGCAGAGGAAGCAGGTTAAAAATGTAATGTTTTACTTATACGAACAGTTAGTTAACACTCGTTGCTCTGCGAGCAATCGCTTACTTCTGTGTATTTGGACTATTCTGTCTAATTAAAAAAGACTATTGTGAATTGAAATTAATAGGCGCGGTTATATTGTATCATTTCAATTGGTCTGTTCGATCATTTTCATCCTTTGCGTTTCAAGGAACATCTTACTTTAATATTCTTTGATTACACTACTCATACAAATATCGACCGTGGAAAGAAAAAAGGACGTAACCCACACATATCAAATTTTACAGGAGGCGCAAAAAACGTGTTTTGATGATTTTGGGCCATATGCAAATTATGAATTATACACAACTTTGAAGTCCACGGAGACTTCTAAACTGGAGTATAATTGACATAATATAATATTAATTTAAAAAAATGTCTAGAAAAAACCTTTATATCAGTCTTTTTTCTTGGTTTTAATTTTTTACAAGGTCATCTTTTTCAAACTTAACAGCTTAATACTAATTCGGCATTTGCAGCTTGCATCTTTTTTGATAGAGCGTGTATCAAGTTTGGTACATTGTGATTATCGAGAGAAAAAATGTTTTGAACAAACTGTGAGTTACGTCCTTTTTCCTTTCCACAGTCGATATGTTTACTACAAATAAATTAATTTGGTCTTTCTCAACGAAGTTTCAATCATTTTGTTTGTTGATTTCTGTCCACTTCTGCTGGGTCCGTGATCGAGTGGTCAAAGGCTTAGGTTGCAGTGCTCACGGGATCGAATCCCATTACGAACGGTTTCATAAATTGGTTTTCTAACCAATTTATTGAATTCTGTACGAAGACACGGAGTCTGTGGTGTCTAAAATCCCCTCCCGAGTCGGGAGTCTCGACCCTCATATCTTAAAAATGGAGCGTAGCAAAAGTGGCTAACAATCATTTCAGTCCGAGCCCTATTTTACTTCTATCCCTACTCTTTCCGAAAATGTTATTATAGGTTGTGCAATTGACAAGTAACAAGCTCACTTTTAGGGTGTTCACTGTCAATACTTTGTGGAAAGGCATTATATTAATAAAAACACAATATTCCTTTGTACTTTATTCCACTTTATTTAATAGGTCAAGACCGGTTTCGCTCATTGCGAGCATTGTCAACTGATAAGAAATATAATATTAATGTAGCATTTTATCACTTTGTCAAAAATTTCCCAAATTTTAATTATGTTTGTATTTTACTTTCAATCGCCATTCTAAATTTATTAATCTGGGATGACTTTTTAATTATTTATTGTTTATTTATCGTTGTTTAAAATTAAAATTATGGTACATGACATAACAGCTTACGCCAATTCGCCATGTACTTGAAAAATATAAAGACACAAAATATAAAATAAAACTACATAATACATAAAAATCTACACAAAAAATCAAGAAATAAAATATTAAAATTTCACAAACAGTTCACAAATACTATTACTAAAAATGTCCACTTCACTAGGCAATGAGTTGATCAATCGAACGGCCCTAGGAACTGGTGACTCATACCTCCTAAGCGAGGTATAAGTTTTTAGAAATAAAAGTTTTCGCTCATAGTTTCGCCGATGTGAAAATAATTTGAGAGCATGTAAATTAATAGTCATGAGAAGATATTATATGTTATATGTTAGATGTGTTAAATATTTTAATTTTGTGTTATTTTAGAATCACTTTTAATGTAATTGGTAATTGGTAATGTAATTGGTAATTTAATCTTTTCAATGCCAATCGTTGTTTATAACTTTTAATTTTTGTATAAATAGCATTGTTAAATTATATTTCTTATCAGTTGACAATGCTCGCTATGAGCGAAACCGGTCCTGACATATTAAATAAAGTTGAATGAAGTACAAAGGAATATTGTGTTTTTATTAAAGTAACAAGCTGTTCTAATGGAAAAAAATACAATTTACTATTATAAAAAAATACACATTTTTCAATGAATATAATTTTGATTTATGAAACACTGGATTCAATGCTTTTTCAAACCTACGAAAATATTCTTCGTAGGAGCGTATGATTTGCACATTTTGAATATTATTTTTTTTTTATCCATCTCCACTCTTAATGTGGAGCATATGGCCTCCTAATGGAGGTATATCAACAGAATTTTTTCTACGAGTACTGTTTGCTACTCAGTCGCTCAACCTCACTTTTTTCAAAGTGAGTAGTAGAGAAAGAAGGATAACAGGATTAGTGGTTGACTAATCGCTATCGCTACACCCAGTTATTAAAGGATCAGAAGGATGGAAGGAGATCAAATAATTTGGATTTACATCACAAACACCCACCCAGTCTTCGATCGCAACTTTGAATTGAATACATCTCAAATTCACTGTGATCTGACCGGGAATCAAACCCAGATCTAGCAAGCTCTAACCAACTGTTCTACAGCAGGCGACTAATAAAATATCGGCCTCAAAGTAACCACTAAGTAAGTAAACAAAAACATTTTAATATTAAGCAATGTCAAATTTATTATTTTTAAAGCTTGTTCATTGAAGTGTATAATAATGTTTTTATAACCAATTTATTAGAAGAGACAAAAACTGTGATTCAAAAATATCATAACCGGTATATTTTAATAAATTTTTGCTGCGTAGTGATTTCGAATTGAATATTTTTCACGATATTTTTTGCGCAGTACTCGCGGAAATAATATGTAATAAATGAAATTGTATTCAATTTCCTGTGATGGTGGGCCTTAATTAAAAACGAGCTGGATAATAAAGCGTTTTAAAAAATAACAATGCGGTAATACCACCGAATTATATTTTACCAACGTTGTACGTGCACATAAAAATAAACAGTTTCGGATTACGATTAAGGGTCGGACGCTACAGTAATGATTCTGTCACTAACCCATTTTTACCCAGTGTTCCAATATTGGAATATTTAGCATTTTTACTTCCACTCCATTATCCAAGACGCAATAAAAGTTGAGATTGCATCAGTCTCAATCAGTCTACAGCTAGCAAGCGTGGGGATCGTTTCGTGTAGTATTTTTTCAGGTTTAAACCTGGTGGAGTGAGCAGTGTTTTTTTCAATTACTGGAAAATTCGGGCAAATAGTGGATTAAATGACCAAAAGTTTTTTTCACTAAATCGAAGTCGGTCACTTTTTTTAATACTATGTCCGTTTCAAACGTAGGGCGTATGTTTATCTCAACAGATTTTTTTTATACGAAAACTGCAAGTTGCTCAGCCTCTTTTTTCAGTAGTAACTAAATACGACTGTTATCTGGTTTTATTAAAATCCTGTATCAAAATAAACATAATTACTCACTTGGCATTCTTGGGGCCATGGTGTCCTGTTCCACAGCAAGGGGTTGAGACACAAGTGTTGACAGGACAGATGTGCTGGCAATCGTCTCCGGGTTCTCGTATCATCAGCGGAGTACACTGGTGTGCGTGAGACACGTGTGTGTGTGTTGGACTAGTGTGGGATCCGTAGCCATCGGAATTTAACTGTAAGAAATATTGAATGTTTTAATGTAAAAACTTTATCCTTAAACAGATTTAAAAAACGATTTACTATTTAAAAAAAACGACAAATACTACAAAATATAATCAGGCTAGTGATGAATGAAACTGTGTATTAAAAATTATTAGATAGTCGTTTTAAATATGTATATCATTTACAGTTATTTACTTTCTATTTATAAATATCAATATAAATTTTAAAAATTCTTATCACTTGCAATTTAAAATAATAAAAAAAATTATTGTAAGCATTATTTGCAGCTAAGAAAATGTTCAAGAGAAAAAAACAAATAACACAGACTACTGTTAACATATATTAAAGAATAAATATAATTTATGCATTCAAATTAAAATGTTGCATACTTTTATTTGTTCAATAAATATTAACTTGAATCAGATAATATATTAAAACAAATACATGTTTTGTTAATAAGCGGTTTAAGTACGCCACTGCACCGGATTAGGTAACAAGTTAATACGAAATCGTGGCCAAATAAATTGCAAGTAATTTGCGAATTAAAAAATGAGATTTTCCCATAAAAACGTTCCGAATAAAAAACAGGTTTGATTCTGAATATGCAATTCTTAGAACTGTTTATCTGTTGAAATAATTGTTTTCAAGTTTTATAAGCGACAATTAAATTACTCTAATAATATACATAATGGAGACCAGGGGCGAGGAACATGCTGTAATAACGGTCTTCAAGAAAGCAGACTTTTGATCGGATTCAAATTTTAAATTTATACCTAATCCTGGTGTATTTTAGTTCCAGCACGAAAATGTTCACCAGCCCTGTCAAATACAAACATTTCGAAAAACGTAATTAAAAAAAGATAATCAAATTAAAAATACTAAATGGATATTATTACCTAATATGAACGAATGAAATTAAACATGTAAATGATAATTTCGACATACCAGTGTGAAAGTGATGTTTTGTATAATTTTATACTTGTGATTTCATAATCTATTTCGTTTGATTACTTATTGGTATAACAAAATTATATGATTTTTAAGTTTACAACACAAATATAATAAATTTAAGTCGTCTTCTTTAGTATAATTTGAATAGTTTATAATGTATGTCTTATCTATACATAATAACAATTTTATGTGCATTTTAGCTATACTTAAGAAAAACGCTAGATAATGTATTATTTTAGTTTAGTTGACAGATTTAATTAGGAAAATCGAAGCATTTTTTGTTAGTGGAACTTATGCAATAGAATTTAATTTGTAGGGATGCGTGGTTTTGTTAAGTTTATTTATTGTATCTACATTTGAGATACATATTAGACAAACAAAACCAAAAAATCTCACGGAAATGCCACCTAAAAAAACATACAAATGTATTTAAAATGTAAATTACTTATTAATTTTGATGTGTAACAACTTTAATAAATTGTATTATTCAGTAACTAATTAATATACACGGAGAGCTGTTTTTTTCATCCGCTGACTGAATCACCAATCTTTTAAAGAAACATTTTTTAAGTAATTATTATTAGTACTGTTCGCCATAATTGTTCTTGGCAGATAAATATATTCGATTTGAAAGTAAACACAGGGGAAGATAGATGGCAGTAAATTGGCAGAATCAGTTTTTCTTGACTTTTTGCTTTCTTTTAATAAATAAATTTCGTTGAACGAAAGTGTTGATGATCAGTAAAAATAAGTATCGATAATTAAGTATCATACTAGAAAATTAATCTTGGAAAAAAGATTTAAGTATAACACAATATAAATGTACTTAAGAAAATATATCCTCAACTTTATGGCAAAATTTGGTACGTAAAAAATCTGTGAAAAATTAGTTAAGTATGTATATAAAGACGTTCTTTGACATCATGTTTTTTTTTATAGAATACGTAATTCAGTTGGTGCAGTGATTTTATCAGTTTGTCTAAAAAAGTTTTTTTTTTATAAAGGCAATCTATATATTAATAGCCGATAATGTCTGAGTGTTTGATTGTTGACTGAATGTTTGCATGTCCGCGATTTAGCCTTTTTTTCGATGACTTAGAAAAATGCCCCCCCCTGCCCGTTGTCGCCATTGTTTTATTCATACTAAAGAGATATTTTTTCATTAAACTGACATTTGAAAAAGCACATTTTAATTATTATTGGTGCTTGTTTAAAAGCAAACTTTCTTGTCTATTGATTTTAAAGTATTATTTTGATATTATAATTATCTATGTAACATAACATGACAATGCAAAAGACTTCCTATCCCAAAAGCAAAAATTTTCAATTTGCTGTTTACTCAGAACTATCAATCTGTTACTTATTCTTTTCTACCAGAGAAGTGACGATATTACTAAGAATAAAACATTAACTAGTAATGTGTATTTATTAACTTCTTCGTATTGTTATATTTAGCAGATTTTATGGCTTCTCATCTGTATTGGATAAGCATTTGATATTAATTACGTAAGACGTAACCAAGGTTACATTGGCAAAACTATTATCTTTCAAGGTGATGAAGGATATACAACTATACGTAATAATTAACAGTTACGTTACGTCATTTGTGTATTTGTAATTTTAAATGTCAAGACAATAACATTAGTTCGAGTTGTATTCGATTTTTTAATTCGTCAATAATGTGTTTGAGTGGATAACCAGAATTTAAATGCCTTGAAACAAAACTTCGCTATACTTCCAGAAAACTTTAGTCAATTTTTTGTTTGTTTTTACAAAACTTTGTTCTGATATAATCGACTTTTTAGAATATCATGAAGCGACATGTCAATGCAGCGGGGCTGTAAACAATAAGACAAATGAAATAACAAGAATTATCTAAAATGTTTACAGCACATAAACGTTTATTCATCTAATCGTCTTTGGGTAGCTGTATAAATGAGAAATCTGTACAGCTAAAAAGCGTTAAGTTATTTATAGGTTTCTGCCGGTAATAACGGCAAACGAAACTTACTTATTTCGTATTGTTTCTTTAAATATCGAAATAAATGAATTTAATACGAGTGAAATTGTTTTTTTCAGAAGATTGTCTTTAAATCTATCGATCTGCATTCATACAACAAAACACCCCATTTTTGACAACGTTTTCTGGCCAAATACCTGGTCGAATGATAAATATACCTACAACGATTCATGTTAAAGAAATTGAAGAGCAATCTGTATGTAGTTGACTTATATTTGTTTTAAGCTGATGATTATCTTCATTATTATGATATACAATCATGCAAAGTAAAGTGAAAGAAAATAAAGTAAAGTCAGTTGTCAGTAATAATTAGTAAGTCCAAAGATGTTTAAAAAATAAATATTTTTTTTACTAAAAACATGGTTTTTGCGTATTATTACTATGTTTAATTTTGTATGATAATATATTTTTAAAAATCAAATTAAAATAACACTGTGTTTAACCGTAAATTATCAGCAGCAAAAACTTAAAATTAACTCTCAAAGTAGAATATCAAATTGCTGTCTTATAGTGTATATTTATAAAATATAATATTGATTTATTGGTAAATAATACTCATTAATTTATCACGAAAAAGTGCAGTATTTAAATAATGATTTTCAATAAAAAAAAATACCTCCAAAACAAAAATACAAGAATAATCATTGTAGTTGCTTTAAATAAAACGCTTTACATATATCGAATGTAGGAAGGAAAAAAGGACGTAACTCACACATTTTACAGGAGACACGAAAAACGATTTTAGATGATCGTGGGTAAATTATGAAATATACACAACCTTGAAGTACACGGAGACTGATAAACTGGTTTTTAATTGACTTAATCTGATATTAATTGACCATATTTTAAAAAGAAACCTTTTTTCAAGTCTTTTTTCCTGATGGAAATTTCAAGTCCCTTTTTTTTCAAACCGAAAAGCTAAATTTAAAAACTAATTTCGCATTTTCAGCTTGAATCCTTTTGATAGAACGTGTCAAGTTTTATACATTGTGATTATTGAAAAAAATCTGTTTTGACAAAACTGTGAGTTACGTCCATTTTCCTTTTCACAATCGATATGTATTTGCTACGACAGTTTACTCTAAAATAATCTAATTTTCAAAGTGTAAAATATTTCATTATTCTATATTTTTGTTCCCAAATAGAAACGGCTTAACGTGAAATCAATGATGTTGGTTTTACTGGATTTTAATGCTAATGTATTTCAAAGTATCCACAATACACTTCATCCACTCTCAATACCCTTCGACGGAAGTTTAAATTTATATCACGGCTTTCACTTAATTTCCTTGAGATAGCATTTACGACTAAGCTTTATGAGGAACACGTGCAAACAAAAGCTTTCTCAAAACACATTTATAATAGACAACATAAAGCTAAACCGAAATGCATTTAAACGGAAATACAAAACCACATGAAAAGCTGTACCGTCAAGTAGAGACAGTCAACATGTTTATGGAATGCGCCTTCTTACACAATCGTATATTTCCGACGTGACTCGAGATGTCCAGAAAAGAATATTCTATCGATACTCACGTTAAAGGAATGGTAAAAATGATAACGGTATAAATTATAAAGCTGTCAGTATAAACTGTATACTAACTGATCATACGAAAGCTTGTTTGTAGAATAAATGTGCCTCAAAAAATGATCTCTTGAATTAGATGGTTGTAATACAATTATCGCCGTATTATGATTATGCATCCTATCGAAATAAAATAATAAAGAATTTGTTTTAATTTGTTATGGACTAAGAAGAATGAATGATGAGCGAATTCATGACAAGCGGTCCTCCTATTCTACATAATGCTATCCTACCTTGTTCGAAAAGGTAGGTCGGGCGATTGGGTCGCAACCAGTCCTCGTAACAATAGTCGGAGTTGCTAATCCATTTGCTCCGCTTAGGTAGCGGACCTGTTCAAAAAATAAATATTTTCAAATGATTGCTACCTAATTGACATTTTTTTCGTAGACTATGAGTTTGCGTCGTGGTTTTTCATTTTCAATACAATATAAATCATGGATAATGTAAACGGATATTATGTATTCTTATCATCGATAAAAGTGTTTTTTTTTTTTTTAAATAAATTTGTATATACTACTTCTTTTGCAAAGGAAGAAGTCTAGATGTAAATTATTCATACACACGTACATCTTATATTTGTTAAGGGCATGTAAAGTCATAGAATTCCATTTATTTGTATGAATGTTTATTAATTGATTAAAAAACCGATGAAATTGTTCGTTTTAGGATTTACATTTACAACCTTGTAGGATAGATGTCGTAGAACATAACAGCACGGCCATGGCGGTCTATTCTATCTTCGTTTCTTTGGAGTGAAATCAACTTACTACCAATCATAATAAATATACTTAAAAATACCACACATATAACAGAGATGCCGTAGTTTTTACTGTTAAAAATTTATCATTTGTTTGATACAGGGCATCCAAGTTACATAATTTTGGCTGTCAACCAAATTAGTACCAGTGATGAAAAACCCATGACAAATCTGAAAATTTTAAAGTCTCACATGATTTTTTTAGAAAGTAATATAATTTGGAAAGGCAGTTTGTAATACGATGGTCTCATCATCAGTAATTCATATCAGTGCTGCATTGAAAGCTATTTGGGGATATAAAAAATATATATGAAATGCATATTCAGTAAAAAATAACGTCGTTTCTGCATTATCGTATTGCGCACATCCTGTACGTAGTTTACCATTAACAAAGCACTAGGGGTCTGCACGGGCCCGGGCCTGGCCTTAGGGTCCTTACCCGGCCTGGCCCGCGGGTTGGGTTCGGGTGGGTAAGCGCAATTGAGGCTCGGGTTCGGGCCGGGCCCGGGTAAGGAATTTATTCTTCAGAAACATATTTCAGACTATGTTCGTGTCATAAGTCAGCCATGATGATTTTAATTGTTACCATTTCTATAAAGAATCGTAAATTGCTGTAAATTTGTAAAAGACGAGTTTTTTTCGGGCTGTAGAGTATAAATCCGGGCTTCGGGTCGGGTTCGTGTAACAAGTGTGTTATTAGATTCGGGCCCGGGTCAGGTCGGGCCTGAGTCTTTAGGGCTCGGACCAGGTAATTTTGTAAAATTTCGGTCCGTGCAGACCTCTACAAAACACTGGTACTGGTACTAGTCATACCTAAATATAATGTTTTTTGCCACTTAATGTTTGAATCGACCAAAAAATCTTTACTTTGACAGCGACATAAAAAGATATTAAATGCATGCATCATCCGACAAAATTTTAATGTTTAAAAAATTGAACCATGTTAAATATACCGGTCATAAAATTTTGAGACGATTTTGACTCTTACGAGAAGAAAATGTCCGTCTTCACTGCAGCATATTTTTTTTTGTTTAAATTGTTAGCTAATAAATCTGTATCATCACAATAATGACGCGCTGTCACATGGTGGTCAGTAGCATGACGAAATTGTTCGGTCGGATAGGTTAGGCTAGGCGCCGATGACAGAGCTGCGTATTATAAATAGGAAATGCGATTTTCCAGCCCGCTGGAAATTGCGTAAATTAACAATCACTGTTCAAATGGCTGCTTTCCCAAGATAGAACTTCAAATGCTCGCCACATGTGCAAACCGATTTTAGGATTTATCTTTAAAATACTACGGTATTTTGTAATAAGCATTAATAGTTTATCATAATGTAATCTTATTCTAAAAAAAAGATTTTTAGTACCTTTTCCACTTAAAATTTATTTGATCAGGACCAGTTTCGCTCCTTGCGAGCATTATCAACTTTTTTAATTGTATGTTATAAGGTGCTAAGCATTTTAATTTTGTGTAATTATAATGTAATTTGAAAATCCTTTTCATTGTTAGTAGTTGCTTACACCTTTTTATTTCAATTTAACTTGTATAAATAGCACTGTTTAATTTATTTTTCTTATCAGTTGATAATGCTCGCGAGGAGTGAAACTGGTCCTGATCAAATAAATTTTAAGTGGAAAAAGTACTAAAATCTTTTATTATAATGCCATTCCACATCAAGACCGGTTTCGCTCATCGCGAGCATTATCAACTGATATTTTATATTATCTATATTATCACTATATTATCTATATGAACTATATTATCAGTTGATAATGCTCGCGATGAGCGAAACCGGTCCTGATCAAATAAATTTTATGTGGAAAAAGTACTAAAAATCTTTTATTATTTTTATTATAATGCCATTCCACCAAGTATTGACAGTGAACACATTAAAAGTAAGCAATCGATTGTTACTTAATACACTTACATATAATATGTAACAATATGCAATTTACCGTAAACTAATTAATGTAAATGGCTAAAAATGTACTACTGTGTATACTGAAGCTGTCGTAGATAATATATAAGTCAGAAATTGCAGTTATATACTCATTTGATTTGAGAATATTGTTTTCTCTTAAATTAACAAGGGGCTCGTGCGAGTCTCTTCGAGCCCCAAGGGTGAGCTGGAGGTATATATATACATAAAATGACTTCATGCATTTTAAAACAAATCTGTAAATCAATTTATTAAATCGTCCACAATTGAACTCAAGCACGCAGGCACTATAACTCGAGAACTTTGACCACTTGGCTGTAGTACCTGCGTCAACTCAATATATTGAAAATTGGTCAATGTTTCTGCTTTTAACTGTCAATATATCATACTAATCTGATACCTATATTAAAATAAACTAGCTGTAAGCCCGTTGACCTCAACAGGGAGAATTTTGTTGCATTTTCGGTCGGATGCAAAATACAACCATACCGTCCAATAATCGAATCAATGACAGTGATCAAAATCTGTCAAATCAGCTCCAAAAAATCTTCGTTTTCCATCGACTCACACGATCCAACGATTAATTTCGACAGACCTATGATTATAGCTTCAAAAAATCGAATCAGTATCTTTGATTATTTAAAAAACTTCGTATCGATGCAAACTTTTCTCAATATTATAACGATGCTTCAGTTCTAAGCCAAGAAATTTGAATTTTGAATATAAAAGACGTCCATTTCAATTGGACGAACGACAACTTCAAAAATATGCGATTCAAAATAAACCGTTAGCATTGGTCGAAAAATGTTCTGTTCAAAATAAGCCCTTATCATTGGGCGAAAAGAACATTATGAATACGAACATGTTTGTGAAAAGTGATTATTCTATCGACTGTTAATATGAAGATATTCTAATGTTATATCGTAAGACTAGAGTAGAGTGTAAAGCTAGTCGCTCGATAACCTTATATGCTTAGTTATTTTATTTCAAAGATCTAAAGAAGTTTGTTAAAAATAACATTATCGATTTTAGTGTCTATTACAGAAGATCTATTTTTAATATCAAAACTCAAAAATAAAATACATACAAGGTTATCTTATCTTTGAATATGACCCGTAGGACAACTGACTAACTAACATAATAATTGTGTTTATTTTCGAAACTGACTATTTTCTTTAAAATAGAACAAAAAAACTTGGAAATAATTTACTTAAAAAAATACTCAATTATCCTTAATAAAAACACAATATTCATTTGTACTTCATTCCACTTTATTTAATAGGTCAGGACCGGTTTCACTCATTGGGAGCATTGGCAACTGATAATAAATATAATTTGTGATAAAGTGTCAAGTTTTAATTATGTTTGTAATTAGATTCAGTCACCACTCTAAATTTATTAATCTTGGATGACTTTTTAATTATATGTTAGATGTGTTAAACATTTAAATTTTGTGTTATTTTAGAATCACTTACAATGTAATTGGTAATTTCCTTTCAATGCCAATTGTTGTTAACAATACATTAATTTCTTATATAAACACGAAACATTCATTTACTAAGCGTCAGTTCAAGTTCATCTGTGCACTTGAACGAATGAAAATACCGAAATGCAAAACCGTAGTTGTTAGTGACAAAATTTGTGTGAATGTACATAATTTGAACGATTCAAATTTAATAATGAAATTCTACCAAGCACCTTCAGTCGAAATCTTAAATTACGTTAATTGTTTATTGAAAGGCGCTATATTATTATAACTACAATGCAATTCGCTGTTCATAATAATCTAAATCCACAATTAAATCAAAGCGTGACAGATGTCACTCAAATGAGTTTTAATTTGTGTGAATGTACATAATTTGATCGATTGAAATTCAGATTTATATTTTGTTCAGTACTAACGGAATCTGAAGCACACTAACTAATTCATAATATTAGTTAAAAATTTCGCTTCCTATGAACTCAAATCCAAACTTGTCGATTATTCTTTGAAATTAGACTGTTATAATATTCATGGTCATAAAATTAGTTACTTTATTCGTTTAGCAGTCTAATTTTTAAATAGTCAATCGCATAGAATTAGAGTGTTTTGTTAAGACACTGATTTTGACATTGATTGATTTTTGCCGATAAAGGATAAAATCCAGCATTAAATTTTCGACACTTTTCGATATGGTGAGTTGTGAAAAATAACACCATTGTTTTATGATGTTTTTTCCGAAGAAATTAAGAATCGCATTTATAAAAAAATGCTATTGCAGGATGTGACGACATGACATCTTTTTCATATGTAATTAGTTATTACATATGAAAAATATAATAGTTTTTGTTGCCAGTGTTATATAATGATTGTTTATGATTTTTTGTCACTATCATAAAAAAGTTTCTGTCAGTTCTGTGTGGAGTAAATAATTGTAGTTCTGCGAAGATTGCTAATTTTAAATAGTATATTTAAATTTCTGTATCACGAAATCATCAGATAGACCAGGCGTGGGGAACCTGCGGCCTTTTGGCTACTCTGGTGCGGCCTTTTGGCCAATTCTGTAAATTTATTTAAATTCGTAAATTCCTGACATATTCTGACCGTAAAGTCCTGTTTCCGGACAAAAATTACCAAGTCAATGTTTACTGCGGCCTTATGTCGAATCAGAAAAATGAATGCGGCCTTTAGAGAATAAAAGGTTCCCCACCCCTGAGATAGATCGTTAAATTGTTTTTATAAATTATAACTTAAAGAAGATTGAAGCATATATTTTTCAAGTATTCTAAATGATTGTCCGAAATTCTCTAATTAATGTTTTTCCATTCCTCGGAAATTAATCTTTTCACTAGTTTTTATTTACAAATCAAAATCTGGGACTTTTTGTTCTCAGTGTATATTTGATAGGCAAACATATTTATTTTTATTTATTCGTTCATTTTCATCCTATGTAGTATATATGTACGTCAGATTTTTTTTTTCAGAAAGTTTAGTACTTAATAATGAAAAATGGGGTACTTAAACTGGGGCATTTACATAATGTTAAAGCCTCTGAAAGAAATGTTTTACGTAACTTTTTGTAATCTAGACTTAGGTTGGAAAACATTTTAACTCACGGAGCGAAACAACAGATGGAAAGCAAAAGAAAATTTACGGAACGTTAAAAAATATATTATAATGAAAACACAGGAATTTAAAATGAAAATATTCAGCCTTACACAAACACAATGGTGTATTAATAATGTATTTACAAGTAGTACAGGGAGTTGAATAAGTATATAGCTATCAAAAAAGGAGGAATTTATCGTCGGAAAAAGGATCAAAAGGGTATATAAAAGCACAAAAGACATACCAAATACCAGGACCGCCATAAATGAAATACCCTTCATCTAAAATATTTAGAAATACGTGAAGGTTGGTATTGTAGTGGACGATAAAAACATGCTATTCTATGTAACGAAGAAGTGTTGGTCGTATTATCCTACAGTCTAGCACAGGCGTGGGGAACCTGAGGCCTTTTGGATAGTCTAGTGCGGCCTTCTGGCCAATTCTGTAAATTCCTGACATATTCTGACCGTAAATTCCTGTTTTCGACCAAAGATTCCCTAGGCATTGTTTCCTGCGACCTTATGTCGAATCAGAAAAATGAATGCGGCCTTTAGAGAAGAAACGGTTCCCCACCCCTGGTCTAGCACCACTTGTATTCCCAAGAAAATCTTGGCAACCGTCCTCTCCATGTTCTGTCCGATATTTAGATTAGTGCCCGGATAAGTATAAAATAAAATTGCGTTTAGTAAACTATTAACGTTTGTTTTTGTACTCTGTCTTCTTCCAGACTTTTTCTGTATCTATTTTGTCACGTTGAATAAGACGGGAATGCTGAAGTCAAAACATTGTCTTAGATTTATAGGCCAATGTTTCGTTTTAAGGAAATAATCATTTGGGCGATGAGATAAAGAAGAGTTTCATTGGATTTGCATGACGTGGTCAAATTATTTTATATGTTTAGTTTTGATTCGTTTATTTATGGCCTTTTTATAGATGAGATCGTCTACAGGTTTTATCATTGTAACTGTGCGTGACATGCGTCTAAACACCTTATAATTAATTATTAATATTAAGTTTCTACATTTGGATGAAAGCTAGATATTTTTTTGAGAATCTAAAGAAAAATATATTATATAAAATAAATATTTTGCTATTCTTAAACTTATTTTGAAAATTTTAAGTATTATATATATATATCTACATTTTTTTATAAATAAATTACTTAAGCTACAATAATTTTATGCGAAATAATTATCATTATAAATATTATATTCTATTTCAAGTTATGGCAGTGAAGAATCAAATCTATTTTTTTTATTGATAAATGATAGCTTGCCTTATGATTGATTACGCCATCAATAGTCAATTTGGTTTATAAGTGCTTTGTGGGTCGGAATATGATTTCAAGTTAGGAGGCGTTAATGTTGAACACTCGGTCGATCGCCATTTATTTCAAAAGATCTATTGATCACATGCCAATGTTTCTGACATATAATAAGTTTCTCAGAAATACTTCACTTAACGACATTTTGATGACGTTTTATTTAATAATAAAATCAAACGCAAACGTAGTCTTGTCACAGTTATTTAAAGAAATACGTAGTATTAACCAGCTTATTATGTTTTATATATGTTGAAAATGAATAACCACAAATATACTCTCGACTGAATATACCGAACATTGTCTATAAAATACACAACGAAATCCCTAAGTTAAATCACATCATCAATCACGAATGATTTCCGTATAATCAAATATTTGCTCCATGATTAACGATATAAATATTATGCATATTTTTGGCAGAAATTAAACTAACGACGTATGTAATATGGGTACATCATTATTCTGTGTTTCGGCTGACTTTTTTATATTGAATAATATATTTGTCTTACTATTATACTTTACCATCACTTCACCAGTCGCCGTCAAGTTAAATTGTCTCTTTAGCCGCATTTTTCTTGACGGTATCTTCAAAAACATAATTTCGGTGTTTTACTGTAATATTTTTTTTGATATAATATAAATAAACTACAATATTAATCCGAAAGTTCAATTAATAAATAATAGATATCCAAGCGGAAATAATTCAAGTTTTTAAATGTATTACTACGAAATATGTACTTAATTAACTATGTTAAAAATTTAGATTTTTAAACCAAACATTTATCTAAGTTAGAACTATTTTCATGGTGTACGTTTCCATTATAATTTTGGCCGAACGCGACCCCGGTTTCGCCTCTCGGCATCTTCTGGCGCTATCCAGTGCGCGAATGTACTCGAAATGCCTCAGTTCGAGTGCATTCGCGCACTGGATAGCACCGGAAGATGCCGAGAGGCGAAACCCGGGTCGTGTTTGGCCAAAATTATAATAGAAACGTACATCATGAAAATAGTTCTAATCTAAAGATAAATTTTCATCAAGCACCTTCAGTCGAAATTCTAAATTATTAATCTAAGTATTTCCAATTGTAATTTTCTCCTCTATAAACGAAACTGGTTTTGCACATATGTTAATTAAAAATTGAATTATATAAAATTTGTATTAACTACAATGATTAATTATCTAAAAATAATTTATAATACTACTAAAAATTGTGAGGCAGTTTGCTCAACATATTTTTTGTCGTGTCTAGAACACACATTTACAAATCGTTTGAAAGAGACCATGTGTATGAATAACGCTTGTCTGTCAATGATTAATAGTAAAAACAATTAACCTGAAACTAGGGGAAACATTGTGGGGTAAACGGTGAGTTTTCTGCGTGAGAAATTCCCGCGTTCAATATTCTACATTAAATTTCCCCCGAATCATGAAATATTATTTGCAAGCATTGAAACAATTTTGCATTACATAATTGAATCGATAATTCATACAACATGTAAAAGTTTAAAATATCGCTGATTTCGGGTTTATGAATTTAACTGTAGAAATGTTTGAAATTCTTGACATATTCCTAATTTTCTATATTGTAAATTCTTCTAAATTGTTATTCTTTTGGATTTAACAATATAGGAAAATAATATAAAACAAACTAAGGTCTATTTTGTGGTTTTTATTATATTTTATGACTAACTTTTAAGCATGCACGCCATTCAATCAGAACAAGATCGTAAGAATAACTTTCATAAATACAATAACTGTAATATAACTATGTACAAATATAATCATATATTATAATATATTTAATCGAATAAATGGATTACCTTAACAATAGTCCCGACTTGCGGGTCTGGAGCAACCTCCAGTACTTCTTTATTCGAATCAATCGGCTCCATCATGAGCATCTCACCAGGTGTTCCTAAAAGTCGTTCCTTCATCTCGTGGATGTAAGGACAGCGCTGCATGACTTAAGAAAAACGGCGGAGCTGCAAAGGAAAAAAGTTTCAATTCATAAGTCAATACTTTTCTGGAATGACATTGTTTTATTATTTGTGGAAAATTTCTAAAAATAATTTTGACTACCACTGATTTAGAGTATATTGGCTCTTAATGGAGAACCTTTCAAGTAAATATTTCAACGAAGATCAGTTGTGAGTCATAAATTCGAACACATTTTTTTCAAGAATGGTGCCGGAAGATGTGACAGATTGAATGGACTACGCCCCGTTTTTAAGAGTCCCTAGGGTTTGCACGATTGAAAACGTCACATAAATCCATAACCATAGATTATATACATTTTATTGTTCAATATAATATGCCGAATACCATGATTGTATTACATTCAAATAGCGAAACGGCTATAAACAATATTACATAAATTATTGTAGAACTAACTAAGTTGTTTTGTTTTACCTTATTATAGTGGAGATCTACCAAGTAAATGAAAATTATACTAATAAAAATGTAAACTCATCACCAGGAGTATAATGCGTTGAATTTTATTTGTATATATTACTTGCCGGTTCCCGGCAAGCGTTGCAATGCCACTCAAAGAAATAAAGTGTTTGTGTTTTAATTGTGTGCATGAAGTGCATTTTTTCTTTTTCTGTCTGTTTGAAGTTTGCTGCCGATTGTCTATGGTACGATACACGCGCCACCTACTGTAAGTTAAGTTCGCGCAAGTGTATGCATACGTTGTCAAAATGAACTGTATGGCAGACATACAAACATTGATTTTTAAATATAAGACCTACTGTAAGTTAATTTTACTATGCCTATAAACTTCCCGGAAGTGCAAGAAAAAAGTTTGTCAAAGTTTTATTGCAATTGAATGAGCGGTATGACAACGCATAAAATACGAACAAACAAACATTCATTTTTATATATTAGATAAGGTAGTATTTTAATCAAACGATAAAAACGATTGCATTCATTGTTTAAAATATAAAATTCGGAATTCACACATGAGTAAAAAAAAGATAAATAAATAAACACATTGGTTATTTATAAACAAAACAATGAAATATTACCTTGATACCTTCATCTGTGCTTAATTAATAATATAAGCAGTTTTTTTTTTAATCTAAGCACCGATTGTCAAAGCGTGTTCCACGAATACACAAATATAATCTCTCAAAATAACATACTGTTTAGTTAAAGTTAGATCACGTCTATTTAAAATGTCGCATCGCATTTCGTACACGTTCGCCGTGGATGTAGAGAAAACTAATTCGGGACTGATGTAATTAATGCTAAAATAATTCCATTGCTAACACTTCGCTATATGTATGTTTATTTAAGAACTGAGATCTAACATTGGACAGAAAATGCGAAGCGTTGATTATTTTTATTTGATCGGAATCTGCAAGATAAATTGAACGTGACATGGATGAACAGCGCGTTTAAATCTATCACAGATGATGTATGTATGTATATACAAAAACATACTAACTCAAACATTGACTATAGTAAAATTATGTATTGTAAAGAAAGTCTCATATCTGTTCTTCAAATCGAACTAAAGGCAAATACGTAGTGAAACTATCAAGACAATTTGAATCATTTTCATCGTTTCTCTCAGTTTTCTCGAATAGAGATAAACTTGCTAATGTAGTGTAACCCAGGGTTTCTCAACGGTGGGCCATGTGGCCCCCTAGGGGGCCACAGAGATTTATTTTTGTTTTGGAGAGCCACAACACAGCTTAGGAGGGCCACGGGCTTTTATAAAACGATACAGGGAAGAGCATAATGTTTTTTGCAAATCCGTAAATAAAATAAATTACTGGCATTCTAGATTCGAAAATCTCGGAAGAGCTATAAAAATAGGTGGGTTTTTGAAATTATAATTTTCATGGGAAGACAAAACAATGGTATGGGGGCCAAAGAAAAATAAACGGCTGACGGCGACTGTCTGTGTGTTGGATTTTGGCGCGCTTTGGTATTTTATCACTTAGTAACTAAATATTTCGTCCATATTTTTTTTTTGCAAACCTAAAGGAAGTCTAATTTTTGCATTTTTCGCCGAAAAAACAAAATCCCTAATTTTGTATGAGATTCACTCCCCCAATTACACTGTCCCGACTTACGAGTGTAAATGGGGGTTTTACTGTACGCAGTTAACCGTTGGAATTTAGTTCACTAGAGTTCGAAACCAATATAGAAACAATTTGAATATTATTTTTGGTTCACAATATGTATGCACTTTGCACACGTGTTGTGGCGTCAAAACATTGGAATTCCTTTCTAATGTTGGAGCAATTTTTGGTTTGGACGCGGAATCCGAAACTACATCATAAAACTGTAAAGTATTACGAAATGATCCATTCGAGTTGCATATTAAATGCAGCCGAGGAGGGGTCGGTGCCCTTTGTGCAGTACCTAATTGTTATTACGGAGCGCCGCAGGCATTGTTCCCGAAATAACAATGGGTTGCACAACTTATGCGCCATATCCATGCAAATACCATGTATTATCACAGGGTTTCCCAAACTTATTGTGCGACGAAACCCTTCGAAAATCTGGAAATGTTACCGGAACACATATTTTTTTAGGTCGGGTAATTCATAATTGTAAATATATATGTTAGTAACCACTTATTATTTATGTATAAATAAATTATTTTTAAAACATGTTACATACTGTACTATGTAAATATTTGACTTTTTTTTTCAGTGGAGATTTACCATCACTCGATTTTTTATATGAAGTAGAAGATGTTTAAATGTGTTCCAGAGTATATTACCATTCCAAATTTTTACGAAACGCCTATTTAGGTCCCACAGAACACCAGTGTTCCGCGGAACATAGTTTGGGAAACCTTGTATTATCATATCATCTTCTCTTGATCTGAGTGAGTATTTCAAACAGTAAATGCAGCGTATTAAACATTTATCAGATGAAAAAATGAAGTTGTATGGTTTGTTTTTTTTGAAAGTTTCATATTTATTTAATAAATTGTTACATATCACTGCGCAGACGCTCGTGTTTTTTAAAATTTAGAGAAGGCGATGTGTTTTTAATCATGTGTAGTTAACAGGCAATTTTACAATACTTTGTAAGTAATTTCTATTGCTTTTTTTTGTTATTCGAAGTATTTTTTTTGTAATATAAAATTTAGACGATCTTAAGTTAAAAACAACAAAAAGTGTCTTAATAAGTTCAAGGGGTATATTATAAACTATATATCTAATATATAAAAATGAATATATATCTAATATATAATATGTTTTTTTGTTCGTACTCTATGCGCTGCCACACCGCTCATCCGATTGCAATAAAACATTGACAAAATTTTTGCTTGCACTTCCAGGAAGATTATAGGCGTAGAAAAATTAACTAGCCAATTACCATAAAGTAGAGCAGCACACACACAAATACAAATGTTTTCTCTTTCTGTCTGGGTGTAGTGCATATTAACCCTTTGAATACCGCGCAAATAAATCATTAATATGTCCCAGGGATACTGCATGTTTTTGAGAAAAATAATTTTGCCTAATATACGCTTGAATTCGATATTTTAAACACCTATATTGACTCAGTATACATGGCACTACACATATTCAACAAAATATTCTATTAGAATACCAAGTATTTGATTTTTTAAATGTTTTCGACACCCGTGTTCGCTTGCATATGTTCCGGACACCTGTGTCCGCTTGATATTCAAGTGGTTAAGCGCATTGAGCTAATGCTGCTAAGTGGCACTGCCAACTGGTAATTTCAAGTCTATATAATTAAGTAACAAACTCAGAATACAAATAGGACGATTTTACGTTGTGTCATTCAATTTTATTTAAAAACATATGTTATTGTTCCAAAAATATGTATGTACATATATGACAAGAAACAACGTTAAAATAAAAATTTCTCCATGATGTCATTTCTAGAAAATTTAATATATATATAGATATCAGAATAAAATAATAGCACGCCGAATTTTATTAATTTACCGGTTTATCAAGATTGTTTTTGCCAAATTCTTCAGTGATTACGACTTCATTAAATTAAGCTAACTAGAATGGAAAAAAAACACATTCATTAAAAACCACAGTTCACAAAGATGATTAAAAATAATGTATGTAAATATTCTATTCGTGAATTACAATCATTTTTATTTTTACGATCCGTGAAAGTCACAATTATTATGAAAGGTGAGTTCTTCTACAATTTCTATAATTAACAATATAAATTTATTGGTATTTTGAATCACTGATTTTGCATAAAACTTCAGGTATTCCTTGATAGTGAGATTTAGGTTTTTTTTAAATGGATATTAAAAACTTGCTATTAATATTTGGATATTAAGCACTATGCTATAAAATAAACTTATGTTTGAATACCAAACTGTATCCATAATCAAATACAAGTGCTTAAAATACATTTTTAAGCCACAAGTGTAAAAAATGTAAAAAAAATCATAAATTTTACTATAAAAAAATAACATCTATGAAACAAATAATTTGATCACTTTGTTGCTAAAAAATAGACGTATCATTTTAGTTTTCTGTTTTAATGAATTTCAAATATTTTATATGTACTTCAAATATGTTTTACTCCAAGAGGTTCGCTGCGCGGATATTTCAAAGGATGCGCGGACCGATCAAATATTAATTGAATAACTGTCTTGTAGCGCGCGCCATTCCCGGAATGAGTGCGCGGAGGCTCCCCAACTGCCGCGCGGCTGCGCGCGCGCGCGCAGCTTAGAGGGAACGTTGCTCTAAGCTGTAAAAATGCGAATGTGGTTGTTTCGCATTGGATGATCGATTTGTCACTTGTGTGGAGTGCAAATTTTACTCATATTCTGCACAGTAAATACAAACAAGAAATGCATAAGCATATTCATATTAAAAAATATGAATCGCCTTACTAATTTACGTAATTCATTATTAAAAAATCCCTTATGTAGATTATTTTAATCGGTTAATCACGGCTTTTCTTTTTTCGTGATACTGATGGACCAAATTTAAAAAATAAATACCTTTACGTGTTGAAACATAAAAAATCTGGATGAAATAAATTATTTAGATTAAGGAAACATGTGTAATAAAATTCGTAAGTAGCGATCGAAACAGCAACGTTATGTTATCATGCAAACCGATTTAATATAATCATTTCAAGTACATATGCATGTATAACCATTTCACACAGCACGCACTTTTCTTCAAAGATGCTACAAAGGACCCTCTACGAAAAGATAGGACAATGTATTTTTATTTTATTGAAGACTTCAAAAGAAAGAGGTAAGCGCTTTCGAGGGTTCATGGCTTTGTCTAATACCATCACAGTCCGGTGCACGAACTGTACATATATGTTAAAAGGTTTTTTTGTGAATTTGCATTGTACAAAGGGGGATTCTATTTGTCACGATTGAGTTTCTTCGTAATATCGATTGTCTTTGTTTTGATGATATTATTTTTAGTTCTAAAAAAGAAAAAGTTGGGTTTTTATTTTTAGTTTAATTTCTACACTATACACCTTCATGTATTAAAAATAGTAACCTAAAAATACCTTTTAATTTTCCTAAATTACAACACTTTAAAAATAGTTCGAACGGTGTCGATTTTTGTTGGGAAGATAAAAGTAACAGCAGAATCTATCAAATGTATCAACATATGGATGATTTCGTTGTTTACCACCAAAAACCGAAAATTGTAGTATTTATTCCACAATTTTGGTGTATGATCAAGACTGCCTTTGCTCTCTCAAACGTTTTTTCATTGATTATATTAATGTCGCATATAAATACTATATTATTGATTAGACGTGAAAGGTTTTTTTATTTTTAAATAAACTGTACTGATACTTATAATTAAATAAATAGTTTATTTTGGAATATCATTTTCTAACAATTAGTTGAAAAACTGTTTTCATTTAATAATAATTTGAATAAAATCCTTTTTTAATAGCGTTTATTTATTATGAAACAACTTTGATCCTAAGATCTACTTACTTAACCTATTAAATACGTCGCCCGATATGGACTATCTAATTGGTAAGAAATGGGTGTTTGTGATGTTATTGTCGTTTATTTCGTATCTTTTGTCTTCAAAATATTGACGCTGAAAAGACATTTAAAAAAAATAAAATAAAAATGATAAACATTCATATTTCAACTGTTTTTATTTATGTTCTTTTGCTAGAATGAGAAGAGTGTATACTTTAAAATTGAGGAATACGGATTGCTATGTATAAACAATATTGTAAGAATTAGTGTTCAAATCTCAGCTTTTAAAAAACACGAGAATGAATGAAGATTCATTATTCGTATAATTTTTGCTGTCAGTTTTAAATAACAATTATAAATTGAATTATGTAGTAACAAAACAAAATCGCTTAGAGTGGGAAAATGTTAGGACGCCTAAGTCGTCTCATTCAATTTTCATGTCGTATGATTTCCAAGTTTCCAGTCAATTTCTTACTGTGTAATGTATAAACATAAAATACTAAATATTTTTTTTTATAGATATAAATGAGATTATTTATTGTTGCTGTGAGTAATACAGTCTATATTTGATATGGCTATACTCACCACATTACAAAATATGGCAACAAAATAAATGGTCAGATTTAAATCAAAAACATTCTGGTCAGAATTTAAATCAACTTTTGGTCATAATTATATTCAAGTTTTGGTCAGAATAAAAATGTTTACGGTCAGAATAAAAATACTACAACGGTCAGAATAAAAATAATAAACGGTCAGAATAAATAATAAACGGTCAGAATAAAATAATAAACGGTCAGATAAAATTAATATACGGGCAGAATAAAATCTATTGTACGGTCAAATTTTATAAATTATTTCGGTTGAATAAAAAAAATGAAATTATAATCTTTTTTTTTCAACATTAATGTAATTTGTGGAAAAGCAGACTCATATAATGAGTCATTATTATTACAAAAAACGCATCATCTGATTACAAACCACTCGGATTGTTTATATAAATGTAGGGATCCACCGAAGTGCCGTGGATTAGGATTCAAGAGGATACAAGGCTTATATGATGACTGTTGTTTGTTTTCACTTTTTTAAATTTCAAATAAAAATTACTC
The DNA here is from genome assembly GCA_031772345.1 of Himalopsyche anomala. Classification (NCBI taxonomy): domain Eukaryota; kingdom Metazoa; phylum Arthropoda; class Insecta; order Trichoptera; family Rhyacophilidae; genus Himalopsyche; species Himalopsyche anomala. Next base: position 477,574 of record CM062827.1, read on the forward strand.
AACCTCTTTCAATAAAAAAAATAGTGTTTTCCTTACAATATGTGTATTATATCGCCTGTAGAAAGGAAAGAAGGACGTAACCCACACATATCAAAATTTACAGGGAAAAAAACGGGTTTTTGATGATTTTGGGCCATATGCAAATAATAATTAAACCACCTTGAAGTGCACGGAGACTTCTAACAGGTGTTTATTGACATAATTTTATTAATTAAGAAAATTATCTAGGAAAAACTTCATTTCAGTATTTTTTCTTCGTTTTAATTTTTTATAAGGTCATCTTTTCCAAACATTAAAGTTAAATTTAGATACTAAGTTCTGCATTTTCAGACTTCCATCCTTTTAATAGAATGTGTGTCATGTTGTATACATTGTGATTATCGAAAAAAGCTGTTTTGGAAAATTGAGGGTTTCGTCCTTTTTCCTTTCACAGTCGCTATGATTGTACCATAGCAATTTATTTATCTAAATGTTCTTTCCAAAAATATTATCTTTCTTTATTCTCTTCTGAGCAGATCACAATGTTTCGATGGTACAAATATAAAAAATAGTTGCAATTTTAGATTATTTAATAATATTTAATAACAAAAGAATATCGGTTAGGCGAAAATACCGTGAACATTTTTTGTAAATAAAAACTTTTTTTTGACACGAAAAATACAAATGCCTGGATGTGTGAACCTAAGCTATGAAAACTGTCAATTCTTCCTTTGGGCGCCAAGAATAGTGATTCATTCATGTCCGTGGCGCTGTAGCAACGCTCGTCCAATCGCCATTGACGAGTTGTCCGTACGCAAACTTTCTCTTTGCACCAATAGCAACGCAATACGATGAGTGACATCATTCTTCAAAAATCAGACCATCTGTCAATATAAATATTGACTGATTCCATTTAAATCTGAACCGATCCCATTTATATTCTGACCATTTAATATAAAATTCTGACCCATTAATTTTATTCTGAACCACTTAATATAAATTCTGACATAATTTATTTATTCTGCCCTCTGTAATTCTGACGATACATTATGACCTTTTAATATAATTTCTGACCTGTGTATTAAAATTCTTGACCGATGTATTAAAACTCTGACCGAAACTGAAATTTAAATTCTGACCGTTTAAATACGAGCCCCAAAATAAGCTTCCTGGAGCGTACAACCGGAAGCTTTTCTGTAAAAGCTCTGAGCTAATTTTGAGCTTTACACATATTTTGCACACAACGACAGTAATGTTTATGCGTTTAACTCGATTAAACAAGTAAGCAAGTCAAACTGGAATTTTTATTATAAATAAATAATATGTTAACATGACCTACGTTTACGATATTGTAAATATATTAGCATAACAATTTAATATAGCTGTCTGAAAAAATGTTAACGAGTGGTTTTTTAAATAAAAAAATCATTAAATCGTTTCTATAGACAAAGTTTGTTTTTAAAAGAGTTTTACGATCACGAATTCAAAGAGAATTCTAAAACTTTTACGTTGTCTAAGTTATCTTCAAAAAATGAAGTCAACAAATTATTGAAACATATTTCTTCTTCTGTAGCAATATCACTCACACTTGTTATTTATTCTATGAAAGCATATAAAGTACAATTTAAAACAACTCGAAAGCCAGGCTTGAGTAGTCTATACATTCATAAGTCATTAAAAATGAGGTCATAAAACAATGCATTATGTAAAACAAACCTGGACTTACTAACGTAATATAATGCTCATTTAAAAAGATTCTTTTGAACTTGTTTAAATACATAAATATTTGAAAAAAATATAAAATGCACTCGACCAGTATGCAATTTATTAAAAAAATAAACAATTTCTCAATAAAATTATTTCTCATACAGCAAAGAACTAATTCGGTAGCGATGCATACATATCAGAGGCGGCGAAGCAAACTAAGCGAAAGAATTTTCATCAAAGTTTTAGCGAAAATTTATTATGACGCCGCGGCAACAGCGAAGTGCACGGGAAAAGTTTTAATTAAATCACGCTCGAATTGTAATTTACGTACGCCACTGCAAAAAGTTTTCATGCGGACTATTTATTGGCTAAAGGACAAGAGTAATTATTGCTCGATTAGGGGTTTGAAAATTTAATGATTAATTAGGATAAACCTCTTTGAAATTAATATAGGAACATAGTAGCCATTAAGATTAGACATAATAATATGAAATTGTTTATTTAGTTGCATAATTATTGAATAAGATTGCTCTTGCTGATTCGATCGATTCATATCACTGCACAAGAAACCAAATGAATTGAAGTTAAATTTTAATTACATTCTCAACGAACAATTTTTATTCCTACCCCGTCTAGACTACCTGGTAAAAGGTTTGGTGACCCCTGTCACCAAACTTTTAATGAAACAAGTTGGAGGAGTTTCTTAAAAAAAATAAACGATAAATGCTTTTGTTGGAATCATGTTAAAATGCTTAATAAACTAATATTTGGTATATGTATATAAAATATTTATACATAAAAAATATTAGAGAGCTGTATCCAACCTACTGGCCGTTTGGTGACCGCTGGTTTGGATGAAACAGTGTTTAGTGAGAAGACAACATTCGTGACGATTCTTATACTTCTATAGAAGCAAAAAAATTCTCTTTGGATTCTTTCGTTCACGAACGAGGCAATTCTAATACATTGATGCATCGAATAGATATTAAATATGTATAATATTAATGTCGTCGATTCATCAAATAATTCAGTGAATTGAATACCATTACCACTTTATGGATATTAAAAAATCACAAAATAGTTTTTTATATAAATAAAATAATACGTTTATTTGTATTTTTAACTAATGATATCAAAGAAAAGAAGCTTTTATAAATGCTAAAGAAAAGCGGATATTTGATAACGATCCAAAAATAAGCTTTTTCTTGTACTTACCTCACAAAAAACTTGAATGTAAACTTAAATTTTTGCTTTCGCGGCATCTTTACTTGTGGCAGCACAATGATAGTTCAAGCCTTATAAAAGAGTTTGTAATAAAATATTATCAATCTCACGACTCAATTGATTTTTGATATTCAAAAGATCTGACTTTTCAATACTCAAGTCTTCAAGATTACTTTAGAGCTATTATTTCCATTATTATATAATACTTACCAAAGAATGCGAAAAAGATTGCACAGTTGTTCGAATAAAAAGTCTTTTGTGTTTAGATATCGTCTGCCTAAGAATTTAATATAGTTTTTAGCATCGCCTCTTCAGCTGTTTTTATATAGATCATATTATTTTAGAATGATTCTCGTGTCAGATATTTGCTCTAGTTAAGAATATTTTTTACAGTAACGATTTGTTTAATATTTTTTATAAAATCAACTGAATTTGTACTGTTTGTTATCTTCTCTTTTAACGAACTGTTGAAGGGGACGCTCAAGTTAGTGGCTTTTGTATTTTTAAGCTTAAGGGAGCAGAGTGTTAAGCTCTTAGAACAATTTCATAGCATTTCTTAACTTCTGTTGTTCATTTTGTACTTTTATATGTAAAGTGTTACTCACTTGGAGCTTATGTGTTTATTTTCGTATTAAAACAGTCTTGATGGAAGATTTATTTTATTGTTTTGTTTCAGCCATTTGCTAATATACATACTGTTTATTTACGTAAAACAACTATTCTGAAACATTAATATTTTTACAGAACACATTATATTTCGATCTTGTCCGCTTACAATGTGGAGCATATCGACTGTGGAAAGAAAAAAATACGTATTCCACACGTAACAAATTTTACAGGAGGCGCAAAAAACGTTTTTAGAAGATTTTGGGCCAAAGCCAAATTATGAAATATTCACATCATTAATGTGTATGGAAACTTATTAACTGGTTTTTAATTCACTCATTCTTATTTTATACATTTTCGAAGAAAAACATTTTTAAAGTACTTTTTCCTGGATAGAATTTTCACATGCCCTTTCAAAATTAAAAGCTAAATTTAAAACTTTTTTCGGTATTTGCAGTATACATGCTTTTGATAGAACATGTATCAAGTTGTATACATTGTGATTATTGAAAAAAAAACTGTGGGTTTTGACCTTTTTCCTTTCCACAGTCGGTATGGAACAATAGTGCCTTACTATTCAGTCGCTCAAAATTTTTTTTGGTGAAGGCAAAGACAGAATTATGGCACTAATAATAGGACTAGGGGTTAGCTGATCTCTTTCGCTACCCATCGTTTTTAGGATCAGGCGCATTATAAGTAAATAAGTGCATCACACTATGAAGACATTTTTTAAATATAAAACAATGAATGAACGTGTCCGTAATCGGATTAAAACCTGTCGATGCCACAATCTAACAAGGTGACATTTACCATTCAGCTACATGCCATGTTAATACGATGATAGATATCGCGATCCGAATCAATCAATACAATTTAAAAAAAAATGTTGTAATCAAATCTTTTCTGTAATTTGCCAGAATATATCTTTTACTATTAGCTGTACTTTTACTTCTGACTATGTTATAGTAAGTAGTATATTATGTAAAAATTTGATCACTAGAACATGCATTGAATGCAAATCATAAGAAATAACCTTTATAATATTTTTATAAGTTGCTCAAAATCAACTCGTGGAGAAGAGACATCATAGATACACATGGAACATTACTGCGACTTGAACCTATATCTGTCTGATTGTTGGAGCAAAGCTTTTGCCAACCAGACTACATATGGCGACTATTATAACTTTATTAAAACGAATTGTCAAAAAAAATTGAAAATGATAAGCGTAAAATTTACTTTTTTTTTTATTAACTGTTTTTGTAAAACAAAGCTCTTAAAGTTATTTAAAATATTATTTCATTGAACAATTTAAATTGTGTGCTTTAAAAGTCCTAATTGCCGTCAATTCAGCTTTTACGAACAAGCATAATGAAAACGTCTTGTTACTACGTGATGATATTTAATTTTTAATTTGATCAATTTCAAAGTTTACGGTTCCTTTACTTACTGACTGTGTAAGCCAAAGGCGTAAGTAACTCAATTAAAAATATTTCATATACCTACCATTACATCCAGCCATTCCCCACAATTTTCTTGATAATTAAAATTAATTGAGTAGGTACTCAAGAAGTACTACCGATCACATTATCAAGTAATTAAGTTATGTATTTTGTAATTTATTATGATAGATATTGGCAAACCGATAAAAGCTAATTTGATTATGGTTTGAGTAAGATTTTATATTCAATAAATAATATTATAAAGTGAATTATTTGTTTTTGATCGTATCTACTCTTACAACATGGAGTATATTCATCATATATCGGTATACCACCAGAAATCTTTAAGTAAAAAAATATGTGTTTTGAATTATTATGAATGGAGATCGATAGATTTTAACCTTTATAGTCTCAAAAATACAACTAACTCTATTTTTTAAGATTTCGACTGAGGGTGCTTGGTGGAATTTTAATATTAAATTTGAATCGTTCAAACTATGTACATTCTCAAAGATTTTGTCACTAACGACCCGGGTTTCGCCTTTCGGCATCTTCAAGCGTTCAAGTGCACGGATGAACTTGAACTGACGCTTAGTAAATGAATGTTTCGTGTTTATACGTGATCGTGATTAGTTACTGTCCAAACGGTCTATTCACTTCATTAAAATTCAGTTAAGGTAAAAAGGGTTGAAATCATCACAGATTTTTAGGCAGAGAAAAAAATATATTAATAACATCCGGCGCTCTTCCTCACTGAGATACAACATGGCTACAAATTCATTTCTTGTTCACCAAATTAATATTTGAAATGCTCCTCATTGAGAACAGACAGCTTAAAAAACATAAATAAAAAAATGTTGTACCAAAACAAATCGCTCATTAACTAATAATAATTATCGCCAAAAATTATCTGACTGACAGCGTCCCTCAAACTTCACAATTGACAGCTGTACCTCTGAGCTCGGCATGATGCGGTTTTTATATATTTATTAATATGCGCAGTTCTGGGTATAGCTGACAATATCATAATATTGGGTAATTAACATAGTAATCCTTATACAGTAAAACCCCCATTCACACTAAAGTCGGGGAACATCGTAATTCGGGGTAGTGTTATTGGGGGAGTGAATCTCATACAAAATTAGGGATTTGGTTTTTTGCGCAAAGAATGCAAAACTAAGAGAAATCTTAAAAAAAATATATGGACAAAATATTAAGTTACTAAGTGATAAAATGCAAATCGCCAAAATCCAACACATGGACAGTCGCCTGGCTATACGTGTATAACCTGGCACGTGTTGAATACACATACGCTAGCCAACATTTGACTGTATGCGTCGCACAGACGACCGTCTCGTAGCAACGACAATGGAATGCGACAGTGCAATTGGGGGATTTGCGGCGAATATTTCAAGCCAGCGCGTAATTCGGGGTAATGTAATTGGGGGTTCCACTGTACGTATAAAGTTTAAGCCAGTTTTGAAACTAAGCGCTTCATAATTTGCCAGTATTTAGTTTTCTCCATATTATCAATTGTCTTGGATATTACTAACTTCTTACATTAATCATATTATATTCCTTTATATAATATTGAACTGTGTAGAAGGCGTTTTCTATCGTATGGAAATATATTCACCGATTTCTTATCTTCAAGAGCTTCGGATACTATTTGTAAATGCTTGAACTCGGAGTTAACCTGAGATATTTTAGTCAATGCCAGTTTATCAACGGCAACGTTTTCTTTTTTTTTCTTTTCCTTTAAACATACCGAAGTATTTACTACAAGACAGCGGAAAATAGCATACTAATGTTGAATGGAATAATTTTATGAAAGATAGATATTAAACTGGAATTGTGGCGAAAGATTTTATAGTAAAAAATATGAAAATATTTAGTTTTATGTTATATTATTATACAGTGGAACCTCTCATAACGAGATTAATTCGTTCCAGAGTTTTACTCGTTATGTGAAACAATTTTTCCCACATAAAACAATGTAAAATACAATAATGCGTTCCATGCCGAAAATAAAATCAATTTTTATATATAAAATAAAATAACATACTTATAAATTGTAAGCGTAACAACCTGGAATGCGATTTCGATTTGCAAAAAAACAATAAAAAAATCGACTAGTTTATTAGTATGAATTTATGACAAATAATTAATTCTTTTTTACTAGAAAGCTGTCTAGAGACATTCGTTTTTGCCGACGCTTCAAAATTTGGTCAAAATGTGACACAGCATCGTCATTGAATACATTTGTAAAACGTATAGCCACCTCCTTATTAGGGTGATGCAACAGTTTCCCATGGTCTTAGCATTTTTCTTATTGCGCCAGAAGATTGTTGATCTGCTACTTTCTCCTTCCCCACTAACAAACTCTCCTCCATAACTTCTTGCTGTGAAAAACAATGTAACTCCATAAGCTCTTCTACAAGCGGCATCAATATTGTTGTCATCCACCCAGTCCCATGGTATTAGAGTGGACACTCACACGCGAGTGACGTGAAGATCGGACTTTTTCTTTCTGCGTCACTCGTTATGCGAAATGTCGCTCGTTAAGGGAGCATTTTTTCCACAATCTGTTTTGCTCGTTATGCGAATTACTCGTTATGAGAGGTTCCACTGTATATAAATGTATATGTTGATTGACAGTTTATTCGAAATAGCCAAACAAAGTTTTCTCTTGAGAGACTGTAATTTAAAAAAATAACACTGAAATATAAAGCTTATCAAAACATTCAATTAAGAAAGTGAAATTGAAAAAATAGAACACTATAATGAAATAGTTCCAGATTAATTTATTTGATCCGGTTTCGCACACGAACGAAACCTGTCAAGACAAACAGTCCTAATCATATTAAAAATATAAATGTGGAATTACTACGAAGCAGTGTTTTTTTTTCTGAAAAACAGTAAACACAAAAAGAGGTTAATAAAGTGACATCAATCCGTGCACTTGAACGCATGAAGATGCCGAAAAGCAAAACCCGGGTCTTAAGTGACAAAACTTGTGTGAATGTGCATAATTTGAACGATTCAAATTTAACATCAATCGGTTTCAGTTTATCGTTTACTTAGTACAAATAGTACAAATCAGTTTATATTATTTTTGTTTTATGTAAAACTAATGTAATTTTTCATGAAATATATGGCTAATTATATTTGATACAATGAAATATGATTTGATATAACAAAAAAAATGAAATATTGTATCGAAAAAGCAAATATGACCTATCATAGAATATATGAAAGAATATCATCGTCACAGCGTCCTATGTGATTTTCGATGGCTTGAAAAAATCCTTATCTCTTAAAAATCAGTTTTAGTATGTTCGTAACAGTTACGTTTTTGACACACGGGAGGTTTTTCGCGATGGCGACGATATGTGAGCTCTTGTCGAGCTCCTGTTTGGTGTATGAATATGCAAAATGATCCAATTTTCCGGGCGGCACTAATTATGTCAGCATCAGTCGGCAGTCAGCAGTCAGTGGGGCTTGCTAAGCGCCAATGACGTTGGCACTCAGCCAGTAAACATAAAAGTACACCCTGATTAAAAAAAAACCGTATCTAATAAAAACTAAATTTGCATTTAATTATTGCGTCACGCACATCGTTGTTTTGCTGCGGAATACACCCTATAAAAGCGCCTGCAGGAGAACGGGTGGTTGGCATTAGGGTGGGGATGGTTACAACATTTAAGTCGTATAGTTAGTTGCTCTTAATAATAGTAAAATTTATATGAAACTGCTATAAAGTCGTACTCACTTAATAGCTTATATGTATGTACAGTTTAGTTAAGGATACAATTTATTCCCAAAGTGCTCGTTAAATTAATCATTTACGCCTATATAGGCAAATGAGTAGTTACCACTAAGGATTGCAATATCGGACAAATATTGTACTTCAATAGCGGTATTTTAGTATTTTATATTAAATATGGTATTCCAAATATCAATAACGGTATATTTATTGATTTGGCATTTACTTGGTAGAACTCCATTTTAATAGGGTAAACATATTAAAGTATTTCAGTTTTACAGTTTTCTGTAGAACTGAAATACATTGATATTTTTACCCTATCAATAACGGTATTATAAAAAATGTTTAAATAGAGCAAAAATACGATCAATTGGGAGTTAATCAAAATCTGAAAAAAAACAGTTTTTTCAACAATCACAATTTATACATACATTAAAAGAATGTAAGGTGAAAATGCCGAATTAGTATCTAAATTTAAGTTTGAACAAAGAAGAACATCTGAAAATTGTGACCAGAAAAAATGTGTGAAAACTTTTTACTGAAAAGTAATTTTAGAGCATTGATTTTCAACCCGATAGCAGTGACTCAGTTAAATTACCCTAAAATAATTAAAACGATATATTATATCAGTTTTAAGGTGTTCACCGTTAATACTTGGCGGAGAGGCATTTTATTATTAAAACACAATATTCCTTTGTACTTTATTCCACTTTATTTTAAAAGTCAAGACCTGCATTGCCAACTGATCAGTTGACAATGCTCGCAATGATCGAAACCGGTCCTGACTTTTTAAATAAAGTGGAATAAAGTACAAAAGAATATTATGTTTTTATTGATATATTATATTTAAAAAAAATGTTACCATCTTATAATTTTCGAGAACTGTAATATGGTGTTTACTCATTCTATTAGAATCTAAAAAGAAGGTAAGAGTTTATTTAAATGTTTCGTTTGTGAACACCGTGCACATTGGCAAGTCAACAGTTGAGTTGCCGGCAACAGAACTTAACTGCAAGTGGCTCTCCTAAACATCAAACTACAAATTTCTCATAGCTAACTGACTTCGGTAGGGTAACAAAAAGTATTGAATCTCTATTTTATGTGTACAAATGCTTGAGGAATGCATTTTCACTTGTTTCTACACACACGCTTCCATAATGTTATGTATATGTTTGAGTTGGGATATACACTCAGAATTTAAAAAGAACAACCTCACATGAACTGGATCTAAATTCAGTATGCAAAATTTACGACGTTGCAGGATTTTAGCTTTAGTGACGTAATGTGAAATAAACGTATTGCTGACATGTTATTTGTATTAACACTTAAAGTTATAATTAAAAGACGGATTTAGAATGATTTGAGTATCTGCTATAATGGTTCTAAGGAGTCTTTAAAAAAATGCCAAATACCACAATTATGGCTATATTTGAAAGCGTAGTGCATCACGTGAAAACACGGTTCCGGGACTCAACGCTTGGCTAGCTTATCACGTGTAAATACGGCTCCGGGATCCAACGTGTTAAGAACAAAAAGAGATGGTAAATATTATACCGTCGTCATCGAAAAAATACATTGTGATCGAATACTGTTATTTAATTAAAAACACTTCTTTACTTCTCCTACGCGTCAGTAAGACAAATGTTATTATTGTTTGTTTGAAATTTTTTTTTTAGTGTGTAGTTATATTCACACAATAAAAAGTCAACGAAGACGTATTTACGGTTGAAATGATGAACAAGGTGACACTATAAAGCGTATATTTGATATTTAAAAAAAAACTATTCCTAAAACACTCGAAAAAATAGTTTTTAGTGTCTCCCTGAAAAATTATGTTTCTTGCATCTTCGCGTTGGTGACGAATTGAATTGAAAATTAATGAACACAAAATTACGCCATTTACATAAATACATGGCGGTGCCTTAGAGACAAAGAAACGTATCTCACTTTTCTCTACTTTTCATGAGAGCTAAACATCAAAATTCCCCAGTTTCTTATTTTTAAGCATGAGCAAATTATTCAAATTATGTTTTTATTATCTTAAATGGTAATCAATGCTTTGACTTCCTGTTTTATTTGCTAACTTTGGAAATGTTTTTTTATAATTTTTTTAATGTGCCTTTTATAAATTTGTTTTCAGAAGATGTGTATTAAAATATCTCTGCATCCACTGCTCCTATTGATATGTCTGTTTGAAACTTTATGTAATATATTATTTTATATCATGTACCAATGTGTAACTCAATAATGCCCAACACCAAGTTACGTTTCTTTGGACCTAATGAGCCGATAAGTAGATAGATAGATTAATGTTTCCAAATATATATTTCACAAAAATGACAACGCGCCAGATGTTTTTGTGTTAATAACCTGATTAAATTAAGCGGAGAAAAAATCACAAATACCCATTGACTAAGAATTTACATATTAAATTGAGTAATCGACATTTGATATTGACCTTGTCAGGATATAAATTTGGAATCTCCTGATCGATCTAAAAAGAACTTTCACCGCTAGGCACCACCACTCACATTACCAATTACATTAGAAGTGATTCTAAAATCATTTTTTCAATGTCAATTGTTGTTTACACCTTTTCATTTAAATTTATTTTTGTATAAGTAGCATTTTTAAATTATATTTCTCATCAGTTGACAATGCTCGCAATGAGCGAAACCGGTCCTGACCTTTTAAATAAAGTGGAATTAAGTACAAAGGAATATTGTGTTTTTATTAATATAATGCATTTCCACCAAGTATTGACAGTAACACCCTAAAAGTGATCAATAAAATATGTGAAATAAGCGTAAGCGATTTCTTTGTAAAATATCGGGAATGTCACTGAAACTATAAGTTAACAATATATACATCTTCTTTCTATAAACGAAGGGTATTTTTCGGGTAACACATAGGGAAAATATAAAAACATCGAAAGATCTACATATACGTATTCTGGAATATCGTTGTTAGATGTTTTTTTATAACGCAGTTGTGTAAAATGCTCGCGTGACCTCGTTTCATAAAATGGACGCTTTCGAAATTCATGAAAAGCCTTGTTTATAATACTAACAGCTTTGGCGCATGCTAATTCAAACACCAATAAAATAATAACAGTCGGAAAATGACTTCCCGCTGATATCACAATATATGAAGTTACATATGAATGAATATTTATTATACAATAGTACGCTTTTGCAGTTAGTTTTTATTAGTAAACTTTCAGTGATTAATACTATTAAATCATTGTATCCAAGTCAGAAGATGTTGTGGCGTTGCCACTTCATCGCAGAGTAATTCAATGCATGAAGGAATAGCGAAAAATGAAGCCCAATTTTCTATATACCCAATATAATATCTCATATACGTTTCCACAACGTACTCAAATTCCTAGATACGCCCTCGATAATGCCATTGAATGAATGTAACATTATTATTTTAAAATAGTTTTTTCTTATTTATCAACTTATCTTAGATATCAAATAAACTGTTAGACTATTCACTGTCAATATTTAATGGATAGGCGTTATATTTTTTTAAAATTACTCATTTGTACTAATTTCACTTTTATTTAATAAGATCAGAACCGGTTTCGATCATGACGTGATTACTATATTTAGGAGGCTTTACATGAAATTGTACAAAGACTACTTCTTGGAAGAAAACAAATATACCTGATGCTGCTGTGTCGTCGAATTGTTTAATTGTTGTTCTTTTAAGTATAGCGTTATGGCAGACACGAATATTCAATCATAATTATCATGGAAATACATTTTTTTAGGTATTTTAAAAACTTTATATCAATCTCTCGGTGGGTTTACGTTAAACTTTTTCCTACAATAAAACAATAATATGGAAGAAATCACACTTCACACACGATTATTTCAATATTTTACTTGTTAAATTGAAGTGGTTATTAGCACTCCGTTATTAGGACTACATTTTTATACCATGAATCGAAACAAAGCAAACAAATATAATCATACTACTAATGACGTTAAACATTACAAAATATTTAACTAACGAGCTGCAATCAATCCGATAGGTTAGTGATTACTCTATTAATTCTATAACCCCCTCCTTGCTTCCCTTAAAAGGAAAAAAAAACAAACTCCATTTTGTAGTTTCATAATTTAAAAATGTTAGAATCAATCTTGCTTCCTTACTTAAGCAAACTTTGCGATAGTATGTCTGAGGATGCCTCTGAAAGAGGCGAAACACGTGTCACAGTTAGTAACACAATACGTGGAATAATCAAAGTTATTTTAAATTTTATATTACGACTAATTATACTAATGGAACCTTATTCTTTCAGATTTGCTATGTTCAGCAACTTTTTTCTTTCATACACGGTTTGCCCTAATTGAACAAATGTAAATATTCGAATTTAATTATTGCCAAACTATGACCAATCGTATTTTGAAAATAGCAAATTATGTTTCACCATATGACCTATAAAATACCAGTGTTTATATACAAAATATTACATTACATTTAGTAATATTAACAGAAACAAGTTGGAGTTGGGATGTGGCAAAGCGATATACAATAGCATCCGCCTTACGTTATGATTATTTTTTTAAAAGCTATTTGAATCCAGGCTATGATTAGCTGCAGGTATGTAGCTCAATGTTCAACTCATCACATATTACTAATATGGAGAAGTTAAGCTTCATAAATATTCTTTCGACAGCACGGTTGAGTATAATAGAATACTTGAAATAGTACATATAATATTCAGCTACGCATAGAATAGACACTTGGTGTTGCAGCTGTCATTGATTGATGGAATGTAACAGAAAGGTTGGGTAATTTGGTTGACGTGTAAGATACAAGTTTTGAAAAAATGCACGAAGAGAGATGCATATTAATTATAGTGAGTAGTGATTGTCAATGTTTACAATCAGTGTATTTTTTTTTAAATCTATGTCCGCTCCCAATGTGGAGCATATCGACTGTGGAAAGGAAAAAGGAAGTAACCCACCGCACGAAAAACTCGTTTTGATAATTTTGGGCAATATGAAAATTTTGAAATATACACAACCTTGAAGTGCAGACTTAAGACTACTAAGCTAGTGTTAAATTGACATAATCTAATATTAATTGAAGCATTGTCTGGGAAAAACCCCTTTTTCAATCTTTTTTCTTGGTTTCAATTTTCACAATCTCATCTTTTTTCAAACTTAAAAGCTAAACTTAAAGACTAATTCGGCATTTGCAGCTTAAATCCTTTTGATAGAACGTGTATCAAGTTGGATACATTGTGATTATAGAAAAAAAGCTGTTTTGAAAAAACTGTGGGTTACTTCCTTTTTTCCTTTCCACGGTCGATATGGCCTCCTAATGGAGGTATCTCAACAGATTTTTCGTCTTCAAAAACTGCTCGTTACTCAGTTGCTCAACTTTTCGTTTTCAAAGAGAGTAAGAATAGAAGAATAGGAATAGGATAGACCTAGTGGTTGGTTAATCGTTCTCGCTACACTGGTTTTTTTTAAAGAAACGATGGGTTGGAGAGAATCCAAAACAACACATACATCCATGCCTTCGGATAGAAATCCGAAGATCGATTTAAACATCAATACATAAGAACTGTCTGTACTGGGCTTCGAACCTGTGACCTCCGTGTTCTAAGCCAGCAACGTTGACGGCGACTTAATTACATTTTTGCCTTATAATAATGGATTTCTCAAAATTGGACGTAAATTCAATTCACACGTCTTTATTATTCATGTCTATATCAACGTTAAAAGTATTGATGACGTTACTCTAAACGTTTTGTTTTTGCAGACATACATACATAGATTGTTTTAATTTTTCTTTTTTCAATCAACCTTATTGATCAAAATACAAAATTGAACAAATATTGCCGAAATTAAAACGACAAGATAAAAATATAATTACAGTATTTAAATGGTTGGTATAGTTTATTGATTCAAAAAAATTAACGACTTTTAATGACAGACTCAGTAACGTTAATTCAACGTGAAAGTTCTAAAGATGTTTCATTTTATAGTGTCACAATATATCGATCAAAATAACCAATTAAAAACGGCCTTCGTATTATAAAAACCTGATTAGGAGAGCTTTTTCACAAAGCTTGATAACACAGCCTATCAAATTGTATCGATATACGGTACGCTCAATTAATTATTAAAAAGCTATCATGATAAAAAGCACACCTTGTAGAGCGTTGACTTGATAATTAATTAAGATCGAGATCGTGTATGTATTCATATATTATGGTTATGATGTAATTCAAATTCTTTATTGATGGATAAATTTGTTAGCTGTTTATTCCTTTTATCTTTTTATATAAATAAATCGAATCTGTTATTAATATACGCGGAGCTGTGGACGTCGCGTTTGATCATTTCCTGCGTTGCAAAGCCGTAAATCCGTAAATAGGGAACGGATTGCATTTCCGGTAGAGCGAATAGGGAATTGATTTACCATCAGCCATCTTGGAATAATTTATTTTCTACCTTTCTCCATAGTATACACATAATATGTAAATATTTATGAATTCTCTCGTAATATGCGAGTAGTAAAAGGAGATAAATATAAATGTTGCATGTTAAGCTATGAAGACAGACACTTAAATATTAACATAGCTCAAAATACTTTGATTATCGAAAAGAAATAATCTCTCCGTATAAAAGAAGGTTTTACAATATGTTTTAAAAGCGCCTTGTAATTTCTAGGCATTTCACCATCCATAGTTTATAGACTGTTTGAAACTAATAGAAAGAGTCCTAATACAAGCTTTTGGATAATCAGGATGGATTATTGGTCAACGGTATATTCGAAGAGAAAAAAAAAACGCAGTGGGAACGAACTTTTCAGGTTTGCGAAATTAACGTTTATCATTTGTAAAAAATATTTAAAGATTTCGAGAAATTTTGAATGTGGTCATCAAAATCTAAGCGAGCGAGGATTTGCAAACAATCATAGTTTCTTATGAGATAAAAAGCAATGGTTTTTGCATTAGATCTAGCTGGGATAACAATTATAAAAATAGCGTGTAGTCAAAAAATCATCATTCTTTTTTTTATAGAAAGACTAAATTATCTTACAAAAAACAAGAAAATATCTTAGATGAATTCGGCGGTAACATTGTAGAAGTTCATTTTTAATATAATAGGCAAAACACATGTCACATTTTGTAATACAGCAAGTGGAATAACAAAGTTAAAAAATTAAATTTAATATTAAAAATAAATTTGAATTGTTTTTATTTCTAAAATAAATATACATCTAATGGTAAAATTATATTTGACGTAAAAAATATACTATGTTACTTTTTATCGTCATATGTATGTGTGCCTGTCAATAAAAATGTAAAATTTTATTTAGAAAACTGAATTATCTATTTATTGATTTGGCATTTACTTGGTAGAACTCCATTTTAATAGGGTAAAAATATCAACGTATTTCAGTTCTACATTTTTTTTTATATTTTACGCGTTGATAGCTATTTCGGCTTTCGCCATCGTCAGAACTATGCTTAAACGTAAATTTTCTCAGCTATATATACTGGCTAAGAAGAGATACACAATGCATCATATTATTCACTCTAACATACTAATTCAAATTATAATTACAATATTGCACTTATTAAATGTGATTTTAGTGTTTCAAAGAACGATAAGCAGTTTGGGGTTTTTAAACATTAATTAGGATAATTTAAACTGGTATTTATTATTAATTAATGGCTTTAGTGTTTTGAAAAACAATAAGCAATATGGGATTTTTCAAGGTAAATTAGTATCCTTGCGTATGTTGGGAAACACTGGCAAAGACAAAGAGCATTACTTCTCAGCCATGAAGATATCAGAAAAAACAAAGAATTAGAACGCAATCTTCGTCTATTTGATTGTCGTGTATATAACGATCACCGATATGCTTATTGAATGATTGATTTATTTGAAGAATGAGAAAATAACGTAAGCTCCCAAATAATTTAATGCAGCCTAATTCGTAAAGTACGCTCGGGTATATGGAGTCCGGATGTTACCATATAATGTCGTCAATGGCCCCAACCAATTGTTTTGCAATTGCCAGTTTATTAATACAAACAAGAATAGATTACGAATATTTTTATTGTGGATGGGAATGGTTGAATTTTAAAATTAATATTCGTCATGGAATCCAGAAGTAAAGGAGGACGTTAATTGTTTATTGATAGTGATACAATATATTATATTTATGTATACATTTTATTTATTGCTTAAAATTAACATAACAGTTTCGTCCTGTGTTTTCGTATTGTAAATGATTGCTAAAAGCATATTTAACCATTTTTTAAAAACATGGAATCATACAATTTTGGCAAATGAATGACAAACAAAAATGGCACACTGAAACGCAGAATGACGGAAAAATTCGAGAGATTATCAAATTATATTGATCGCTTAGAAGCATGAATAAATACTTCGGAAGTAATTGCATAACTGTATAATGATATTATATTAACGTTTAACTTTTTTTTTTTAAACTTTAAATTTATGGTTTTTATTTGCTATGCGAAAATTAATCGTTATCAAAAAATAATTTTAAATTACCAACAATTGATTTGAAATTTCAAATCACTCGTTTTTAATCGAATGATAAAAATGTGAGAAATATATTGTAGCATAATATAAAATTATCCCGAATATTAAATTAGTAATAAATCAACCAAGTCATAGATATTAATTAGGTCAGACAGATAACTAACTCAATTCATATTGATCGCAACGTATTTTTTTTTTTACTTCAGACGCATTGTATAATACGTCTGTAATGTATACATACATATATAGTTGTGTAATCTAACGATAATTAAAAAAAAAAAACATGTCGGCCAAGTTCAGCCGGTGAGATCGATATCAAATTATTTTCTCTACTAATTTATTCATTCGGTCATCTTAAAGCATCAACTGGTTCTGATTTCGACTGATTAAATAGTTGGAATTTGTACTAAAATTCCTACGACTCAATAAGTGACCAGGCTCAAGAATAATCTAACTCAAACTTTCTATCGACTACTTTTAAATAAAATATAAACCTTTATTTTTTCTGATGTAGTCTTTCGAAAAACTGTACAATCCTATTCTTAATTATCCAGGGTATATTATTTGAAAAGAAAAGAATGAGATAATCCAAAATATTGATTAAGGTTCTATTTCATATTACTTTCATAACGAAAATAAATCTTTCTTTGATGGCACGTGCTTAACATAGTATATAAAACTGATTACAGTTCTGTTAAGAATCTTATGTTTTTTTAAATACTATCTTGGCTTATTTCATGTACTACCATTTTTTAAAATGATACAAAAATACATTCAAACAAAAGGATTGTTTAATTCTTCAGAGATTTAATGTTACAGATATTTGTCGGATTTAAAAAATATATAAAACTATTCTTATAAATGCGTGTGTGTCAACTAAATACAATTTAACGGTGCATTATCCATATTTCGTGTAAATGATAACTTTAAATGTCTGATGGAATGCACGTGGATCTTCTTTACCAGATTCAAATTCATAATGTTTTTTTTTGGTTTGTTTTGCTAGTTGTTTTCTTCGGTAAATGAACACAGGTGTTCATTGTCAATTATTCGTAGAAAATAATTAAATTTAGAAATGAAACGCTTTTTGTTCTAATTCCACAAGTTTGTTTGAATATCAGGAGCATTTTCAACTGATATCATCGAGTATTATGCTTAAATGAGTGATAGGCAAGATTGGCTCTAATATTTCTTAAAAAATGTGAAACTAGTGTGATTTATTTTATTTTAAATATATAAAAGCATTCGTTACTTATTACAAATCATTTTCGAAATTATTGTCAGAATGAGGAGAATATTCCAAGAAGAAAAAGATGTATTCTATTTGATATTTGATAAGAAGATAGAAACCCGACTTAATAGATTTTCAATAATAGTAGATTTAGATTGTTACTATGGAACATTTTTATGTCTATGTTGGATACTGTAGTATTGAACGGAAGGCGGTAAGATGTCATGTGAATCTGTGCATTAACCGAATGTCGAAACGGGGTCAAACCTTTATGGTCCGATGAATAATTTGTCTCTTAGAAAAAACAATCGACCGTGCTGTTTTCTAAGTATGGCAAATTGACGTTAATAAATGACACAAGCCATGAAAAATTGGTTTAACAAAATATCAATAGCGTAACGACAACAAAGAGCTCTAGCCCCATCTCTATATTGAAGATTATCACGATTGCTTTCTGAAACTAGTATATTACTATTTGAACTAAACAAACCTGCTTGATACGTGATACCACAGAGTAATTTAAGTCTACAGTTAACATTATTTTTGTTATTGATCAAGGATATTGAATATAAGTTGGTGACTATAATAATAAACATTTTTTGTACCAATTCCATATTATTTAACAATATTCTGAGCTAAGGATTGGGCACTCAACATGAAATCTTGTATAAATTGAGAAAACTTGGTATGGAAATTTTTAAACTATTTTGTTTAATACATTTGCCCAAAATGTGAGCGTGACTACTCGTTTTTTTTAACTCTTCCGAGAATTTCAAAATATCAAAACTCAAGAATCTACCTTCTAATATCACTACTAGAAACTAAAATGTCAGCATGACTCGTTTTTCTTTTTAGCTCTTCTAAATCTAAAATCCGAAATACGGATTTGCTAAAAATTTCGCAATGCCGGGATTGGTACGGCCGCGATCTTGGGATTTAGGAATCACAAAATTGGACGGGATCCCGGCATTGGAAAGCCTAGTTATGACTAGTCTCACTCACCTCGAGCATTATCAACTGATAAAATTAATTAATACATTTATATAAAATTTTGTTAGTTACTCATAACAAAGCGTAACAAACAATTGGTAAAAGAAATATGAATTACCGAGCAATAACGAAAATGTAACTGAGGTGAGATATCTATTTAATTTTAGAATGGTAATCAATACAAGAAAAAATATTATCGCTATTGTGAAATGCAGTTTACATGTCAAAGATTGCAGAATATATTATACACGTCGCGAATAATTTATTTATTGTATTAATTAATTGTAAAAAACTATCACACCCACAAATTTATTTCAATGACAACTAATTAGTAAATTGATTCCCAAACGATTTGAAAAATCATTTCCGCAAGCAGATCAACAACAGATCACAAGTCATTCCAAGGACAATATTTACAGTAGGAGACATATTTTATTACTCTTTTTGTAACAAGCTGCGATGTTGAAACGCTATCACTTTATTTTTAGATGGATTGTAAAGACAAAAAATCGTCATCATAGAGACAATAAAATTAGTTTTATTACTTCTGAAGACATTTATTGACTACATGAACCTATGTCCTCTCAGGGTACTCAAAGTAGAACCTACATCAACTCTCGCTACAGTTATACGTACCGTTATAAAGCAGCGTAAAGATATTTTTAAAAAGTGTTTCAGTTTTGATACGAATTTATGAATACACTCATACCTCAATGTAAGCGAAACTGTTTCGCTTTAACACGGTATTTTTTTAAATGTATTTAAATCGTATGAATATCACGTTGAACCGCGCGATAATCAGACAATCAATCTTCAAAATTATATTCAGCGATATTGATTATTCTGACAAAACAAATGATTTCAAAATATGGTTTTAAATATTGAACCAAATATCGAATGCAAGATTAAATTTCAGTGTGATTTAAAAATCATTTGTGGGTAGTAAGTATCAAGATATATACAAAGATTTGAAAAAAAAAGTAACGCGAAAATCATTATTTACATATCGACTGTGGAAAGGACAAACGACGTAACCCACACATTGCAAATTTTACAGGAGGCACACAAAACGTGTTTTAATGATTTTCGGCCATATGTAAATTATGAAATAAACACAACCTCTAAGTGCACAGAGACTTCTAAGCTGATGTTTAATTGACATAAAATAATATTAATTTAAGAAATTATATAGAAAAAACCTTTTTTTCAGTCTTTTTTCTTGGTTTACAAGCTCATCTTTTTTCAAACTTAAAAGCTATATTTAGATACTAATTCGGCATTTGAGGCTTACATACTTTTGATAGAACGTGTATCAAGTTGGATTACATTGTGATTATCGAAAAAAGCTGTTTTTAAAAAACTGTGGGTTACGTCCTTTTTCCTTTCCACGGTCGATATATTAAACATATTATTTAACAAGAGTAAATCCAGAAGAATGTGTTTACTTTATTCGATTTTTTGTTACCAATCTACCAATTTTGTATGAGTTGTATGCTTCGTTTTTCGCGAATTCGATTTGCACGAAATTTCGCAGAACTTATCTACGGTATGGGTATACTTGAAAAAAAACCATTATTAAACGAAATGATTTTTTTTATAAGCTAATATCACTCTTCGCATGACGCTGGAAATAGTTTACGTGCGTAATTCATTTCTTTCATTGTCCATCTCCGGACATTACACCAGCTTTTTTTTAAAAAAATAATATTGAATACAAATGAGCAAATGAGACATTGAATCGATAACAGATTGAATATCCAACAAAATTGACGTTTTATTTAAACATAAAGATTTGTTTACTCAACGAAATAACGGAAGTAAAAGTATCATCCCCAGACACATGGTTCCATGTAATTACTGGATATAACACAAAACAGTCACAGAAAATCGGCGGTATATTTTGCTCTCGTTATATTTTCCTTCTTAAATGCGTTTTTAGGCAGTATTAACCGTTTGAATACCGTACAAATAAATCATTAATATGTCCCAGAGATACTGCGTGTTTTTGAGGAAAATATTTTTGCCTAATATAAACACGAATTCAATATTTTAAAAACCCATATTGACTCAGTATAGATGGCACTACACATATTCATAAAAATATTGCTTATATTCTATTAGAATACAAAGTATTTGATTTTTTGAAATGTCTTGGACATCCGTCTTCGCTTGCATATGTTCCGGACACCCGTGTCCGCTTGGGATCCAAGTGGTTAACACACCCTATAAACCAGGGATGGCAAACCAATGCCACGCGTGCCCGAGGTGGCACGTTTGAGAATTTGGATAGCACGCGAACGATTTCCAAGTTAAAAAAAAATATTTTTTATGTTTAAAAAATTAAAATTTATAATAATAAATAATCTTTGAATTAATAATTGATTTCGTTTTATTCATTTTTAAATAATGTTGTTGTAATTGTATTTTTTAAGCTTGTAAATATCATTTGTTATATTTTGTTATTTTTTTTACTGCTTGGGCACGCCACACAATCAAGAAATAATATTTGAGGATTTTTGGCATGCGGACCCAAAAAGGTTCGCCATCCCTGCAATAAACTATATTTCTGGGTGATCGCACGTATATCCATCTGGCACGATCGAATCTTTTAAAAATATATCAAACTAAACTGATTGTTGATCATTCAGATAGATTTACAATAACAGATCCTATATTGAAGTTTCAATTGGTCGGGCGCTAGATTGTCTTGTGATTATAATTATATTCATACTATCATTTATAAAATGGCAAAGCTGCTACAAAGGTGAAGGTGATATTAAATATAAGCCATTAATTTACATAAACGTGATTTACCATACCCACCTGTAAACCAATAAATTATTCAATATTATGTGCCATGTTTTCGCAATGGCAATTTGTCGAACAAAATGGCTGTGCTTTGCGATGTTATTACATATTATTACAGTCGTCTTTATTGCATTAAATTGTAACACAGTCGATATAAAGCATTATTACCAATCTAGACCAGTGGGTCTTAAAGTTTTTAGAACTGTGACACACTTTCATTAATTTATAAATAGTTTTGAAGCACGTTGAAAAGAGTTCTTAGTTAGTTAAGCTTAAGACCATCTACATATATATTATATCGTTTCTCAAACTCGCAATTCTTAATCTTATTTAAATTCTCTAAGAGAATTGAATAAGTTTACTATGTTAAGTTAAAATTTTCCATTCTAAATGTATTTTGATCATTTAATATTGCTGTTATAATTTAGAATATAAAAGTTGTAATATCTATTTCCAACTACATACATATATTGAATATCTCAACTTTATTTCACTCAGTTAGCGAAGTCATTTTTATTGAAAGTTTAATACATTTGAATATCAAATAATTAATTAAATCAGTCTTCAATTTCGTTCACTGGAAAAAACAAAACCGCATCGCTTGTAACTAGATGATAACTGTCACTGTCACAGTGACAGAAGACAACCTGTCAGCTGATGTCCAGTGACGTCACCTGTCATGTCATATTAATCAGTGACAGCTGACTTGCAGCTTTCACAAAGTAACTCAATTACCATATGTCGTGGATTTTATTTGATTTACGTTACGTTAAAACAGTACGTCAAATTGATAGTAATTTGTCATGTAAGATTCTCATCCAAAAAGTTTTTTTAAATGGAATAATGTAGTTGACAGCTTGTAAAAAATGACAGATAATTAAAGTGGTTGATATAATCAGGTGATCAGACAATCGTCGTCGCCATGTGGTAACGCTCAAAGCTTCCGTTATGTCATCCAAAGTTAGCATTCAGAAAGTACTTATAATAATATTATTTTTCACATTAATAGATTTTTGTATAGAAATAAGATTTTGTATAAATTTTTGGTGGCTAACTCGCGGCCCGTTTTGATTTTTTTGCGGCCCTCGAATGTTTTTTCTTAAAACTAAAATATACCTACATAGCACATATTTTTTAGAAAGTAAATCATTGAATTTAATGTGGCGAGACAGTTTTTTCGTTAATGAAGTAGAATAAATCGATTTACTGATAAAAAAAATTAAGTCGATTTTGCAGCTTAATACTCAAGCCTTAAAGTATTAAATAAAATTTACAAAGACAAAATTGCTTTAAATTTTTAAGTATAAATACAACATATACCTATACCAAAATATTTATATATAAAAAACGTACACCTAATCCTTTTGTTGCACGATTCAGAAATACCACGGTCAAATGTAATAAAAAAATCTTTCATTTATTTATATTCACTTCATATTTCATATATTTTTTTAGACGGCTGCTTAACATGGTATCTTTTAGGGTGTTCACTGTCAATACTTGGTGAAAAGGCATTCAATTTAAAAAAACACAATATTTCTTTGTATTCAATACTATTTCCACTTTTATTAAGCAAGATCAGGACCGGTTTCGCTCATGACGAGCATTATCAACTGATAGCACAAAGGAATATTGTTTTTTTTTTTAAATTAACATTGTATATTAAGTATCTCTCGTGTAAAAGAGAATTGAGTATAACTTAAATTTATTTTTCCTTTGTGACCCGAACTCATAATAATTTGTTTGTTGTGGCCCACTAGAGTAAAAATATTGTACATGCCTGACCTACACCAAAGGCAGGATAACATAATATGTAATAATTTTTTCTTCGTCTGGAACTAAATTCACATATTTTTATAATTATTTTTGAAGCAATTTATTGATTTTTATAATTATTACGTGGGTCTATATTTCATATGCATTCAACACTAAAAATCACTGCACCTTATCATTCAATTGATTTAATTTGCAGTATTATTAATACTATTTTCAATTCACATTACCTATTCAACTTGTACGCGGTCGGCATTATTCATTGAGAAAAATGAATTGTAAACATTGTTAGATAAATTCACATTTTTCAAATATGAATTTGCCGGGTTTTTTGTTCGAATATTCGAATACAGACATTTTAGAATTGAATGCAGTGTCATAGACAATTGAAAAGGATTGCGTGTTAAACGAATCTTGCCATAATAAAAAGATCGGCCCACTTGAAACAATGCAGTTCAAACCCACGCAATCAAGTATACCAAACATAATAAGTGTGGGATACTGTGACCGTAATACCCATTACAAGAGCTGCCGTGTCATAAGATGGCAATACTGAAATGCACACTTTTGGGTCAATGACAAACAAATGTGGTAGAATGCACATGCAAATTAATAATAATAGTTGAACATGCTGATTGAATTGTTGACTGTAATAATTAAAAGGTGTTATTGCTATTTTAACAACGTATGCGATTACCAGTAGGTGTAAACGTAGCACCGTGTTAATTTAATGACTGTAAATTGATCTCTACTTCTACATTTGTAGTACATTTAAAAGAACTATTCATACAAGATACTTACTCTCTTAAAAAAATGTTGTTTAATTCATGTTTCAATATTTGTATGAATATAATATATATGGATTCTTTTCAAGTAACTTTAACCAATTGTTTGTTACATCTTGTAATTACTCTTATTTAATTTTATATAAACAGGTTTATATTTCCATCAGTAAATAATCCGTGCAACGAGCGAACCCGATCGATTAGTACAAATAGTGTTTTATTTTTAAATATAATGTATTCCCGCCAAGAATTTACAGGTAACACTTAGAGCAGTTTTCGGCAACCTTTTTTTGCAACCTTTTTAGACGCATTTGATCACTTTTATTTCAATATGTAATATTTAACATAAAAGTCCAGTTAGCCCATAAAGTTATAGAGTATATAGGGAGAAATAATAATATATGCCATAATGGGTAATGTATTGTAATTTATAAAAATATAATATATTAGGTTTGAGTATGCTTTTCACCAGTTTTTCATTTAATGTAACTTAATTGATAAATTTATTATTCCACTGGTTGTCCTAATTGTGTCACGTGTTTCACCTCTCGGAGAAGCATCGTCAAAACAATTCCATCGTAAAAAATTTATTCATAACGCAGACTTTGATTATATTATATTTTTTAATAAATATACAACAAATAAACGGTGAATTTATTCTGGGCGCGGCGAGGGAGGTAGACTGTAACAATAACAGTAACAACTAAAATACAACTACTAATTAAAACATTAATTACATGTGCTTAAGGGGGGGGAGGGGAATCACAAGGGCAATAAATTCAACAGCGGTGAACTTAATTTCTAGCAATGGATTATTTTTAAGGCTTTTATCTATTTCCAAGGGACTCTTGGCTGTTCATTTGATATTCTTTATTTCAATTAAGTTTATTTTTAAAAATTGTAATATTTTAGATTACATGACTCAAACTGTAAAAAATGATTACTCCTAAAACATTTCTTGTGTTCTTTGATTCGACCTGTATGTTCAACATAATAAGCTTGACAGTCTTAACATAAGAGTCGGTATATACCACTCTGAAAAAATGATTTTAATTGATCTGTATTATTTAATTAAATTAAAATCGCATAAAAAGTGGATTGTGTTTGATTTGACAACAACTTTAAAATTTTGGACTGTGTTGTCTTTAAATAATATGATAATACATATTCCGCAATATTTGTTCATAAAAAAATAAATATTGTCGTATCCGTCGAACTTATTAATAACGTTTGTATACTAATTTTAATGTTTTATTCTATATTTTTGTGGAAGGTAACCGGTTATATTAAGAAAAGATAAAGCTCATTTTTGTTTTTATTGCACCTGATGGGCCTCGAGCCCAAGTCTATTTGATCGATAAGTTAAAGCAATTACCAGTACACAACAGAAGCCGAATATTAACACATTATATAAATTCAAACATAACCGCCGAACGGTGAAACCTGGGTCGTTAGTGACAAAATTTGTGTGAATGTACATAATTTGACTGATTCAAATTCAAACATAACTATTAAAATTGTATTGAGAATCAAATAATATGAAAATTATCATGAAATCCAAACGGTTATTGTTTACCAGACATTTATTTAAGTTTTACACTGTGTAAATTCTGGCAAAAAAGGGGGGGTCACGGTCTGAGAGTTTTTATTTATAACAATGTAATTCCGATTTAAGCCAGAGATTAAACAATTCTCTACAATCAACAAGTGTATGTAAATTTTACATACACTTCTCACAGGGAATATAATTAAATTGTGCAAGTGATTACGAAAAAATAGCCGAGGATAAAACATTTTGTTTATAATTAACCATTGCATTCATTCATTCAACATAATTTAAATGGTATATGCATCTAAATCGACACTGGCAAATATGCACTGAAGCATTTTAAACTAGCTCATCAGGATGAAATAAATAATAGATATGGTTTAAAGTAGAGCAAAATAATAATCTTAATTTATCTAATCTTTTATATGATTAATATATCAGCGTTAATGTTTCATAAATAGGTTATGCTTCATTAATTTGCGAATTGATCCAATAAGTGCGTTGTTAATTTATCTAATTGCAGGTGGTGAAATAACTTTTTGTTGCATAATATCAATTAGAAGGACAGCTCTAGATGCATAGGTACCCAGCTGTTAATTGTGTTAATGGAAAATACATGCTCAGCATCATGTTACGAGCTAGTTGCAAATTGTAATTATAATGATTAAAGGCTTCCAGGATGAGCTTTGTTGTGAGACGAGTTGAATGGATCGCTGACGATAGTCACGATTGTCGTATTGATTACAAAGAGGGGTTACAAATGTTACAATGCTTTCTTTTGTTATCTTTGGGGGGTGGTAAAAAAGTACAGAAGAAGATATTTTATAAGCAGTGGTGTATAGACGTATAATTATTAAGCTGTTTGTTTTATTTAAATACTATTAAATTGCATGACAAAGAAAGTTAAAATTATTTAAGTTTTATAAAATAATAATTAGCCGCCTGTGTGGTCGAGTGGTCAACATCGTTGGCTACCGCTACGGAGGGCACGGGTTCGAATCCCGGTACGGGCAGTTTTATAAATTGATTTTTCAATTGATTTATGAATTTCTGTTCAAAGGCATGGATGTATGTGATGTCTTGAATTCCCCCCTCCTACCCATCCTATCATATGAACGGGGCGTATAGAGAGCGATTAGCTAACCACTAGTCCTATCCTTGCCCTTTCCTTCTATTCCTACTCTCTTTGGAAAAAGAGAGGTTGAGCAACTGAGTAACAAGCAGTTCTCGTAGAAAAAAATCTGTTGAGATAAACTCCATTAGGAGTCCATATGCTCCATATTGGGAGCGGACATGGAATAAAAAAAATAATAGATTGATCCAACTTTTGCTGTTTCAACAAGCATGCACTGGTAAGAGGATTAATAAAAAGTCTGATTTACGAACTTTCAAAAATATTTCGACGGGAGTATTCCTAGGGCTGTTTATGAGTTGAAATTGGTAACTTAAATCTACAAAAGGATATAACATAATATTGTATAACAAATAGTAGAAAAAACATATATTCGAAGCTGGTAAGAAAGTCAACCGAGTAAGCTCCGACAAAATCCACTTTAATATATAAAAAATGGTATTCGTCTGAACTCGTTCACGTCCACGCAGAAGATGTCGACACCCGAGGTAATATTTTGAAACATCACCACTGGCAGAATTGATCTACACCTATCATTCATGATGTAGAGATCTGTACTTGAAAAAATATATTTTCTTCATTTGTAAATGAAGAATTTCTACAATAGTTTAGTATTAACATAATTTTTGGGTCATCTAAAATCCATTCTTTCTGATACTCCTGAATAGTGTTGAAATCTAGCAATCCTAACAATACGTCTTTTTAATTTTGAATTAAAAAAATGGCATTACAGCTAATGTCAATGCGCCAAATATTTTAAAGTTGAAATATCATACGAGAAAAACTCGATGAGAATGGTTTATTATTGTAAGTCACTCGAGATAAACTTAAGGTAAATTGACATCACAAGCACCCACGTCTTAGGTCTCAAATTTGAATTGAATAATCTAAATTTGATATTGACTTTAAAGGAATCGAACCCAGACCCTACTAGTTGGTGGAGAAACTAAACCAACTAAACCACAGTATAGATTTATTTGGATGTTTAAAGAACGGAGTAAGGATTTTACTGTCAAATATTTGTCAATAGATTCATGTCATTATAGAGGCATCACTGACGCACGATTACAATATCACCCTTTAAATATGCATTAAAAGACCCCATCGTATTGAAGACGTCGACTCCGTGATGCCGCGAGCCTAAGTACTGGAATACATTGGTTGCAAAAAAGGGAGACATATGATTGAGTATCATCTAGTTTCAGATATCATGAAAACAACATGATTTCTTATCTTGAATCTGCTGTTATAAGGGGAGAATAAAAGTACTTTTAAAGTTTCCATATTTAATCTTATATTCGTGAATTTGCCGTGCGAACGGCAACTGTTATATAACTTGAAATCTCTGGAATAAATTGAGTAAAATACATTTACTTCACATTTCTTAGTTGACAAATCTTTCAATCTTTTAGGTGCACATATACGTTTATTTTTCATTGAGTTGGTACTTGGAAGAACTCTATGGGAATAATGAAAAAAAAAAAACCAATTAGTTATGATAATGGCATGAGTTTAATAACAAATTTCTATCTAACATATAAAAATGAATGTTCGTTTGTTCGTACCTTATGCGTTGCCACACCGCTCGTCCGGTTGCAATAAAACTTTGACAAACTTTTTGGTTGCACTTCCGGGAAGGTTATAGGCATAGAAAAATTAACTTACAGTAGATCTTACATATACAAATAAATGTTTGTATGTCTGCCATACAGTTCATTTTGACAACGTATGCTTGCACTTGCGCGAAGGTTATAGTATAATTAACTTACAGTAGGTGGCGCGTGTGTCGTACCATAGACAATCCGCAGCAAACGTCAAACATACAGAGAAATAAAACATGCACTTCAACACCTTCTTTAGGAACAGTGTAGTGGCCATTTTCTCCGAAAAATAAGTGGATTTGGATAAAAAAAAAAATATCACCTGCATATGTTGGGAACTTGTTAAGAGGAAACCTTTCTGATATTGAAGAATATTACATTATGGATGTGTAACAAGTACGGGTTTTTCATAACCATGATTAATTACCGTCGCCTTTTATATATTATGTGAAAAAAAATATATGCTTTTTAGTTTCAATTTCATGTTATACAAACCGTAAAAACATTCAGTATATAAGTAAAATCGTGAATAATAAAATTGTTTTTCTATTAAAAAAATATTATTTGAAATATAATCAACAAGTACTAAAATAAAGATATATTATTTTATTCATACATAATAATTTGGTAAGAATCTTGAAATAAGTAGAATTCGGTGAGCATGAAAAATCTAATAACAAAAATTCTCGCCCAATACGCGTTATATAAAAAAGAAAAGCAATCTCGGGCGAGATTGTGCCGGGGCTCTTCTCGGAACTAAATTATCGAACAAGACGCCAAATAGGTCAGAAATTTCCTCTTTCCATTATGTCAGACGGGTTCCATTTACTCAGCACCTTTATTAAAGTGAGACGCAACGCAATTCCGTTCCATTACAGAACAACAAAATAATGAGGTTATTTTCGAACGCCCTGCTTTATGACGCGAAATTATAATAAGTCTTTTGTGTTCGTTCTAAATTTGAAAATTATACGCTTGAAGATGCATAGGTTATAAAAAACACACTGATTTATATGAAATAAAAAACGGCCATTTTGTGTATGTTTTTAAATGTTTCGTAATTTCTTTAACTTATATATTGTAAATATAATTCTAAATCAAAACAATGAACCAAATATTGACAATAAGTTGTAAATTTGTACAGTACGAGTATTGATTATCAGAACAGAAGTCGATTAGTATTGATTTTTATTTAAGACAATATATTTGTCATTACAGCAAAATACTAGTGAGCTAGGTGTATTTGAATTTAAAATAACACTAATACGATAAAAAATAGTTAAGTATTTTGTTCTAAAAAAATTTTTACAACCAAATACTTTGCTATTTTTTTAACTGAATTACAATAGGGTTCTTTCAAGTAAATACCAATTCAATCAACCAAACAACACTATCTTCAAAAATTTAGCTTTACAGAAGAGCCAAAAAGCGATTACTAATTTTTAATTTTAGATGTTTATTTGAAGCCATAATTTTCATATCATATATTTTTTGTAATTTATATTGCTTATGGTGATGCTTAAATTATTAGGTATGATCTTAAAAATATTAAACAAGGGCAACTTTAACGTTAAAATTTACTGTTGATTTACGAAGAAACTATAAAAACAAATGACATAACGTTGTTACATTCAACGCAAAAAACAACACAAACAAAATGGCCTTCAGATCTCTAACCAAATAAAAAAAAATGAAAAAACATTATTTTATATTTGACCTAACCAAGCATAGTAACTGAAATTTTATGATCGCTCAATATAAAATTTGTTGAGAGTCGTTGTTTATTATTTTTTCAATAAATACTGTTCATATATGTATGTATGTGGTTTGTAATGTTATCCTTTTTATTATTAGAAAGTAAAATTCTTCATATTTATAAAACATCATTTTTCAACCATTAATTGTAAGTTATGGTATAAAAATTCTCTGTAAAGAATTTATAAGAATAAATAATCATAAATATCGATCTGGTTTGACAAGAGTTAAATGACAGGCATTTATAACGGACGAGACTGACAAGCCGGTTGTTTTTTTTTATGTAATAAAAATAGTCTAACTTGATAGAAAGTTTAACCAGCCAATGGATGAACAAATAAAACTAATGCATACAGTCATTTTATGAACAGCCTACAATGCCAAAAGTGAGTAATTTGGTTAAACAATAATTTAATATAGATCTTTGTAAATTGATAGCGGTGGGATGAAATCTACATCGAGCAAAATGACTCATTTTCCAAGAAATTCGGATTTATGTATAATATAATATGCAAACGTAATATTTCTGATCCGTCGCCGAGCTGCTAACGCTCTTGTGTTCTCGTTTGAAATAATTTTGCTAATATGAGATGAAAAAATTCATTCATTTTACAATCGATATAAAATAGATTTGTGTGCAAAGACATGGGTATCTGCAAAATGTATATTCATTTTTGAGATGGATAAGATTACTGCTAGTTCTTTCCTAACCTAGCCTGTATATACTTCACACACTATGACTGAACAGCAATCACTCCTCGTAAAAAAATCTTTTAAATGCTGCATATACTTCATCAAGTTAATTTAATATGGCAGAGGAAATAAAATATTTTTAATTATGGCACTCATCTTGTAACAAATCCCTATAGAAACGTAACACTATAACTAACGTAACGTAACACTATCATTCATTCCTTATTTCCATCAAAAAAGGAGATTGAGTGCCTCACTTACAACCAGACTTTGGTTAATAATGTTTGCTGAGATACTCCACTGAGAGAATATAAAATTATTGTTTTTATATAAAAAAATAAATATTAGGCATTACAGCGTATGCTAAAGCGCCAAATATTTTAAAGTTGAAAGATTATTCAAAATAAACTCGTTGAGATATTTTTGTAAGTCATTCGAGATCAATTCGAGCAGAATTGACATCACAAACACCCATGCCTAAGATTTTTAATTTTGAAATTGTCCTTACCGGTAATCTAACCTAGACCCGCCTGCTTTGTAGAAACAAGCTCTTAAAAACTGGTTACTAGACCACAGCGAGCGACAATTTTATTCAGGATCATAGTTATTATTCGATCTATAGTTTTATAAAAAACATAATATTTAAACATCGAAAGCAACCACGGTATATACAATATTTTCGCTATCCACATCTCTTTTTTAAATTTAGAACGTTTCAAAAAGTTCACACACGATTCCCGCCATTGTGGAAGCGCGTTTCTTCAGCAACACTCGAAACAATATTATGATTATTACCTGATTCTTTCTGATCAGCAACGCCCTCAGAGTTTTTTTAATCTTAGACGTGGGCTGATAATGATGTAGCTGTGTATAGCCATATTATTATGTTGGAACATGTTGCATAGAAAATTTGGCGATAAACGAACGGATTGATTATTAATACCAGGGTTTGCAATAAAGTTTTGACATTATTTGAGACGGTTAATCTTTAATGGAATGTATAGACGAGAATTTTCATTGCATCTTACATACATGTAATAACGTTATTTCATATATGTAAATAAGTCATGGAAAAAATAATTTGAGTCGAAGAACATTTCGAACGATAAATATGCTGTACTTGTACGTGGTAAAATTATTACATATCGTTGTTAGTTTTCTACAAGCACGTATCTCAAATATTTTTAGTTCTCAGGCATGTTTAATATTTCATTTAAAATCGGAAGACTGTTCAATTAGGCCTGGGTCGCCGCTTTTATACCCTATACAAATATAATCATAAAACCTTTTCCGACAAAAAAAAATATATATAATTCTTGAAACTACTCACTACTCGAATTTGTGGGCATTCCCATGGGCTTATCCTTTTCGCCAGCGATGGCTTTAAACTCAGTAATGCATTTATTTCTCATATAAACACGAAACACTCATTTACTAAGCGTCAGTTCAAGTTCATCCGTGCACTTGAACGCCTGAAGATGCCGAAAGGCGAAACCCGGGTCGTTAGTGACAAAATCTGTGTGAATGTAGATAACTTGAACGATTAAAATTTAATATCGAAATTCCACCAAGCACCTTCGAAATGTCGAAATCTGAAATTAAAAGTACATTTATGTGTCTCTTGAAAACTTGTACTTTTTGAGATACGATGAGATGAAATATTAATGCAAAATATGCAGAATTTAAAAATTCAATAATATGTAATCAATAAAAAAATGATGTCACGGAATACGAAAACATAAATATATTTCATGTTTGAGATTATTGCTATGAAGTTTTTGATGAAACGTTTTGTAATTATCAAAAAAATTTCAATGTATTTTAGTTCTAAAAATATAATTTTGAATATAGTTGAACCTTTGACCGACGAGGTATTTAGTCAAAATAGCTATTATCTATATGTTAAATAATAAGTGTAAAACTAAAATACATTGATATTTTTTCTCCTTGTCATAATGGAGTTTAACCAAATCAATCAAGAGTAGATAAAAAATTACCCCACCAAAAACATCGTCGTACAATTTAATATACATATATAATTTTATATACATTTTTTTTACTTTACTAGTAATGAATGTCGGTACGCCGATATTATAAAAATATCTGAAATACTAGTGTGGCATTTCGCAAGCCCTGATTACTAAGGCTTAGATTTATTCAAGTAACATTACTTTAATTTATTGACTAGCACGTAGACACAATTTGTGATAAAAAGAAATAATAGCTTCCATATTGTTTTTTGGAGCACATCCTAATAAGGATAATAGAAAATACATAGTATGCAATACACGAAACTAACAGTCATGTAGAAATAATAATGTGTTGTGCAGAATGTATGTGTTCGTGTACATTAAAATAAAATGATATACGCAGAAATATATTTCGTAGGGTTTGTTTACATTTTTCTCCCCTATTACATTGCTAAACTTGTCTTTCAAGTTCACTCACCTTCTGATAGAAAAGTTTGCAGAAAATGACGACCGTAAACAAAAGACAGCGCCCTCGCTCTTTCTAATCTTCACTCGCACCTTAGCTACGCACCAAAAAAATTACGAACGCACTCCGGGTCGGAAAACATCACGAAGCACAGTACAAAAACATGGCATGCTCCATTCCCGCCTTTAATACAGTTTGCATTGCACAACACTGGCTGGATGAATAAATCTTCGATGGCCAAATTAGTGCATCGTCAATAATAAAAAAAATAGAACAGGTTCTATTTTCAAAATTGACGATTTAATATTATGAAACAAATAATCGGTGTTGCCTTGTCAATTTAAACTAAACCACGTTCTATTTTAAAATAATAAAACGCGTTTATGAGAATGAGAAGAATAAGCCACAAAAGATATATGATTAACAAGTCAATAAAATGAAACACGTTCTATTTTCAAAAATACAAAAACACGCGCGTCTCGGAATATTTCGTTTGAAGAAAAGTTCATCACATTATTTAAGCATTGATTTGCACCAATTTTAAAGTCTTTGAGATGCTCAACTCAATAACTTTATCGATTCAATGCTACATATTGAAAAAATGTGTTAGTTGAGATGTTTTTATCGATGTTTTCGTTCGCAAAAACGGTACGCGTAAATATATAGTATTGGCACGAGTCGATCGACGCAGAGCGGTGAGTGGACGCTTGTGCCCGCCGCACGAGTCTCTCACTAGTATCGGTCGGAAAAGGTACCGCTACGGTGCACGTGCTCGGGGATTTCCGGAATCAGCCGAAGTCGCTCAGAACGGGTACGACCCGAATCACGTACTCGAGGAAAAGCGCGCAGGGATAATTCGGGAAGCTATGACCGTATCATTGTATTTCTGATTACGATGTAAATAACTTTTTCATCTTGTTCCTTCTTATGAAGAACAAGTAAGGGATGTAAGAAAATATTCTGACTTAAAGGCAGTCTTTCTTGAAATTACATGATTTCGTCGAAGCATCCGTAGTACTATAATCTCATAACAATTTATTACAAGTTTGTTCTTAAAAATGACAGTTAACAGTGCTTATTATACCAACCCCATGCATTCGAACAAAAATCGGAAAATGCTGTGTTTGTAATGTCTAAAAATACCCTCTCAACCTTTCGATCCTTTGATAACTGGGCGTAGCGAGAGCGATTAGTTAACCACTATTCCTGTCCTAGACATGGGTTAAAAAATACTAAATAAAAAAAATGAAACATACAATTTAATTATTTATGTATATTTACGAATGTTTAAATTTTATTCGTAATCATTATTAAGAAAAACCTTAAGCAGGACATTGTTCAAAAAACAATTTATATATGTACTAATTTTCCCATTACAGTTTAAGTCTTATGAGATTCTTGACATATTTAGAGAGCACTGCAATGATATCTAGATTGGACGTAAAATAATGTCACATTTGAAATTACATCTCAATATATAATACTTACTAAGAGGTAATAGAGAAACGGTTTTTTAGAAGTTATGTATGTATTATTTTTACATAATATGATAACAGAGCAAAACTGTCAACCTATTTTTTAAACTTTTATATAGGGCGAGAAAAATACTGTGCGATTATCGTAAAACGCCGGCAAAAATGTGAGAGGGGGGAAAAGAAAACATTTTCTCATTCTATATTCAAACAAAGTGACAAAGCGCAGGGTTCAACTTCATTTTGTGCACATTTCGAAAACGGTAGACAACTCTGCCGCCTGCATTTTGAAATGTCTACGATCACACAACTACACTGTTACGCGCCAAAAATATACTTTGATAGTTTCGTAGATTAGGTTTGATAACTATTGTATATTGAGCTGAATTTAATTGAATAACAGAGCAACATTGCAGCACTAATTGTACTGAGTGCAAAATTTTTAAATAAAGAATTAACAACAAATTCGGATTAAGTATTATTATTATTATTATATTATTGTCTTTGTTACGTTAAAACAAGGTTTCAAAGACAAAAAGGATCGTGTATTATTAAATTAAAAATTAGAAAATTACATCCAAAAATTTCCGAACAACCGTAATGGTATTTTTTGAACATCACAGAATACTTTGTACTTTATCTATTGATTTTATATTTTTGTACCCTTTTATTTAAATTACCCCTGATAAAAAAATAAAAAAATGACACTTTACTAAGCAACGGTGATAAATAATAGTCTATGTATTCAATATAAAATTAAATTTGATAACTATGTTACTCTACATGTTGTTACAAATTGTGACACGTCGTTTGCCTTTTTAGGAAGCATCATCATACAAAAAAAAATAAACAAATAGTAACCATATTATATTTAAATATTGCGATAAACACAAAAAGTGCCATAGATGTATGTAGTAAATTGATGAATGAAATCTCGAGTAATACGATATCGAAACGACGTGACCGTAGGCCCACCCCATTTATTTTGCAGAGGGGGTCGACCGAGGGCGATTTATTCCCTCTCAGTGGGTCGATGGGGCTCGCGAGCGCTGCAAGTACACGCATACCAACACAGCGGAGCACATCAAGGGGCGCCTCCGCCCTCATTGGAAACGTTATGCTGGCGACGAGAGAGAGAAGAAGCGTAATTTTACGAGCGCCTGGTTCGCAAGACCAGACCGCTCGTCGCCCGCCCACCTGTACGATTGTTGATATTTCTCCAAACTGATTTGGATATACTTTTTACGAACTATAATATTGAAGCAAAGATTTTTAAACAATTATTTATTATTTCAATGATTTCAATTTTTGACTGGAAAGGGGGCGACTTTATGTTTTAATACCACTTATTATTTTTTAGACATAATATTTCACTAAGTGAAACGTATTTGATACGTCGTCAAGTGAAATGAAGTCTCGAGCTAATAAGCTTTATGTAATCGTGTTTTTATAACCCTTCCCCAAGGGAGGAAAAAGAGAAGGTCAAGGTCAACTTGAACAAAACCCGGGACAAAAAATTAGTAAATTTCAAGGCTTTTTTTAGAAATACGACCCTTTAATGACCGACTATTTTTATAATATACTTACACATATATTGTAGTACGATGTACAATAATTTAATACTGAAAATAAAAGTAATATGTGACACATAAAACATTTCTGCATTCTCACTCTTTTATTTTGGTACTTAGTGCCTTTTTTATTTCCTGTTTTCAATTGAGAGTGTTCTATGTAACCAAATAGGTTTTTAATGATTATGTACAAAGATGTTTTTTAAAGGCTCGTATTTTTCCGGCCAGAATTTATATTACATGGGTCAGAATTTATATTAAATAGTATAAATAGTCATAATTTAAATGAAATTAAAAAAACCTAACCTAACCAAAATTTTTATAAAATATTCTGACCATATAACATTTTTATTCTGACCGTTCATATTTTTATTCTGACCAAAAATTGATTTGAATTCTAACCATTTAATTTGTTCCCTTTTTTAGTAAGTGTTAACAGTGAAGTAAGTAACTGTCTTAAATTCGTTTTACAACAAATACCTTAGCGATTCAATGGATACAAAAACCGTAACAACTGTTTCATTTTTTCGACTTTATTTATACGGTCCATAATAAGTACAATTATGTATTGTATTTTGGCACTAAAGTTATTTTAAATTTTAATTACCACTATTCAGAAAGAGTTTAAAATAACTTCTGTCAGCAATATGGTAGTCGCATCGACTTAGTACTAAATCATTATTCAACGTGGGATGAATAATATTACAAAATTACAGAAATATATTTCGCTAACAATTATTTACTTATTACTTTCGGTTTATAACATATCGACTGTGGAAAGGAAAAAGGACGTAACCTACATATAACAAATTTTCAGGAGGCACAAAAACGTGTTTTGATAATTTTGGGCATATGCAAATTATGAAATATACACAACCTTGAAGTGCAGACTTGAGACTTCTAAACTAGTGTTTATTTGACATATTCTAATATTAATTAAAGAATTTGTCTAGAAAAACCTTTTTTAAGCCTCTTTTCTTGGTTTAAATTTTCACAAGCTCATTTTTTTCAAACTTAAAAGCTAAATTTAGACACTAATTCGGCATTAACAGCTAACATCATTTTGATAGAACGTGTATCAAGTTTGATACATTGTGATTATTGAAAAAAGCTGTTTTGAAAAAACTGTGGGTTACGTTATCGATATGGATTATTTTTCCTTTAAACATTTCATCGCTAGAATATAATGTCTTACACTTACAATATTGTTTAGTTTGTGAAGACTTTTTAGTAGTTTAATTAAGGAATACAAATATAATATGTTTGATAATTTATTCAGTGTTGACGTATTTATGACATAAGCACAATTTACCATCGCGTAGCACTGTGTCAGTGACGGAAGTACTTTATTGAACATAATATTAACTATTTGCCGTAGAAGGCTCATAACATCCTCTTAAGTTTTGTCGCGGAAGTTTCTATTATGATAAAATATTGTATGCCGATTTAATTTTAAATTAACAGAGCAATTATAGAGTTAACGGTAAATTTTTACATATATTTTTTGTAACACCATGTCCCCTGTCAATGTTATGTCAACCTTTTTTATAGAGTAGGAATATAAATATTGTCGCCTGTTTGGTCGAGTGGTCGCGTCGTTGTCTTCGGCTAAGGAGGTCGCGGGTTCAAATCCCAGTACGGACAGTTTTATGAATTTCTGTTCGAAGACGTAGATGTATTTATTGTCTTGAATTCTCTCCTCCAACCCATCCTAACCTATGAACGGGGCGTATCGAGAGCGATTAGCTTACCACTAGTCCAGTCTTAGCCCTATCCTTCTATTCCTACTCTCTTTGAAAAAAGAGAGGTTGAACAACTGGGTAACAAGCAGTTCTCGTAGAAACACTCCTGTTGAAATAAACTCCATTCCGAGTCCATAGGCACCCCATTGGAAGCGGACATGGCAAAAAGGAATATAATGGTAGGGCTAGGATAGGACTAATGGTTAAATTATCGCTCTCGATATGCTCCGTTTTTTAGGATAGATTGGGAGGAGCTGGGAATTAAAGAAATTACAAAGATCTATACCTTCGAACAGATATCCATGAATCGATTGAAAAATGAATCCATAAATACTGTCCGTATTGGGATTAAAACCCGTGACCTCCGAGTTCTAAGGATATATTTTTCGATACGAGTGGGGATATAAGGATTAGGCTATGGCAGGGCTACTGGTCGGCTAACCGCTCTGAAACCGTGAGCATTTTAACGTCGTACTATCCGTAGTTATATAAGGTAACCTTGACAAAAGAAAAAAATTCAATGCCGAAAAAAATAACTTATTTAGTTGATGTATTGAAATTCAGCAAATCAATTCTTTTATATTCAATCAAATGCTACTAAAATACTTCGTTTTCCATAACAAACATATTATTTGACAATAAACCAAAAATCTAATGTAATAATATTACTAATATGATGGATGGCAATATTATATCGAACGGCTGTCATTTCGCATGGAAAAAAAGACGCGCTATTTCCCGCGCAGCGCATGCGCAGTAGGAAAAGTTTACGGCGTTGTGCGCATGGCAACGGTGTACTCTTATTCACAAAACGTTACCGATGACGAACAAATATTTTTGGTGTTATAACTAAAAAAGATATCACAAATCATATAAATTCCAATACGAAACGGAAATTATAATAACTGTATACAAATTGATTCCGTAAAATACTTTGTATACGATATTTTGTAATTTTTCTTTAATGAGCTGTAGCTCGACATTTTTAAATTTTGTTTTGCTTTGTTTTTGTTCTTGGCGGGGTTGTAGTTTGCGAAGAAATTGAATTAGGAAGCTTTTCGATGTTTGGAAATAAAATGTATATTATGTACTTTTGGAGGATTTTCGCGCATTGTGGGTTTTATATGTAGGAAATTGAATTTTTATACACCATGTATTCATGTACCATGAAACCACACGAAAAAATAAACGAAATTTGAAGCGTGTAGGAGAAAATTTAACTTCGTGAAGTCAATATTTGAAAAGTACGCATTTTTTCAAGGAATATAAAAAAACGTTTAATAAGAGACAACGTTTATATATTTTAAGAGTGAATTTATTTTAGCTATGAAGAAATATTATAGTCACTGGGCAAGTATTATGCAATAAAGCTTTATTATTTGAGGAAAGGAACAAAGATGCTTATCTAAATTGAAAATTAAAAGAAAAAAGCAAGTATTATTTTTCTAAGAACAACTTAAGGATGCGGTACACATTATGTTCACTGAAATATTATTTAAAACAAATAAATAAGCACTCATTGTAATATCATTTGTATATGTGTTTTCTACATTATTTCTTTTTTAAACATGTCCGTTTTCAATCTGGAGCATATGGAGACATAATGGAATTTTTCTCAATAGAAGAGTTTCTACGAGAACGGCTTCTCAGCTCTCGTAGATAGTAGGGATATAATACTAGGGCTAGGACAGGACTAGTAGTAAGCTAATCGCTCTTAGTATATCG
Organism: Himalopsyche anomala; assembly: GCA_031772345.1. Lineage (NCBI taxonomy): Eukaryota > Metazoa > Arthropoda > Insecta > Trichoptera > Rhyacophilidae > Himalopsyche > Himalopsyche anomala. The sequence goes on from CM062827.1 coordinate 518,110, forward strand.
CATTTTTTTAGGTAAGGATGGGTAGGAGGGAACAATTCAAAACATCGTATATATCTTAGAAAAGTAATCCATAAATCTATTGAAAATCAATATATAAAAACAAAATTATTACATTCATAAATAAATATATTATAGGCCTGGAGCCGAATGATCGGTTTTGGTGTCTATGGGATCTAATATCAGTGATGGACACTTTTTGATGACAAAATTTAAATTTAAAATAATGAAAATTATAAATGGACGGTGATGTTTAAATTCGCTCCCAAAATACAGCGCAGGGAAAGTAATAAGCGAACTACTAGTTCCACTATGAATAACAAGTTTTCGTAAATCAAGTAAGCCCCGCTAAGAGACAATATTTTTCACATTGAGACCGGACAAAGTTAGAAAAAATGTACCATATCGACTGTGGAAAGGAAAAAGAACGTAACCCACAGTTTTTGAAAAACAGCTTTTTTTAGATAATCACAATGTATCAAACATGATACACGTTCTATCAAAGGGATGCAAGCTGTAAATGTCGAATTAGTATCTAAATTTAGCTTTTAATTTTGAAAAAGATGACCTTGTAAAAAATTAAAACCAAGAAAAAAGACTGAAATAAAGGTTTTTCCTAGATTTTTAATTATTATTAGATTATGCCAATTAAACACTAGTTTAGAAGTCTCCGTGCACTTCAAGGTCGCGTATATTTCATAATTTGCATATGGCCCAAAATCATCAAAACACGTTTTTTGCGCCTCATGTAAAATTGTATGTATGTGAGTTACATCCTTTTTCATTTCCATAGTCGATATATAAATATTTATGACTAATCAGAATAGTTTTTTTTATAAGTTGGCTGCTCTTTCTCTTTAGAAGAGTTAAGAATGATTAAAGTGATCACTCAATTAAAAATTGACTAAACATATGGCTTTACAGGTCAGACGATAGATACCGCTATGAGAAAATGATTCTATCGTATCGTAACTATTTAATACAAGTTATAAAACAAAAAATAATTATTGCAATTCAAAATTGGAAAATTAATCATTCGAATTCAGTTAATCTTATGTTGGTAATTCTGGCATTGCAGGTTTAGTAAATTTAAATTACTATGTGTTCATACACCCTCATGAATGTTTCGTAATTGCAATCTGGAGGGCGCATAGTCTCATTTGCAACGCAATGATAGGAGGTCATTAGCCTTACTCCACTCTACGGCAAGAATTCTATACTCGAAATCTCAACAAGGGGTGCCAAAAGGCCGACTTCTCGCAATTGCCGATTTTAAAACAAAAAGCGTATCTTTAAAATTCATTGCACTCGAGTAGATTGGGGTTTATTGTATAGCGAGGAACGTTCCACTGAAAGATTAAAACATACTTTTTTAATGACCGTTGTAAGTGCGTATATTTTGCGCCGTAGCTTTTTTCTCGAGTGCTTTTCGGCAAGTCAAAGTTGTTTGTCAGATTCCGGAAAAAAAGGAAAAGGGTGAAACATTCGCGGTTGAGGGTGAAAAATTACTATTGTCAAATGGTTGAAATATCGGGTGGGTTGCTAAAAAACTTTTACTGAATTAAAAGACGTGTTCAAATGAAGGCTCAAAATAATTTTAGTTAAGTGTTTACAACCTTTTAGTCTCAGAGCGAAATCTACCAGGACCGATAATAAGAGACTGTGATATTTTTTTTTTGGATATCAAATTTATGGAGCTTCAAGTACCAGGACGCACCAAGGTTCTTCCAGTCAATAAGAGACTGTGATAAAAACCTCGCAGAGTCGATTCATTGATGCCAGCATTTGTGTATCAAAAATAAAATACTGATAGATTCATTATACCCTGAAATTTCGTATGATTTTGACAATCTTGTCTCAAAGCTGAGTATTTTAAGTTGATGTTTTATGATGTCATGTGTCGGAACTACCCAAAAATATGGTTTACAATATTGGTATAATCGAAACCAGGATTCTTATATGTATGGTATTTTTTAATACCGAAATATCAGATGTGTCCAAAACATTCATTATTTAAAGAAATCAGGGCCCGATATCGGTTAACGTCGTCATTCTGAATTTCCGTTTTATGTTTGAACGATGATGAAACTTTAAAATACCAATTCAAATGTGTGTTTTGTTAGATTGGTATAGTATTTAAGTGGATGTAGGTAATTGGGCTATGGTCATATGGGCTCAAATTCCCGAATGAAAACTGTCTTTTTTTCAATCAATTTTGTGGATTCATGTGTCTGTGAGGTTTTCATTCATTCAGTAATAATTTACTCCACTCATTCCAATCGTATGTCTAAGATTATCGTTTATTTGCATATATTATGTATCGCATATCTCATAAATAAATCTCTCATTCTAAAGATCAAAAAAAAACTACATGTATAAAATATCATGAAAAAAATATTGTTGGCATTACAGGTAATATAGAAGCTAAGTATAGCAATATGTTTCTTTTTAATCAGATAAGATAAAATAAATCACAAACAGTCTTTTATCCAGAATCCTTAGACCACTCAACATATATAGGCTGACACAAATACAAGCGGATTGCAAATAAATCGACAAACTGTCACTGCAATAAAATGATTAATTGTCAAAAAAATATATATAAATAAATGATGTCACCTGGGGAAAATATCCAATTATTTTGGCAGTGCGAAACACATCGCATTAATTATGGTACTTGGAGTAGAAATCACATGCCGGCACTCAAACCATGACGTCACAGCATCTAATTTGGGTTTCTAAGCTTACCTATGCATTTGAGCCGTGCACTGCTCCCCTTATTTACACCCTCACCCCAAAAGCTATAATTCTACTTCTCTTGTGCCATTCAATATTGAAGAGATATGCATAGAAATAAAAGAAAGGATTTAGAGGACCCCTAAGCCATTAGATGAAAAATCCGGCACTAATTTATAGCTGTAATTATCTTGTGACATTTATTCTATTTATTGTAATGTCATCGCTCTGTGGTATAGTACTCCGATAAAAGAATAATATTAAAAGAACCCTTATACATATAATATCAAATGTTAAATAGATATTTAAAAAATAACAGAATCAGAGGGAGAATAAATACTATGTTTTGCTGAATTGATGTTAAAATAACTATAAACAATACTTAATAATGGTACTAAATTCATTGAATATATCACTACATTAGTGCAACAGTAGGACAATCTGAAAATGTTAGTTTCAAGATAATGACAGCTTATTGTTTTCAAAAATCGAGTACTGTTAATTTTTAACTGGTACTTTCATAGTAATAATATACAAGATGTCAGTGAATAATGAAAAAAATATCTTTCGGAAAAGGGAGAGGAAGAAAAAACAAAATGGCGGCCGCGGCGGACAATCATAC